>CAMTDV010000005.1:62919022-63519769 GCA_947069175.1 Scalesia atractyloides | reverse complement strand
AATTAATGTATCGAGTTTATGCTTTGGATCCCGGGTTTAAGGCATTCAAAGAATCTGAACATACTGAAGGGAACTTGTTCGAATTTATACACATGATAATGATGTCCGGCCTTATTTGATGCATGAACTCAAGTCCGAATTTATTGAGTATATGGACTTGTATTCGAGTTATTAAAGATAATATTTCCGATTTTTTATGCATGAACTCAGGTCAGAATTTATTGAGTATGCGGTCCAAACTCCACGTGGATGCTCCCCGTTCAGCTTGAGGAGGCATATTAGTGTGTATATATGATATGTATGTTTATAGGACATTGTGACAGTTGGATATTAGTTGGCATGGTGTTAGTTAGTAGTACATATAGATGAGTGTGTTGTATGTTTTTAGTTAACATTAAATGAAATGAAATTACCTTTGAGAGCCTGGTAGTTCTTTATTGTCCATGGAATATAAGTAAGCTAGAAAATTTTAATATGATGGTGTAAGTTAACCTTTCTCTTTTTTTACTTCTACTACAGTTTTGCTCCATATCGAAACCTATCCAATTTTTTTTTGCTTCATCTTAATAAATTTGCATGGAATGGAAACCTAAGAAAAAAATTTTTAGGACAGGTGGGGTTCCGCTACAAAGTCCAAATTTCCTAAAAAGTGTAAAAGGTAATAAAATACTATAATTTCAGCCATAAAACACACCTAAAATCCATAAATAACAGAGTGAAGATTACTAAAAACATAATATTCAAACCATAATAGTACATAAAAACTTCAAACACAACATCGTAGAACTATGAATATAAAACACAACATGCTAATCAACATAAAACACAATAACATTTGTCATTCGATAATCAAAGCCTTATCATCAAAAACACAAAACAAAATCTACATATATGATGTTTTTAGTAATCTTTATTTTATTATTTGTGGGGTTTGGGTGTGTTTTATGGTTAACATTATGGTGTTTTATAACTTTTTACACTTTTTAGGAAATTTAGACTTTCTAGCCAACTCCTAGCCTAGGACTGAACCAAAATTTTTGACAAATTATTGGAACAAATACACTAATATTTCAAATATTTGTTGTTATTTGTTACCTTTTACTTAAATCTTAGGCCTGTTTGCTTCATGGAATCCGGTAGAATTGAAAAACTGAAAAATGAAAGAAAACATTCCATCTAAAACTATGTTTGGTTATTTCATTGAAAAGTTAAAACTTTCCTTTAATCAATGGAATTCAAGAAGGAATGTTGAAAGATTAGCAAAAATCCCATCCATTCACCTTTGATCTTGAACCTAAATTGAATAAGAAAAAAGCCATGTATCTTCATTTAAACAAGACATCAACACATGAAATAAAAAATTATCCAAGTCGAAAACGATGAAGATCGATGAACAAGATTTTTGGAGTTTGACATAAATAACAACTAAGTCTACACGGTGTGACCGTGGATCGGCAACGTTTATGCCTTTCCACGCGGTACACACCACACTGCACCCGGCATTGAGAGAAGGGCTTGGAAAATTCCACCGGCGTTGAGTTAATATGTGTGCACATGTGTCGTGTTGTCATTGGCTGTTGGAATTAGCCGTTTAGCTCAACGGCTAGTAAAAAAATTCAAACATTTTCAAACAATTTACTCTATATAAACAAACAATTTTTACACCATTTTTCCATTCAATCTAACACTTTCATCAAACATGCCACAATACTCTCGCACACAACGTTGCGCAATACCGGTTATTCCATGGATCTTAGAAGACGACATCACGTTATGTGAATCATGGGTCACGGTTCGTGAGAACCAAGGGCCTCCGTTAAACACGTCTCCGTTTTGGGAACGAGTTCATCAAGAATTTTGTAATCGTAGGGGTGATGACATCCGTTCCAAACATGCACTTCATTCATGTTTTCGGATGATTCATGTTGAATGTATGAGATTTGAAGCGATTCTCAACAACGTGGACAATGACGATGGTGAGCTAAACGAATGCGACATCATCCAAATCCCTTGCGTCGAGTACCATAAACGTTCGGTTGTGACTTTAGACACTAGCGGCGTGGCAAATAATGCGTTTTTAGGTTAACGTTTTAGTCTAAGCTATATGATATTTTTAATTTTTTAGGTTACATTTTATGTTAAGTAATGTAATGTTTTAAATATTTAAGTTATGTAATCTTCTAATTTGCATTACATTGGGTTTTATTTAAATTTAATAGAGTTTATATAATTTATAAATAAAAATAATAAAAAAATATGTGTCACGTGTCGGATAACGCCTCTTTTCCGCGCCCCTTCCTACCCCTCCCTTTTTTCCACCACGCCACTTTTCTGACGCACGCTGACGTAGCGTCTATATGTCGAATAACATCCATTTTTCATGCCACTTCACACCGTGTGTCGCGTTTCGTTTCTTGGGTTGGTGTGGTCGAAAGGAAAAATATGATTAACAATATCTAATTCTGGTGGTAAATATACTTCTGTAGTAATTATAGTAGTTCTTTTTTCTACGAAAGGATCACTATTTTATAGAACAACATCGTGTCGTCATACACGGTAACAACCTTTTCCTTGATCCCAACTCAACCCCCCTACGGCACTCTTCTCCGGCGAAACGTCACCGGAATCAACCATTCCACATCCAGATTCTCCCGTACTCATAAACCATGAGACCTCTACTCAGAAACCCGATCAACGTCAACGCTATGACTCGTAAGATCGACGTCGACGATCGAATTCCACTTCGCAATTATTACCGAATCGCCGATAATCTCCTCAAACAGGTAATCGTTACTTCAAATTCGTATTTCCGTATGCGTTTCGAAGCTACAGTTTGATTGATGTTGTGTATTGATTGAAATTTGACATGATTAGGTTTAGTAGTTTAGTTAGTTAGGGTTTAGATGTTCGATAGGTTTTGTGAATTGTTAAGTGTTGATGATGATGCTATGGTTAGGCTTGTTTGTATCGAATGCAGAATCGGAATAAATGTCCTGAATTGTGTTCAGGAGAGTGAAAAGTTTGTGGCTAGTTGCTGTTCATGAATTGTGTATGTTTAATAGTAGCTGGTTTAATGCTGGTTTCTTAGGTGCATTTGGCTGTTTCTGGTGATATTAGGTACGGTGTAGGGTTAATCATGGTAGTATTATGCAGCAGGTTCTTTTAGAGATCCCTAGTTTGCTATAAATGATTTTGATAGTAGACAGCTTAAAACTAATGACATTCAACAAAACCCAGGGGATTTGTTTGTTTTGTAGTGTGAAACGTGGTTTAGTTACCGTTGACTCCTATGAGCATCACCTTGTCCTCTTAGTACAAGTTGGAGAAGACGAAACTGTTCACAAGCAATGCTTTCAGATTTCAGTCCTTCTATTACTGAATATGTTAAATTCACTTTGGACTATATTTCTGCTACCCTAAGATAGTAAGATGCCAAACTGTGTGTAAAAAGACTTTCTATCGTTCTCTTACTCGTTAACAGCTGATTAAGCCTTTACAAGGAGGGCTTATAAAACATTTAGGGACACTTAAAGTTTCCTCTATACAGTTTTCTTGACTTTGCTATAGGAATACTACCCCTGTAGTTCTGTACATATATAGGAATACGGTTTTCTTGGCCTGCATATATAGCACTTCTGCTTCCACCGCACCTGTACAGCCATTAAACTTTAATATGTGAATTTGTATGATAATATCGATGATTCAACTTCTGTTAGAAGCATAGTTGTCAATAGGGTCTCTATGGTCGCTGTGGTTGCTATGGCGAATAGCGTAGCGTATAGTTGTTAATAGCAAATAGTGACAAGGGACCCATATGCTACATAGCGAATAGCGACCGCTATTTTATAAATAGCGATACACTAGTAAAAGAATTTTGAAAATCTATACACCACTAGTAAAAGAATTTTGAAAATCTATACACGACATCCTGGTATATATGCTATTTTACATGTATATTTAACAAAAATCTATAGATCCAGCTATTTTATAGCTATATCTAATTGCCATTACATCAAAAAAAAAAGAAGAAACACTAACTGTCGCTATTCACGCTATTGGTCGCTATGACCCAAATAGTGACACTTGGTCGCCTCGCTACATAGCGCGCTATAGTGGTCGCTATAGCCGCTATTGACAACTATGGCGTAGCGTGTGGGTCGAATATCGCTACAGGGTATTGATGCAAGATTATCTCATAATTTGAATTTTAATCTATTTATTTAGTTGCCTATTTTGTGGGGATTTATATTTCCTAGTTTATCTTTTTAATTCATTATAAATAAGGTTCTAGGGTTTGTGTTTTAGTTAGTTTTTAGTTAATTAATATTTGAAGAACATTGTTCTTGAACCTTTTGGTTCCATTTATCGTCTTTGATTAACTATTTGTTCCTGAGCCATTTGATTGCATGAGAAACTGCATCAGTTGGTATCAGAGCTATGGTTTATCAAATGGCTCGATGTGAAGGCGAATGTTTTCTTGTTCGAAGAGTCGCCGACCGAGGCATCGACAAGAACGTTGGTGATTCACGTGTTCGTGGAGATGGATTAAACTGTGACCGTAGATCCGCCGAACAAGGCAACGAGATCAGAAATCGTGATCCGCGGGATATTATTAAGATCAAAAGACTCCGACAACGAGTCCGAGATCTTGAAGAGATCAAACGGCTCCGACAACGAGTCCGGGATCTTAAAGAGATCAGATGGCTCCATCAACGAGTCTGCTATCTGGAGTTGCAACAGGAGATGTGCAAGACAGAAACCGAGTCGAGCACCGTTGTCTGGGACGAAGGTGGCGATGGAGAGGAGCATCTGTTTGGCCATCACCCACCCCGGTTTTACGAACCGATTTATCAAGAGTGTTTATTGGAAGATAAACCCGGATTCGATGAAGACGGGATAAAACCCGATGAAGAAGAATGTTCGTTTGTGCGGTAGGTTCTTAGTAGGATTACTACACTTGAGTAGGAGCCCATGAAAGAAAGGTACACGAAAGTTTCTGTTATTAATTTGATGAGTTCGTGATGGGTAAAAAGTTGATTGCGGAAAGTGAAACGGTGTCTGGTGGTGACATGGTGGTTTTTGGTCGAGATGAATTGGTAAGCGGCTTTGAATCATCCCGGGAAAGTCCACTCATATCGCCGAAAATTATGGGGGAGGTTGGATCCCAAAATATGGGATATCCGATGCTTTCGAATATTCAAATTGAAGATATGACTTTCAAAGATTCTTTTTCTAAAATTAATGGGAATTGTGGAGATAATAATGATTTGCCAAACAATAATGCAATTGATGGTGGAGCCACAATGCACATTATTCAACGTGTGTATGGAAATATTAATAACACTAAAATGAGCTAATACTTGATTCTATGGAAACACGGTTCTTGTATGCTCCTTTTATCATCAATAAAGTTGGTGAAAATCTTGATGCATTTCATGGCTGCTTTATGGAAAATAACAAAGAGCTCCTTGGTGGGGTTGAGATATTTGGGCGGGATAAGTCGACCGTGAATAAGAGACGGTCCAATGGCCCATTCGACCCAGGTGGTACATATCAAGTGTCAAGCGAGACTACTCATGAAGTTGAACAATTTGGGTGGGTTGTGATAATCGTGCAAAAGGATCGGGTTGATGTTCCTTTTGGTCCAGGTGGCTTTGGTTCGAAGACAAAACTCGACGACGAGTTTTTTTCGAAGACGGGGAGTATGATGCAAGATTATCTCATAATTTGAATTTTAAGGTATGTTTGGCATGGAGCTTTTAGAAGCTTTTAGGAGCTTCAAGCTTTAAGCTTTTAAGAAAAAGCTCCAACTTAATAAAAAGCCTTGTTTGGTTGAAGGAGCTTGAAGCTTTTGGTTAAACGCTCCTACTAGTAGCGTTTAGAAAGAGCTACAAGCTTTTAGGAAAAAAATGACTATTTTAACCTCTAAAAATAATGAACTTTCTAATGTACCAACTTTTTAGTGTCCATTTTGGTCATTTTATACATTTATTAAAAGCTCCAGCTACTCTGCCAAACATCTAAATATTTCTAAAAAGCTACAGCTACTAGCTTCCAGCCACCAGCTTCTAGCCACCAGCTTTCAGCTACCAACAACAGCTACTTTTGCCAAACATACCCTTAATCTATTTATTCAGTTGCCTATTTTGTGGGGATTTATATTTCCTAGTTTATCTTTTTTATTCATTATAAATTAGGTTCTAGGGTTTATGTTTTAGTTAGTTTTTAGTTAATTAATATTTGAAGAACATTGTTCTTGAACCTTTCGGTTCCATTTATCGTCTTTGATTAACTATTTGTTCCTGAGCCATTTGATTGCATGAGAAACTGCTATGTAGCCAGTTAGCCATAAATAGCGGGATTTCAGGCTTTGTTTTTTTTTATAAATATAGATAGCGATTGAATATAGATCCAAAATAGCTGGATTTTAGGTTTTTGTTGAATATACATGTAAAATAGCATATATACCAGGGTATTTTGATATAATATACATATAAATTTTTTAAAAATTTATTTCTACTGTATCGCTATTTATAAAATAGCGCCCACTATTTATCGCTATTCACTATGTAGCATATAGGTACCTTATCGCTATTTGTCGCTTTTCACCATTAACAAATATGGTTAGAAGCTACATAAATTAGACAAAATAACTCTGGTATTAGCATCTCATCAACCAGTTTTAGTGTTCTTCTCCAAAAGGGATAAGTATGCTGTAACCACATATGCTTGCACGGCTTGCCTTTATTTGATACTGAAATATATAGGTTGTGGTATGAAGGATTTGGTGTATTTTTAGATGCATCGTTGGAGTCTTCTTCGTATGCATGCTCTTATATGTACATATACTTGATTCTTTGCAAACAAATAATTTTATGTTGTAATATGTAGTTTTTGATGGTTTTCAGTCTATATCCACATCCACTAATGATTAACTGTGCATGCAGGCAAATATATATCGAGAGGAAAAGAATATCATAGACTTGTATGTTATTCTTCTAAGATATTCAAGGTAATGATAGAGTCATGATGAGATCCCAATTTAAGCATTAAGACATTTGTCTATTGTTGTTAAACTTAAAAGTAAAACTAATATTTTTGTTTGAATCTTCAGTTTGGTACTGGATACAATAAAATTTCATCGCGACTACAATGTTTTATGCTCAAAGGAACGGGCATATTGCAAGAAGGTGAATTTGGTTCATTAATCTTTACCCATTTCTCACACTGCATGTTGTTACTTTGTTAAAATTCTGAAGAGATGGCGTTAACTTTTTTTCTTATTTCAGCAATTACTGGTGGTGGTAGCTGAGTTGGAATCTTTGAAACCAGAATTTTTACGACAAGTGGATAGATTAAACAGAGGTCACACTAGAAGTGAAAATGATCAACCAAATGGTCAATTACCTGCTGTGAATAACAGAGTTACTTTTGACTCCCGTAACAAGCAGGTAATAATAGCTGTTCACTAGCTAATATTGATGGGCAATAAGCTGCTGTTGTTTTTTTGACTATTTGTCAGTTTTCTTGTGCATTATCTTTTTTGTGTCTATTATGTTGTTGCAGTACCAAAACGTACAAAATCAGCTGTCTTGGAACCAGAACTCTGGGATTTCTCAAAATAAACAATCTAGTTCCATTGACATGCAGTTCCAAAAGCTGTGAGTGTTTATATTATATATGAGAATAAGGCTGCAAACGAACCGGACGTTCTACAAACAGTTCGTGAACGTTCGGCGGGAAGTTCGTTTGTGTTTGTTCGTTTGATAAATGATCGCACACGAACAAGAAATTTTGTTTGTTTAGTTAAACAAACGAAGATAAATGGAGGTTGTGTTCGATCATTTATGTTCAAATTTTAATTTATGTTTGTTAGGGTTTCTATTTTTTATATTTTATTTTGAATACTTCAAAATTCCCACTAATAACATATTTAATAAAATATTAATGTATTGTATATTACATACCACTTAACAATTTAGGGTTCACAACTATCACAAATCTCAGCCTTAAGAATTTCTCATCACCAACTACATCATCTTCTTGAGGACCACCGTCTTTGTGATGATTTAATTAAAATTTTAATATATGCATGTGTTTATTTGTTTCTATTCATGAACACTTGTTTATGTTCTTTTGTTAAAAAAATTGAATGTGTTCACGAACTGTTCATGAACACTTACCGAACAAGATTTTTTGTTCATGTTCATTCATCAAGGAATTGAATGTGTTCGTGTTCCTTTGTTAATTTTAGATTATGAACACAAACAAACGTTGAAGAACACAAATGAACACTCAAGTGCCAATTATTTCTCATCTTGTTGAAGTAAATATAGAAAGGGGACTGTGGCATATATTAAGAGGGGAATATATTATTATTAGTAAACGAACATATTATATGTTCAAAGTATGCAAATTCTCAGCTATCAAATTTTAAGCATCTGTACTTATTCTATATTCAGATCTCTGTTGCCACCTCCCAGACAAGAAACTTTATCGAGACATTCTCTTCTAGGTCCCAATGGTCTTCGCGGTCAATGGTCAAATCCTAGTACACAGACAAAGGTAGAACTCATTAGCTTTTATCGCACATTTGCACTTTGAATTCTGAACTGTTGATGCTAAATCATGTTGTGTAACAGGTGCAATATCCAGCATATACCGACTTAAACTCAGGTGATAATCTGAGGTTAGTATCTTTACAAAAGTCTACTTATTTTACAAATGAGACCTTGTGTGCTTATGCTATATTTTATTGTGCTGTAGCTTATTTCAGACTGTGCAAACTGACAACACTGGTGTCAAAGATAGCAACACTGGAGTTGATACATCTACAATGGATTCAGTGTTATTTTTAGATGACGGTAGATGGGCCCATCTTACTGAGGATCAGTTTGACGATGATCTTTTTCTTTCTGGAAATATCAGACAACCTTCTCCCCCTCCCGTGCTTGCACGACTGCAGCCGGAACATTCTCACATACCTCCATCACAAGTTGCTGATCCAAGACCGGGACCTGCCAACTCCTTTCAAAATGATTCACCTACTTCTAATACATACCACCATTTACATATCGTAAGTTCTGTTACTGAGAAATATTGCATCTATACTTCGTGAGGTTGTCCTGGTTAGGGGTGTGCACGGTTCGGTTTTATGGTAAAACCAAAATAGTAACCGAAATGTTCGGTTTTCGGCTATTGAAAACTGTTCGATTTCGTTTTTTTGGTTTTAGCGATGGTTCGGTTCGTTTTTTTTTTCCGGTTTTTGGAACAAAATTACGTAAGATTCAAAACTAAAAAGTATAATCCAAGATTAATAATCTTTCTTAGATGTTTACATTTAAGTTAGTAAAACCATTTTAGTTATTATCCTTCACCTATGCCTAACTTCTAATCTGTTAATATGTTTTTCCAAAGATTTATGAAGGCATTTTCTGTTATAATACTTTGAAAATCGTTTAATTTTTATGTTAAGATTTGTTATTTCTTGTAGGCAATGGATAAATCATTTCAAAGATAAATAAACATGTTAATGTTTTTTTATAAATACTTAACATTCAAGAATAAAACTAATTATTCCTAAATCAATATATAACAAACATTAAAAAATGATTTTTAGGCTATTCGGTTCCGTTTTTTTTTTTCGGTTTTCTGTGTGGTTCGGGTTTTTTCGGTTCGGTTTAATTGATTTTTTCAGTTTTCTGCTCACCTCTGGACTCCTAGTATTGACTCTACTTTTGCAGCCTGTAAAAATGATGCAAGATTTTTTGAGAGTGGCACATGAAAATACTAAACGAAACTTAGAGACATGTGGTGTTCTTGCTGGTTCGTTGGTATGACTATAATGGTCCTATTAGTAACTTCCTTTCCTTTTGATTGTTAGATCTTGTTATCTTACATATTTTATCGATCTGATTGTAGAAAAACAGGAATTTTCAAATCACCACCCTTATCATATCTAAGCAGGAGTCAACATCTGATTCGGTAAGAATTCAGAAGTATATAGAATTCAACTATATAGATGCATATGCTATTAGGCCTATAATTGAACCGAACGAATACGAACAGAACCATGTTCGTGTTCTTTCGTTTAACTTTAACTGAACACGAACATATAATCAAACACATTTTTTTTTCATGTTCGTTTTCTAAGAAAATGGGCATGTTCGTGTTCGTTTAAAGCCTGAAAGAACAGTTTACGAACGTAAACGAACAAAATTTAACAAACAATATAAACACAACTGAACTTAATTGAACAAACATAAATGAATAGAAATGAACCTAATTGACTAAACATAAATGAACCAAATTAGTGTTTAATTATGATAAATTGCATTAGAATACCCATTTTTAATTCAATAAAGCCCAATTACCAATTAGTTATATTTATATAAGTAGTTCGAAAGTTGCTTTTATGTTTAATATTTATACAAATATAACTACTTATGTATTAAAATTAAAACGAACAAACAGAAACAAATGTAAATAAACGTAACATGCATAAATGAACGGACATAAACAGACTTTCACGAACACAAATGAACAAACAAAACGTGTGTTCATGTTCGTTCGTTTAACTAAATGAACAAAAAATTGTGTTCATGTTCGTTCGTTTATTAAATAAATGAACATAAACGGACTTTCCGCCGAACAAGTTCACGAGCAGTTCATGAATGTTCGATTTGTTTACAGGCCTATATGTTATAAAGATGCAATGTATATAGGGTTGCAGGATCTTTTTTATAATCAAATTCCTGATGCATTGTTTTTGCTCTTCAGTGTCAGACGTTAAACGAAGAAGATATATTTGAGGTTCAGGACAAGCGTTCTCTTTTCCCTTTAGGATGGATTCACGTAAGTGACCATATAGATGTCTTTGCTGAATGATATTAACTTTCTGATGTCTTACACTGTTATAATTTTCCAGACTCATCCATCGCAAAGCTGTTTCATGTCATCAGTCGATCTGCACACACATTACTCATATCAGGTACAAATTGAACATACTGTATTTTGGTTTTGTATTGAACAACACAACGGTAGTTTGACTTCTGCTTATTTTTACAAAGGAATCTAATTTGCATCTTATATTTCAGATTATGCTTCCAGAAGCAATCGCAATTGTGATGGCCCCTACTGATGAATCCAGGTACATTTCTATAAACTACTGCTTTCATGTGAAATATTTACACGATAAAATTTGAATCATTATTTCTCGTACAAATCTGTTTTGATTTTGGTATTGACAAATTGTTTATGAAACTTTATTAACCTATTTCTATGCAAGAGTGATTCATGTCCCGTCTGGTTAACAATAAGAGTAATTCAGTCATCGTTGAATATTAACCTGAGAATGGTTAAGTGGGCAAATGTTTCGGTTCGGTTCGGTTTGATGCCATGAAACCGCCCAAACTGGTTAGGTTTTGTGGTCAATATAGGATTTTATTAAACTATACGGAATGATTTGATTTTTCGTTTATGCTCGAAACTGGTCGGAAAAAACCAAACTGAATCGTCTGATTCTGAGCTATGTAACTTTTTATAATTTATCTTGGCCTTTAATTTACGTTGGACTATACACATGATTGAAATTTACCGCTTCTTTATTTTCATCGTATGCTAGGCGTTTTTTTTTAATTTGTTTGTAAAGACCCAGTAAGCCCAAATCGTGGAATCAAACCGTAGCGAAACTGTTAGCAACGGGATTTGGTTATATTTTCAACGGTCTGGTTTTGGTTTACACATTAAAAATCGTTGCCAACGATGTGACTTCAAAACCGTTAAAACCAGACCATGAACACCCGTACGACCTGCCCATTTTGCCACCCATAAAGCTTGTGATTATGCATGGATTATGTGTATATTTGTGTACTTACTTTATATAAACTTTATGTGCATAGCCCACATGGTATTTTTCACCTTTCGGATCCTGCTGGAGTGAATTTAATACGGAAGTGTGATCAACGTGGCTTTCATCCTCACGAGGAACCAGATGAAGGTAGCCCGATATACGAACATTGTTCTCACGTTTATTTGAACGAAACTTTGAAGTTTGATGTGGTCGATCTCCGGTGAACTTCAGTCTCTTTGCTTCTGTGAATATAACATGATGGAAATTCAGTAGATACATACGGGTTGTGAAGACTAAAGCGGTAAACAACATATCATGTATGTTAGTTTATGGCGTCGTGCGTTTATGTAATGAATATATTGGTTGCTGGTTTGTCATCATTTTTGTTGCATTATGTTACTATTCTGAGAAAGATATTTATGCTTCTTATTAAACCTATGCTTAAACTCACCATTTGTTCCTTTTGGCTTTTCTATTGAGAGTTAACATGTCTTGAACCAAAAAAAAGCGATGATAAACAAATTGATAAAGATAAAAATAAATATGATAATTGAGAAGGATAATACAATGATACCGTGAGAATAATATGCAAAAGATGAGTTTGCACGAATTCCCATTTACTCTAATCTAACATATGATTCAAGCCTTTCTGTATATGTGGCCACAACATACGTTATTTCTAAGTAATCTAAAAAGTTTTTCTCTACAAATCAATACAAACATCCAAGAATCCATGTTTGGTTAAATCCATGTAGAGGAAAACAAAAAAAAAACCGGTTATACCGGACCTGGTGGAACCGACCTGGACCGGTTCCAGTTCCTACCCCGTGGTAGGAGGAACCGGTTCATACCCGTTTATACCCTATAGGCTGGAACCGGTTATGACATTTCTAAACAAGACCGGATACAACGTGACCTGATTTTACCTGGGTAGGAATCGGTTTCAACGGTAGAAAAAGACTCAAGATCAATTCCTAATCTTAAAATTCGTACTTTAACTGGGTTTTTTTTGTTACCTTTTTGACCGCTAGAACCGGTTTTTATACAGCCCAAATCACTATAAATACCTATGGGGTGTATTGGTAAATTAGTCAACTCAAAAACACTTAAACGAACCTAAAAAACCTCAAATCAATCAACTTAGGAAAATGTCTCAATGTTGGAGTGACGCTAAGGAGTACGCATTGGTAGGGGTATAAACAAGTCCAGAGGTTTGAGAGCTATTCGTGATCAGCTCGGTTAAAAGCTCGAATGAGCCGAGCCATAATGAACCCGAGAACTAGCCCGAGCCTGAAATACAGCTCGTTTAGTTATCGAGCTCAAGCCTGAAATACACAGCTCGTTTAGGCTCGTATATAATATAATAACAATGATGATAACATTGGTGAGCCCAGTTTTGGCTCGTTTAAGCGATATCGAAGCGAGCTCAAGCTAAGCTTTTAACTCGTTTAAGGTTGTTCTCGAAATAACTCGAGCCTAGCTCAAGCTTTAGGTTTTACTCGCTAGCTGAGCTCGAGTTCAGATATGTAGGCTTTACACCCTTACACATTAGGTCTAGCTTTTGTACACGTTAGGACCGAAGACTTACGTGAGGAGGGTCTAAGTAATAACTTTGGAAGGGGTTTTTTTGAAGATCTCAAAGCAAAGATCATTAGCACGGCCCAACCAATAGAAAGATTTCACGATATTTTCCGTCGACCAACTAACGAGTTGGAAGAACCAAATGACAAGCAAGTTATTGAAGAATCAATGACCGAGTATGAACAAGTTAATAGAAGACCGTTTACTAAGCTTGAAATTTGAAAACTCGTAATGGAAGTTCTATTGTAGTTATTATTAGTTGTGATTTAAGTATTTTAGTTGTAGTTTTAGTATTTTATGTGTAATATTAACTATTAAGTATGTTTAATATTATAGTTATTTTATGTAAATGTTTAATATTATTGTTATTTTATATAAGTTGGACATTAAAACATGAAACATTAAAATAACAAACATTAAAACATTACGCACTAAAACATTAAATATTACATCCTAATATCCCAAGTTTAAACATAAATAAATCATAAACTTAAACAAATAAAACATAAAGCGGAAGTTAAACATTGTCACTATTTTTTACTGGCAGTTCCAGACGACTCCCCCTCCTTCGCTTTTTTAACCGGACAATGTTTGGCCGTATATTTTTTGATAGTCGTGTTTGCCACGACTTATATGAGCTTCTCACACTATTTGCACCGAGCCATCTCGGTGTTGTCAGACATGAGGCAGTGGTCGAAGTGGTTCCAAACCTCCGGGTTTCAAGAACCAAAACAACATTTTCATTGCTTGCCATCATAGAGTTGGAGATATAAAAAAAAACTTGAGCGGTTTTTTTATTTTTTATTTTTATTTTTTAAAGTGTTTGCGAGTTAGAGAAGTTGTGTGATTAAAACTAAGCATTCTAGACCTATTTATACTAAGTCAGAGGGTTAAAGCGATTAAAAATTAATTCCAAACGGCTATATTACCGTTAGGAATCGATTCCCAACGGTAAAATTTCAAAGAAATCGCCAGAACCGATTTGTACCGGGTTCCGGGTTACGCAATCCGGTTCCACTGGGTTTTCATATTCACACCTAATACCCTACCCGGTTCTTTCTTAAACCCGGTCCCAAAAATACCTGATTAAGAAAAAACTGGTTCCTACCCGGTTCCGGTACCAGTCCAGAACCCGTTTTGTGCATCTCTAAGTCTATAGTCACCTTGGATCTAGCTTTGGATGTAGCTAGAAATCCACAAAGAGCTTGCCTACCGATTGCTTTGAACTAGAAGTCTAAAACTCACACAAAAATTGGGCCTCCAATATGACCTTTTATAGATCCTAAACCTATCTAAGAATCATCGCATCCGAAACATTTGGCATAAAAATCTTGTAACACTCATGAACATGTGACATGTCTCCACTAAAGCTTTAGGCACAAGAACAATCTGTCAATTTTTTGGAGTTACAACCATTTTGAATTAAGCGGAGGTGTTGAAGAATAGTTCAAATGGACCCGCAACCATACATATCTCAACATTGATATTTAATGACTAACTTTGACTGTTTATCTTTGAACTCACAAGTAACTATTACTACAACAACACCCAATTAATCAATACCAAGTTGTACAAAATCAGGCTTTTGAAAGGATTTACTTTCAGAGAAATCACTTTTTCCGGATATTCATTGAATCTTGAATATGATTCATGGAGATCCTATAAAAATCAGCTGTATATGAATGAACGGTGGCAATAAATATTTTACATGTTTTCCGGCTTTAAATTGGTGGCTTAAAGTAATGTTATGACAACTGTTTATTCTATTTGCTTTTGATACTTCTGGTTTCCTTGTGCGTAGATCTATTTAGTCGAGATCAAAGGGTCATGCATAGTAACGTGATGACCCTGAGATCTATGAATGTAGTTTTTAAAAGACTTAGTTTTGCTATTGAAAAAGGGATGGCGCCGCAGCTTGTTGCCTGTTTACCTTCTATCTCGATGTAATTCATCATTTACATTCGAATGTATTTATGCAATGATTTTTACAAAATCGATGAAATGTCAAGTTCCGCCAAGTCATAGTATGGTAATCTGGCGTAGGTAAGTACTGTTAGGGGTTCAAAATCACGTACGGATCATGTACATGGACCATAAGGTCTAGATAAGCTTGATCAAGGCATACGAAAACAACTGCACCTACTAGACATCAACGGTGTCACTTAGGCGGGTCTTGCAACCACCTATTTGTTGGGTTTTGTTCCCGTATGTGGCTAATTGTGCAAATGGGTATGTCCTAAATGATCACACCGAGAACTCCCTGTTTAAGATTTAGAAGAACATGTAATTTATCATCAACAATCTAATAAAATTGTCCCGTTACTTTGATGGATGTATTTGAGGTAAAACAACTCAACATCAACCTCAGTGGACAAGACAAATGCACTTCCAACATCCCCAAGAACTTGTGGCGTTAGCCATTGTGTCGCTGAAAAGTATAGCAAGTATATAGTGGTCATGACAAGTCACCATCACCACCTGTTAGCAACGACTTAGAGAATGAAAAGTAGTTCCATTTATGTGAACACAAATGATAAACAATATACAGTTGAAGGCACTAAGTTAGTTCTTGAAGAAGAAAGAAAATATGAACAGGAACAGATGAAGTAGGGGGCGGACCTACCCACACCCGTGGGTGGGCGACCGCACCCTTTGAAAAAAAATAGGTTAATTTTCCGATAAAATCAATGATTTTTTATAAAAATAAAATAACCTAATTTATAAGTTTGTAACCCATTCAATTTCATTAAACAATTTACTCCAAGCGCACTTAACCCAACCAAAAAAAATTTTCATTTATGTTGTTTAGGATTTATATCCCGCAATGAGTTGAAAGTTTGGGTAAAACAAAGGGGTTTAGATGAAGCATACATTATTGTTAGGAAAACCGACATAATAAACGTGGATGCCCTTTTAGGAAAATCGGCAGCAAAAAAGACGATCTAAGAAACAATGGATATGGCTCTAATGCTGCCGTAGTGGCGAGCATGAGAATATGGTCACGGTTAGGAATACCGGCAGCAAAAATTGTGGATGCCCTTTTATGGTGATGGGGTTTCTCGACGAAAGGCGTGGCGCTTGGCGGAAAGTAATCTGCATAAGAATCATACACGAAACATAACCACGGCCCTGCTCAACCTTTGGAGGTTACACATATGCCAGGAGACTCACTCTTAATAAGTTTAGATTGATGCAAGAGCTGACAAATCAAAACACAGAGCCCGGTAAATCAGGAAAGCCGTAACCAAACAGAACCCTGAAAACAAGCCTGTTCCGAAAGACATATACAACGCTCGTCAAAATATCAGGGCCCTAAAGTTTGATAAAAAAAACGTCTCCCATGTAGGGACTAGAACAAATCCTCCAGGAGAAACAGATGACCTATCACACGCAAGAGGATACTCTACCAACCCCGTTGAGAATATATATATGTTGTCATAAAAATTCCTTAGAAATGCGGCAGGCATTCTCGCATGTGCTGATGATCGACGCGACCTACAAAACTAACATGTACAATCTTCCATTTTTTCATGTTGTGGGTATGGCATCGACAAACCAGACGTTTTGTATTGTGCATGCATTTCTTTCAAACGAGCAGGAAGTAACGTACATCTGGGTCCTGGAGAGGATCAGGTCTATGTTGCGCAAGTGTATGGAGCCGCGTGTAATTCTTATGGATAAAGACCAATCCCTCATAAACGCATGTCACAAAATATTCCCAAACGCACACATATATCTTTGAACATTCCATATTTTATAGAATATCGTAAAATACTGCATGAATTCCTTTACTCAATCGGAATATGAGGACTTTACTTGTGCATGACCGACAATGTGTGAATCTCCTAGCGAGAAAGTATACAATTATAACGTCACCAACCTTCATAGACACCTTTTTTCAGAGACCAACGTGAACGTAAGTTTTGTTTTAAATTTATACATTCATTTAAATAGATACATACAACACGACACGTTAGAGTACAAGTGGATTTAAAACAAACTTACACGTAATCATAGAATACGATACCACACGTAAACGAATGTCACTAGAATGAAACGTAATGACATAATACATCAAAATAAAACATGTATATGCATCAAAAAGGCAAAACCTAAAATTAAAAAATTTAGGTTTTACCCCTAACATATCGTACCGGTAAATACTCCATCGTATAGTTGCATTATACGAAATGGATAGACATATATGATGCATTGTTTTATCAAAAAAAATCAAGGGGTTGTTTAATTATACGCTTCTCTTATACGAGTCGTATAGGTCAATACGATGCGTATTGGACTTCCTATAGTCAAGATATTCAGGGGTGAACATCACAATACGACCATAACAAACACACACTCAAAACACACATAAAGGCGATTTTACATATTTCATACGCTTTTCATTCGAGATTCATCAGACATACGGTATGTTGTATGCTTCATAATTCTTTAATATGGTGGATTTGAGTTTGTGTTGTGTGTGTGTTTTTTTTGGTAAAGCAGTTAATTAAATTGGGAAATTTAATCAAACAATAAATCTAAACACATCAAACAAAATCACAGATGAATAGGGAAGGATTGAAAATGATTCACTATGGAATTAATATATGTATTAAAATCAGTAAGTACACAGTACTCCCCCTCACTAGGTGATCACACTTTCACTAAGTTTTTATACTCATTAGCTTTTAGAGTTAACTAATTAAAAAGATACTCAAAACTATATATAAGAGGTGTAAACTGCTAGTGACGTCATCATGAAAGCGACCTTCAATGGCTTCATTAAATGATGGTTGGTACGCTATTTCGTTGAACTACTAGATCTTCAGAGAAATACAGTGAACTGCTGGATTTCTCAGAACAACTGGTTATGACCCACCTATTCTTGAAATCCAGAACTCATGCCTTTAACTTGTTGACTTGTCTTTGGGTCTTCAGCCTTTGACTTTGGTTTACTTAACTGTAGACTTGTTGACCAACACTTGTTCTCTTTGTTCTTGAAGGCAGTAGTTTGATGAAATAGGAGTTAGGGCAGTGGTTTTGTGAAACTTTTAAGGGGAGAGAAACTGCTGGGCTTGAAGATTGTATTTTTACTTATTCAAACAAAGAGGATAAATCCTTTGGGTTTTGGCTTTCATCATCAGCTGATCTTATATAATCCAACAATCTCCCTTTAGATCTGCTGATGCCAAAACACACTTATTGGGCCTGTCCTTTCTTCTTTTATTTTATTGATGAAGAGTCCTTTAAAGGGATTTGTTGCAACTGTGAACAAGGACAATTCCTTTATCTTCATCTTAGTCAACCATATTTGACTTTACAGAGAAAGGATCTCTTTCTTCATACCTTTAATCTGTAAGTAGCTTCTTGTCTCTAAGTGTTTGAGTTACGGAAGATTAGAAAATGCTACCCTTTGTATCTTTGAAGACCGACAGGCACTCTTTTCTTCTGAGAGGTGTAGGATTATTAAACATGATTCTTTGGAGAATCCCCCAAAGCTACTATGTATGTGTCAGCCTTTCAAGCTTTATTAGTTCTAAACACATGTGTTTTGTCTGGCATACTTGTCACAAGTAGTGTCTTCTCTTCTTCATCAAGGTCTACAATCCAATTTGCATAACCATGTTTTTCTTTTAGATTTTTTAGGTAATGATTTCCTATTTTGGGGCATTGGCTGCTGATTGTGGCTTGAATGGAGGAATCTTGGAAAGTTCTTGTGAATTTCGAAACATATGTATTTCATAGATTCTGATCTTCCTTATCCTCCAATCCATGATGTATTGTGCCTTCATGTATGTCATCTTCTGTTGGTTCTCTATAAATTCCTTGACAACTTCTTCTTCCATTCTCTTTGTGTTTTCTTAATAGTTGAGCTTTTCATCAATCTTTAGAAGAGGTAACTATTGCATTGAAGCCATAAATTTTGGAGAAGGAGGAGGTTCTTCAACAAATGGCTCTATGAAAACGGCTGCTGTCACAGGCTCTGATGTTATTGCTTCTTGTACATCTTCAGGGTTATCAGACAAAACCAACTTCCTTATTTTTATGGATTGAGCTTTCTTGATGAACTACTGGTTTGCTGTCTTCTGCTAGTTTTGATGAAAATGCTGGCTTTTTGCCAAATACTTTACTAGCAGTTTTGGCAATAACTGGTTTAGCCCCAGAATGTGTCTTTGATGTTAATCTTGTTGATGGTGGAGTAGAAGCTGCTTGAGGACCAGTAGGTTTGCCTAGTACAATAGTTTGACCTGAACCAACTGTTTTTATTTTGGGACCAACTGTTTGTCCTTGGGCAACTTCTGCTTAGATCTGTTGAGCTTGTCTTCTTTTGGCTTCCAACTTCTCAATGGTTTTGGATTTCTGGATTACAGTTGGTGGCCTCATGTTAATCTTTGCAGCGTTTGTGATCCTAGTGTCTTGCCTTAGAGACCACTCTTCTTCTCTTTGTTTTTCTATCTTGCTTTTCACGAAGGCAGCACTTAGACCCCTTTGATCTTGTTTGAACTTCTTGATTGTCTCTACATGAGCAACATCTTGTTCATCAACTCCTTTCAGCTTCTCAACCATGGCTTTGACTAATGCTTTATTAGCTCTCTTCTGTGCCTTTATCTGCCCAACCTTTATCATGTCAATCTTCTTCTCCTCCCTTTTGGCATCAACAGTTTCCTGCCTCTATGTAAAATGTTTATCCAGGGCCTAGGAGCAGAAGAGCCAAATACTGTTGCATCAAAAGTGGTAAGGTAGTCTTGGAACATAGGTTCTAAGATATCCCTAAAGGTCATTTTGAGATTCCCTGTTGGTAATGATGAGGTGGCTAAAACCTCACTAGCAATTTGGCTTTGTGTGGCTTGTGGCTTGATTGATAGTGAGCTGAGTATTGGATTGAGCTCCTTTTATGAGAAGGCCAACTTTTGGTTAATTTCAGGTTTAAGCTAGACTTTAGCTTAGGGCATCTTAGTGACCAACTCCTTGAGTTAGGAGACTGTAGTACCCAACTGTTCCGTCAATTCATCAAATTTCTTGTTTTGGGCATCATCCAAATTAATGGATTCATTTGCTGTCACACCCCGAATTTCCAACAAAATCCCGGTGGGACCAGGTGGGGAGTATCGTGACATAAGATTGGTATCGTCATAGTCAAACAACACAACACATCAGAAGTCTTGGAATTTAAAATATTATTAGAAACCAAAGTATTTGAAGTTCAAATTAATTATAAAGACGGTTCGTAATAAAAGATCCACAGGCGGATCGTAAAAATGTACAAAAGATGTTTAACAGACTTTAGGCATATGTAAAGGAGTTGCAAGATCCTCTTCTAACATTACCAACAGCTTCCAGCATATTTTCGTATTGTACCTGTAACTTAGTCTTTTGAAAATACGTCAGTTTACACTGGTAAATACAATTAACTGACTCGTTTTGAAAATATTTAAAATTTGATTTAAATGCACAGGGCATATGAAAATCTTTTATAACTCGGAACAATTAAGAATTTAATTTTGTATACAGTTTTACAAGTTTGTCAATACATATAGGGCCCAGTATAGAAACCGAGACATGATTAACCAACACACCACTTATATACCCACAAAGGAGTTATCCTTAACTTGTGGGTGATAAAATATATTAGCATTCGCATCTATCAGGTGTATGCCTACACCCCGTGCTTCGGTCGTGGCCATTAGTAATTTAAATGAGCCGTGGATATCCAAGATACGATCGCGTTAACCCCCATTGTTTAAGTTATCAAACAAAACAGATTAAAATGGGTTATGCAGATTTTGTAGCCACAATCCGGCAATGTGATCCCATACCCGACCAAGCGGTAGTAATTTATCGTATCTCAAGCCCGTATAGGGTAAATAATTTAAAAGTATTTACCTGAGCTAAAACTCGTATAGGGTAAATAAGTTAAAAGTATTTAACTCAGCCGCATTCAAAATTAAATAAGTGTAGGTAGCATTTACTGGAAGGCTCTAGTATGGAATGATGGTATAAATAACTAATTAGAATGCTAACGGGTCTTATTTAAGTCGTAGACTTAGACCAGCTAGCTTAAAGAGTTAACAACGGTACGATACACTAGATTAAGCGATGACCGGAATAGAATGTGGTTTAAACCCAACAAGTACTAGGACTTGTATAATATGGGTAAACAATACACATTCTGGAATTTGAAGTAAAAATGATAAGGTTTGACCCGTTTTGGTTAAATTACGTAAACTAGTTACATAAGCTTAACCGTACGCATATAAGCGATATCAAGTAACCGGATGAGTCATGAACAAGTTCCATGCCATTACACTTTAAACAAGTTATAATATCAGTAGGATATCAACTTGTATGCCCGTTAAGGTTTTAAAATGAAACTATGCCTCATAAGGGCGTTTTAGTCATTAAGTGACGTATAAAAGGAACTTACGTATATTCTGATGTTATGATCATAAACATTATGGAAAAATACTTAATTTGTGATATAATATTAATAGGATATCAAACATATAGTGGTTTATAGTTTAAGACCAAACTATGCACCATAGGGTCATTTTTGTCATTTCGCACATAGTTCTTATAGCTTATTTGGGATTCTGAGTTTATAATATGTATACTGTAAAAATATTTTAAATGAGTCATATAATTAGTAGGTAACAAGTCTTCGTTGGTAAATATGGTTTAAAACCATATTATGCGCCGAAACGGCGTTTAAGTCGCTAGATGACGACTTATGCAATGTTTAATGAAATCTAATGTTATGATTAGGTTTATATAATCAAAATATGTTATTTAATATAACATATCAGTAGGTAAAAAGGTTTTGTAAAAAAGCATGGTTAAAACCATTTTAAGTGCCACAAGGGCATTATCGTCATTTATCGACATAATACAAGAACTTGTACTTAAAATTAGAATATAAACTGACTTGACATCTCAAATAATCCTATTTATAATATTGCTTCAGTAGGTAATGATTTTTTATAAAGAAATTATGTTTAAAACCATTTTAGATGCCGAAAGGGCATTTTGGTCCTTTAAAAGCGTAATTTACGACATTATAATAAAACTCTGTTTATGATCAGAATCATAACATCATAAAATGTTAATTATATTAACATATCAGTATGTAATCCATTTGCAAGTTCTTTAATGTTTAAAACCTTATTTTTAACAAAAAGGGCAATATGGTCAAAGTATAACATCAAACTCAGATTACTATTATGATTATGTAATATAACCTCAGAGGGTTATGCTACATAATAATACGATCGTTATGGAACCTTAAAACAGTAGCAAACTATTCTAAATTGGGTTAGAATTGAAAGTCAAAGCAGAAGTCAAACTTTGCGACTTTCAGTTGCGAACCGACCCAAGAACTAGAATTGATGAGCCGAACATGTTCCCACATGTTCTAATAATTATTACCAAGTTATTAAAGTGTTAAAACATATTTTATAACACCTACATTATCAAATTATGATTATTTTCAAAACTAACCCGTTTGACTTTTTAATCATTAATATGTTGACCCGTCAATTGACCAAGCAAACGTGATTCTTAGGAGGTGACCTTTTAAGGGATTGACACCTACCTAGTTACGATCACGTAGCCATGTTCGTAACGAACAATGGCTGGACCATAATGGTCTTAACCGAAGTTTAAGGCGTATATCGAAAATGCTTGACTTTTGGCTTTAAAAGCCTAATAAAAGAAAATGCAAAGGAAAGGAACACTTACAAGTGATCCTTGGAGAATATTAAACTCAGTCAGGAGGCCTCTAAGGCCTCTAAGAGAAGCAAGATCCATATAGAGTGTTAGAGGAAGAAAGAAGTGAATGAGCAAATGTTAAGCGAAACCATGAGATCTATTTATAGTTGTGGAGTATGATCTAGGATCATGACAGGTGTTGGAGCTCATTTAGGATCACTCCAGGTGTTTTTGAGGTGGCAAGAACTGATCAAGAGTGGCAACATTGCGAGATAAGTGGCACAAGGGCAGAATTTCTTGGCTCCCAAACAAATTTGCCACTGGCAGTCTCTTACGGACCGTATGGCAGAGACGCTTACGGTCTGTAAAACACTCTAGTGCCCCTAGTTTTGAATTTTTTAAGTTCAGTAAGATAACAGGTCTTACAGTCCGTAAATCACTCTGGCGCCCCTGGTTTTGAATGGTTTAGTAAACTATTCTCTAAAAGCTCATCAAGTTGAGTCCTTAATTCTTTCATTTCCATGGGTGCTAATCATTATGGAGCTCTAGCTACAGGAGCAGCTCCAAGTAAGATGTCGATTCTGAACTCCACTTGTCTATCTGGAGGTAGACTGGGTAATTCTTCATGGAACACATCTAGATACTCGGAGATGACTGGAATGTCTTCAATCTCGGGTTTCGGCTCATCAATGGTCACTTATGCCATATAGATGACACAACCTCTTTTCAGACACTTGGATTCCTTAAGCAAAGACGCTTTTTTGGGCAAACCATAGTGAAGATCTCCTAGGATGGTAAGCATTTCACCCGATGGGGTTTTGATTTCGATGAGTTTCTTATCGAAGGTAATGCGGGCTTGTTTATGAGATAACCAGTCCATGCCTAAGACTACATCAAATCCCGCCAATTTCACTGGCTGAAGAGAGATAGGAATAGAATGATCCTTAATGGATATAAAATATCCATCAAGAATGGAAGATGCGGTTTCTATGGTTCCATCGGCATGTTCTACTTCATAAGTTATATCTAGAGTTCTTATGGGCAGATTTAAAAGTTTACTAAACTTAAGATCTACAAAAGATTTATCTGCACCCGAATAAAAAAATAACTCTATCATAGACGTCATTAATGAGGAAGGTACTTGTGATGACATTATCGTCATTCACCGCCTGCTTAGCATTCATCTGGAATGCTCGTGCATTCTCTTTCTTAGCCTCTCCAGGCTTTGCAGTGTTACCCTTTGGGTTCTTGGGGCAGTTAGTCTTGATATGTGTTGGTGCATATGTCTGTTGCCTACGTCATTATGTTTTGAGTCTGAGTGAATAGGGCTTAATCTGTTAGAAACGAGGCGTATTTATGTGAGAAATGGGACAAGTTCGCTTGAGAATGGAATTGAGAAGTCAAGTTCGCCCGAACATATGCTCTCTCCAGCGAACTTCTAACCCTATAAATAGGTGCCTTGATGATTCATTTGTAATGTGGAAAGATTTTGGCACAGAGACGGCGAAGCTCTGTCGGATCCAGTTCTCGAATGTATTGAACTTTAGATCAATGAAAACAACATTTAAATGAGTAATTCTTGTTATTTGGTTAACTTGTCATTAGTTTCCGCCTAATTGGACAATAGATAACAAATTTAGGTTCCCGTGCTAATCGGACGTTCCTACAAGTGGTATCAGAGTCTGGATACCTAAATTTGCTGGAATCAAGACAAGAATCTCTCTATTTCATCTCCATTCTATCATTTTTCTTAACATTTTCACATATTTGATGAATTCATGGACAAAATCAGCTAAAAAATGAATATTCATGTAAAATACAGTTATGGTAAACCCCTGAGAATTTGGATATCAAATTCAATGGAATTGATATCAAAAAGTTGGAAAAATCATGTTTTGGAAACAAGTTTCAGCCGAACTTAACATCAAGTTCGACCGAACTTGAGTAAAATCTCGTTGATTTTAATCAAGTTCGACCAAACTTGATAGATTTTTCAAGGTTTTTGTGATAAGTTCGCTCGAACTTGAAATAAATTCCAATATTTTTGATCAAGTTCGACCGAACTTGATCAAATTTCATTGAATTTTTGTCACAAGTTCGCCTGAACTTGAGAACCTTCTTGAGAGATCACATAAGTTCGACCGAACGTACTTATTTCTTGAAATCTTTTTACAAGTTCGCTTGGAGTGAAATTTTTCTCAGAATTCATATCAAGTTCGACCGAACTTGAGGTGCTGGTGATAAAACTTGTAATCTTCACCTAAGTTCGACCGAACTTGTGAAAAAGTGAAATCAAAATCTGATTTTCAAACAAGTTCGACCGAACTTGTCTGTTTAATCAAGTTTCGAGTGTTTTTGATCGTATTCTCAGATAAGTCTTCAGATTGTCAAAATGGAAGATTTCCACAATGTGTTCGTTTCACAGATGGCTTCTTCATCAAATGCTAATACTATTGCAGCGAACCGGATGAATATTGACAACGAAATGGGTACTACGTCGAAACCGCCAAAGCTTATGAGTATGGACGAGTTTGAAGGGTGGAAGGAAAAGTTTATGAATTGGATATAAGCGAATTAATTCAACAGCTGGGTTGCAGTTGAGGATGGGTACAAATGGCCAAAGGATGAGCGTGATCAAGATCTTCAGCTAAACAAGTTTTCAGAAACTGACAAAGAAAATTATGTCGCTGAGAAGAAAATGATTAGCTTGATTCAACAATCAGTTAAGGAAGATATCTTGATTCTTTTGCCAGAATATGAAACATCACAAGAACTATGGCACGCTCTTTGCGAAAAATTCAAAGGAAGTGATGAAATGATCAAAAGCAAAAAGGCCTTGATCAAGAAAGAGTTCGAGATTTTCACGATGATTAAAGGTGAAACAATGAAGTAGATGATCGATAGATACTGTCACCTCATGGTTCAGATGCGGAGACATGATATCAAAAGGTCTAATGAAGAGTAAATCGTGAAGTTGGCCGATGCACTTCCAGAAGGAGAATGGACAACATATCTTATGATTCTGAAGAATAGTCCATCCTGGAGACACTTCAAGTTGTCATCTTTCATCGAAAAATTGGAAGGTCATGAAATGGAGATGATAAAGATTGCAAAATCTAAGAATGCTAATGTTGTTCAAGATGTCGGTGTTTATTATAAATGAGGTATTCAAGATACTCCGATTCAAAGCCCGAAAATTCAAACAATATTTAGTGCAAATACAAATTCTTCTCCAAATCAGAGTTCTCCACATGCTGGATATACAAGTGCTAGTTCAAGCTCATTATTCCAAAATCAGACAAGCCAAACCAGTTCTGATTCAAATGTTTTTCAGTGCAACATAATAGTCAATTTGAATAATGTATTTCCTAAAAAGGTGGCTAAACAACACATAGCACTTCTCGCTACCGTTCTTGAATCATATGAAAGTCTTGTTGCTGGAAAGATTGGTAATCTAGAGATGACCACCGAAGATTATGATCAGGTAGATGAAGAAGAATTGGAGCTAATGGATATCAAATGGAGCCTTGCATCCATCATCAGAAGAGTTTCAAAGTTTGTGGCACTCACTGGAAGGGATATTGGTAATTCAGGCAACAAGCTTGGATTTAACAAGTCTAAAGTCACATGCTTCAGGTGTCGACAAAAAGGGCACTTCAAACGAGAATGCAACAATCAAGAAGCAAGCGGAAACCAAAATCCTTTCGGCAGCAACAATGAGTACTACAAGAAAGCTCTTCAATACAAGCCATATCCAAAGAGAATGCAAATTGAAGTTGAAGATAAACCTGCAAAGAAAGCCGAACAAGCTCTTGTTGCCAATCATGAAGAAGATGGTTTTGATTGGAACATATACATCGGAAAGAAAACTGGTGTTGCTATGATAGCAGAGTTAGTGGATGAATCTGGTACATCGTATATTGATGCTGCTCTAGAAAATGCTATTCTGGAAGGTTATAGACAGAGAGCTGAGGAAGAAGAATTAACTTACCTTGAGATGCAAGGCAAGAAGCATTGAAATCAGATGTAGAAAAGGTAAAAGCTAAAGTAAGTGAATCTTAAAAGGAAATTGTGAAAGTTGTGGAGGTTGAAAAACCTTGCACAAAGTGCGCAAATCCTTGTGAACCATGTCTTGATAAAGTCAAAGTCATAAGAGAATTGACTGTACACAACGAAAACTTTCGTTATGATTACAGAACCATAAAAGAAGCTTATGACAAAATATCAAGCAAATATAAATATGTTGAAAATGCTAATCGTGAACTTAGCGCTAATGTAAAAATGTTAAATGCCACGGTAATTGAAAAACAAAAGGCAATTAACATGTACATTAACACCATTGCTGAGACAAAGCGTGAGCTTCATGACTTAAAGATAGAAACGGAACGGGTAAGACAATTACTGAAAAGTTACACCACAAATGCCTATGTCATTGATCACATTTTACCTACGATTAAGTCGGAGGAAAATGATGATAAATCAAAGCGTAAAGAATACGGAAGTGTTCCTCCACCATTTCTTGCAAGTTACTCATGCAAGAAAGATGATGAGATTGAAAAGGCATTTAATCTTTTACTCTTATCAGAAATGAAAGATAAATTGCCTGAGAACATTGACTTAGACTTTACGAAATCAAATGATGACAATGAAATAGTTGTAAAAAATGTGGTTAAAAATGTGTTGGAAATGATTCTAATGAAGGCAGCTCTGAAAGCGTCAAATCAATTTCGAAAAACTCGGAATCACAATATGAAGATGACGTTACATCATCAGAACATGATCTAAGTGATGATCCTAATGTTGTCATGTACAAGATTAAGGAATCTGATATATTATACTTCGATGATAGTTTTCCGATTCGGAACATAAAAGAGGATCAACTGGATAAGTTTTTCAAAGTTGTAGAAGTTTCATCAGATGATCTTGAGAAAAATGAGAAAAGATTTTACTCGAAACCCAAAATGAATGCTAACAATTATCGAAAGTTTGGTGGTGATTTTCCTGAGAACAGGAGAGCAGGATTGGGTTTGAAGGAAAGTGAAGAAGAACCAAGAAAGAACCAGAAGCCGCAATTTCATGAATACAAAGGTAAACACATGAAGTTTGTGTATGGGACAAATACGGTTCATGAAGAATGTATGATTGGTAAGAAATCGAATGATGAATTTAAAAAAGAGAAAGAACTTCGGGACAAGGCTAAAACCAAGTCCACAAGTGGAATGAAACCCACTAGGGGAAATGTTTCTGATAATCGAACTTGCTTTAAATGCAATGCTGTTGGCCATATTGCTCGCAAGTGTCTGAATCTAAAGCCTGTGTTTCCACGAAGAAAAAATGTTTCAAAAGATGAAAAGAAAAAACAACCAGAGATTGTAAAATCTGTCACAGAGTCAAATAGAAACTATGAATCTAAAGACGAAGTGAAACCTAAAACGAGTTCAAGGTTTGAAAACTCAACATTTGAAAAAGGTGAAACTTCAAGATTTAATCAAAACAAAGATTCTAGATTCTATATCAAAAAGGCAAGAAGCAAGCTACAATCCTGGGTTGCTAAGAAAATGTTTTCATCATCAGAAAAACAAAAGTCTGTTGCAGAAAAAACTGAAAATGATAAATCAACCGAGTCAGTAATCAAATAGACAAAGAAAGAAAAGGGCAAATGATTTCAGAATCGACATCGGACGAAATGTTTGAGGATGATTTTGAATATGATGATGGTTTGGAAAGTGAGTATGAAGATTGTTATTCTTTCAAACCCAAAACGAAAAAGGTTTGGGTTTCATTTTTCAAATAGTTGTTTCATGTGCAGGAGTCCCAAGATCCACTCTATCAAAGTTGATACAAGATAGCGGAGCTCCATGAGTTTTAACTTATCTAGAAAGTCATAATCTTTGACGTTTTTGAAATTACAAGTGGTTGAAAAAGAAAAATTGAAAAGAATGTTTAAAAATTTGAGAAATCCACACCGTTAAATAGAACGCTGATTGTTATATTGAAAAATCATTTAAAATTGATTTCCTACAAGTGATTCGTACAAGTGGTTTCTACAAGTTGATATTATCAAAGTTTAATGGTTTGTTCTGCTGACATGTGATAATGCAGAAGATGAAAAAAGGACCGGACGACGAGTTCTCGGGATCCTCATTGGTTTGTTACATTTTTAGAAGAATTTCTCTAAATATAAAATCCAAAAATATGTTTTTGATTTTAGGGGGAGTAAGAAATTAAGAAATTTTGAGAAAAATAAAAAACATATGAAAAAGTTGAAAATTCAAAAAGTTCAAAAAAAGATTAAAAAATTAAAATGTACAAAAGCATTGAAAAAGACAAAAAGAATTTTTGTTGTCATAAAGGAAATGATAGTACATAAGTGGACTATCACAGTATGCTAAAGAAATGTAAAGTTTAAAATTGATAAAGAAGTCTTACTGTGGATGTGTCGATAGACTTTACACGTTTAGTAAATTGTTTCTGAGATATAAACTAAATTTAGCAACTGCTTAAACTTGTGGTTTAACACATCTTGGATATATGGACTTAGTACTCCGAAATTTTGATTGAAGGGTTGCCTGATTCTGAGATACGAGGTCTTTATAGATAGTTGATATCTGGAGTATTATACAAGTTCTTCTGATTTTTCGGAAGCAATAGCCTAGAACTTCTATAATGCTTTAGCTAAAAAACCCCAAATTAGCATGCAAAATTTGAAAAGAATCGAAAGATCTAATCATTTGCAATGCATAAAAGATTCCTTAAGTGGATCACACCTTAAAGACGAGCCTTCATCTCTTTGTCTGTACGGTAGTACTAACCTGAGCTCTCAAGGTCTCGCATTAACACAAAGACAGATATCAATTACGCTATATTCACCTGTAAGATGAAATCTAGGGAATCTGGATTCGGAGTATATTCAAGAAGTGGGAACCATAGTTAAGTCAAGTTTAATAATTCTTATCTAACATATCTTAGAACAATTGAGAAACGTGATGAATTTTAAGTGGACAAACATATCGACAATCTCGGTAAACGAATTTAGAACTTAAAGTCTCAAAAGGTCAATGGTACTAGTGATGTGTCTCAAACAACTGATATGATCCTTAGACACAAATTCACAAAAATATGTCTGTAAATATGTTTGTATATAGTTTACTTTACTTGTTAAAGTTCTGTAAATACTTTACTTGCTTTTCAAGATAAAAATCAAAAAGATTTTCAGTGTGTTTTAGCATAAATTTTCTAAAATACAAAAAGATTTTGTTTCTACATTAGTTTCAACAAGCCAATGATGGAGAACGGTTCTTCGAAGTCTAGTAAGGTGCTGAGTTTTGCTCATAGAAAGTTCATTAAATTGAAATTTTAAAATCTAAAGAAAACATAGTTTGTTCATTTCGGGTCAAATTGAGGCCATTAACTTGGACTCAGTTGACATGGTTAACCAAGGTCATTAACTTGGACTTGATCAACCAAGTGGATTTCATAATTGAAAATTTTTAATGAACAAAGTCTTAAATGTTAAAAGTGTTCAAGGTCATTAAATTGAACTTGAACAACTAAAAATTGAAAAAGATTGAAGTGAAGATTAAAGTTTGGAATGTTGATGATACAAAATATCAAAAGTAGTGAACCTGAAATGTTTATTTGAATATCAGAAAGTATTTAGACAGGTAGTAAAGATTGAGGGGGATTTGATAAAGCAAAGATTGAAGATACCGGAAAGCTTAAAGCAAGGGGGTGAGCTTAAAGCAAAGGGGAGCATGTTGATTAAAAGTTTTATCAAGACAAAGGTCAAGAAAGAGGAAGATGATATAAAGATCAAGATGTTAAAGTTTATTCTAGAACTAAAGATCGGAAGACTCAGAAGATTTTAAAAGTCAATGACTATGGCAACATCCAAGGGGGAGTCTGTTGGTGCATATGTCTGTTGCCTACGTCATTATGTTTTGAGTCTGAGTGAATAGGGCTTAATCTGTTAGAAACGAGGCGTATTTATGTGAGAAATGGGACAAGTTCGCTTGAGAATGGAATTGAGAAGTCAAGTTCGGCCGAACTTGACTAGGTCAAGTTCGCCTGAAATATGCTCTCTCCAGCGAACTTATAACCCTATAAATAGGTGCCTTGGTGATTCATTTGTAACGTGGAGAGATTTTGGCACAGAGACGGCGAAGCTCTGTCTGATCCGGTTCTCGAATATATTGAACTTTAGATCAATGAAAACAACATTTAAATGAGTAATTCATGTTATTTGGTTAACTTGTCATTAGTTTCCGCCTAATTGGACAATAGATAACAAATTTAGGTTCCCATGCTAATCGTGGACGTTCCTACAATATGTCGCTTCTCAATGCAACCGTAGCAGACAGCATCTTTCATGCCTTTGCATTCAAGGGTCTTATGCCCTTTCTTCTTGCAGATACCGCATGGTGTAGCCTGTGGGTCTGAGTTACACTGTCCCCAATGTTTGCGGTTGCAAATCTTACACACAGGTCTCTCATTTGACCTACCTTGTTTCTTGTTAAACCCAGATTTACCCTTCTTTTGGAACCTTCAGGAGTTATCATCCTCCCGCTTTCTTTTTCCATCAGTCTCAACCTTGACCGATCTCTGCCTCACTAGATCCAAAGTGAGGGAAAGGGATAGATCAACTGCTGATCTATATGTGGTAGGCCGACTAGCCTTAACAATGCCTTTAATCCCAGGATCTAGACCGTTGATAAAACACAATGCGTTTGGGTTCAGGGGAGATCAAATAGGGTACCAACCTGGACAGAGAGTTATAGTCGGTGACATACTTCCGACAGTCCAGATTCTTCATTGTGGGAGTCAGAAAATTTGACTCTATTTTCTCAACTCATGCGGTGGACAATATCTTTTATGAGGTCCACAAACTTGGACCATCCCATATTGTACGGGATACTTTCCCTGTAGATTGGACCATAGCCTTCCACCAGATTAGGGCACCGCCCTTAAAAGATTGTGAAACAAACTTCACAACATTCTTATCAGCACAACCACTGGTGTCCACAATGGTTTCCATCTCATCTAGCCATCTCAAGGCTTCTATAGCCTCCTTCTCACCTTTGAAGTCTCGGGGCATACAAGAGATAAAATACTTATAGGTACAACCGTCCTTAGAAGGACAAGACCTTTCCCAAAGCTCTAACTTCTTGGGTTCACTCCTCGCATTCGAGGAATGAAGAGAACTCTCCTTACGAGATGAATGTGGCATAGATAATATAAGGGTGTAGAGCGAGTAGCTAAAGAAACACCAGATCTACGCTGATCGAAATCAATCTTATGTTTGCTCGCCGTAGAGGAGATCACTCGCAAGAAAACACTGCAAAACAGTATACCATTTGACTCGCCACAGGGAGAATGGGGGTTCTCTCCGTGACCATCCTCCGGCGTGAGAATAAGTACAGTGTATCGGAAGAGATTAAGTGAAGTAAGAGAGAGAGTATGTGAAAGTGAATTAGATTACTTGTACCTGAAGTTTCTTATTTATAGCCGGGTTTGGGCGCCAAATTGTGAAGGAGAACTAATAGAATCTTTCTACGCCGTTAGTTGGTTATCTTGCTATCCGTGCACACGGATCGTGTGCTGATTAATGGCTAGGGGATTGCCACGTGGAAAGTGAACTCATCTAAATTTATTTGCGAAATATGCCATCATCGTGACTTTAGATGAGTGCTCCAGATCTTGCCACGTCACATTTTGTTGTAACCGAATGAGGCCATGCACGGTGAGCATTAAATGTTTCTAGAAAATTTCACAACTTTGAGCCTCTTTTCAAAAGCCATGTGTCTAGTTTGTTGTAACAGAAAAGATTCCTTTTGTCTGCTTCTTACATTCCCGCGCACGGGTATGCCTGAGAATTCTTAACTGTTGTTAAGCCTAATCATACCCTTGAGCGAGACCGCGCAAGGGTGTTTCATGAGCATTGGCCTTCTCAGTATCCCGACGCAGGGTTGTCTTAGAGAGAGTTTTCCCCAAGTTTATTAAGGTTACTTACGCGAGCCTGCGTAAGACTATATCCAAAGCAAATTTGAAAAAGAGCTAAGGTATGGTCCTCTGCGCTGTCGCAGGGTTTTTCGGACCATATCCCTTCAAGTCCCCCAGTCCAGTGTTACTCCTATGTGCTATGGTAAGTAGGTGGAGCTCTTGACTTAAAAAATAATTTTTCTTTTTGTTCGTACAATGCCATTTGATGCGCAGGGTTGGAAAACTTCATGATGAAGATATGCTTAATGGATAAGATTCTTGGAATATTTGAATTTCAAATATCTTGACAGGTGTCAGCCATCGGTATGGGGAGGTAGGTAAAGAAAACACGTGCAGATGACGTCTGACGACTGTGTGACATGCTGTCAACAGTGTTAGACATCATGCATTAATTGGATTACGGCTTGTGTGTGTCATCCGCGTGCGTGAATCCCAGTACAGTTCCCTACTCGCCCACTAGCCTGCCTAGGGTTACGTGAACGGCACAAAAGTCGCTGCACGTAGTCCTAGGCATTAATTACGGTTACTATATATAAGGAGTCGATTCTTTACCTTCTTCACTTCCTGTATTCAAAAACCTTTCGGAGTTCTTATTTTCTTGTGAAAAAAACAGTCTACTGACCACCCTCTTTCTTGTTGATATCACCGATTAGTTATGGCACTAGTTCTAAACCTGAAGAAACGATGGAGGTTCCTTCATCATCATCGTTGCCACCATTGAAGTGGTCCCGGGAAGCATTCAACCCTTTTGTGAAGAACTTCAAGTTTTCGGCTATCTGGGATGCCCAGTATCCAGAGGAAAACGACACGGCGGCGAACGCTCCAGCCGGTTATATTACTTTATTCTGGGATTACTTTGAAGATGGTAATTTCCGTTTGCCAGTTACCCGCTTCATCGTAGATCTTCTTGATCATTACAAGTTCCATATCTCACAGTTAAATCCAATGGGGATGGTCAAAATTCGGCACTTCGAGTTTGTCTGCTGATCCATGGACATTACACCCACCGTGAACCGTTTTAGGGTTTTTTTATCAATTACACTGTGCTCTAGGTTTTTATTCATTTCAGCAAAGACTTCAGGCGAAGAAACTGTTGCTTGCTCCCCCTAAATCATATCACGACTGGAAACAGAAGTTTTTCTACATAAAGGCTGGTGTGATTCCGGTGAAGATGACCTTCCGGGGTGGCGAGGATATCCCCTTGGAAACCATATATGTGCATGTCAACGAGGAATGGTACCAAGAATTAAAGGATGTTCCAAGGCTTTTGTTGCGGCCGACATGAGTTTGCATTGGAAGGCGGACCGTCATGACAGGCCTGTATACATGTAGGATGACCGCAATAAGTAATCTTGCGCATTGTAGAACTTAATGATGTGTTAACTGATTTTGCCATTTATCCTTGTATTCTCGCAGTTACTTCTTTATACGTAGTGTCGTTCAAGAGAGATAAGGAGAAGATGAGTACTATGCAAGTGGGTGCGGCGGAGCCGTCTTGGTCCGAGAATATCTTGAAGAATTTTGAACTTCCAAAGGAGGAAAATCTGAATGCACAACCATCCTCAACTGTTTGTAAGTGCCTTTGATCTGACTGCCTGGATTAATATTGCAATATTACTAATTTGCTTTTGTCGCACTTGAGTAATATTTCAAAATAACTTATGGCATAACATGCACATTCCTTTTGTGATTTAGGTGAATTGATAAATTTGGGCGTAGGCCCATGATATGCGTGAATTATATATATATTTAATTGGGTTTTTGTTCACACAAATTTAGTTTTAAAAAGGGTTTTCACCTAAGAACTAACTACACACACAAAGGGCAAGTGTACCCATCGGGAGGTAATATAATTTGTCGGCAAGAACCGGATATCAATCCGTGGACGCGGTGTCTCGATACTAAACTTTTGTTACTTTAAAGCCTTTTCAATTGATGAGTTGATTTTGTTTCTAAATTATCATGCAAAAATAACAAGCTACCAACTAAACTAAGAAATAACAATATCTAAAAGAGGTTACCTAAACTAAGTATCCACTAACAAACATGTGACAACAAAAGGAAGAGACTAACGGTTATGCAAGATCCCAATTTAACTAAGTCCCCAATCAAGGCTTCCTAGTTTATAATAGTTAGGAAAACTAAAATGAAATAACATTCTAATCACCTAAAAATTATTAATTTTGAGCTCACATTCTAAGTTAATGTTAATCTTTAAATCAGAGTTATTTGTTTGCTAAAACTACTAACTCTACAAGTTTGGGAAAATTACTATGAACAACATAAAAATCACCCTAACTTGCTTTCAAGTTAGTAGCACGTTCATCATGTTCTTGATATGAACCACAAGCATGGTCATCCTAGATAACAATCTTGGCCTAAATCATCATTCTAACACATACACAAACTATAGAATCCATATAAACATTCTTTTGATTTTTCCAAATCTAAATGCAACAATTCCTACACATGCCCAAATCACCATTCAAGTCATATAACAATTACCATTCCTAGTTTCATGTTATGAATCATGCTAACACGTTACCAAGGTTCAATAATCATAATCTTTACTTGGCTTTCCAACACATCATGTAAATACTTATGACCAAACATTCAAGAACAAGTACTTTAAACATGCATAAGAACTCCAAGAACAAGGTTCAAGCATTACTATGAAGATTAACAAAAACAATCACCGCATCTACTTCCATAATTATCACATGTCCATTAGCTTCAACAAAGTCTAAGCAACACAAATGTTTAGCCCATAAGGCTCATAGTGACCAAATCAAACAAAAGAAAGCAATAATTGTTCATAATGTAATAAGTAGCTAACCAAGATTAAAGACAAGTAAAATGGTAATCTGAGTAGATCTTCAAGTGAATTAATCCTCTTCAAGGCTTCCTGTTGGCTCCAACAAGCTTCCAAGGTCAGATTCTTGAGAGAATGCTTCACCAAAATGCTGCAACTCCCCTCCAAATGAGCTTAAACCACGTATTTATGCTACTGGGAGTTTGGCACGACCATGCCACCTCTTGGCACGGTCGTGCTTGGTAAGTATCAGAGGCCCTTTTTCGAGTGTTGACTTGTTTGCTAACCATTTTGGGAAAAATCCCGCTCAAACACTCCCGAGGTGGCACGACAATGCCAACCTTTGGCACGGTTGTGCTTCCCGATGAAATATTCGACGATGACCGAAATGATCCCGGAAACAATCTGATATGTGACTGACTTGGATGCGCACGGTCGTGCTTAGGGGCTGGCACGGTCGTGCCAGTCTTCAAATCTTCCTAGATTATGCTGAAATGATAGTGCTCGATGAGAGTGCCGTTCTTGGTTGGCCTGGCACGATCGTGCCAGTGGTTGGCACGGTCGTGCCATATCTGGCAGTTTGCTAGAAAACTCTGTTTTGCTCATTTTTGCTCCAAAAGCCACCGTTTCAACACCGGGCCAAAGCCCGGACCTGTATTTTCACAAACAACTCAGATGAGTACCAAAATCAATGAAAATACAACAAGTTCTCGCGTAAACGGGGTTTATTTGACATTTTAAAGATTTATAAATTCTTATACATCAAACATCCCCACACTTGAACTTTGCTTGTCCTCAAGCAAACTAAAACAAACAAAAACTCTCTAAATAGCAATCATCTCAACTAGTATTGTAAGCACAAACAAACAAATCGGGTTATAACAATTAAGAACTACTCGATATGATGGAAAAAACCAAAAAGTATATAAAATATGTTTATGAGCAATGGTCCATCTTGGAAATCCCTACATGTCTACCCCACATCCTCACAATGTTCTCACACACTCGGCTAAAATATAGGTGCACATACGATTTATGGAGTATGTGTAGAACACTCGATGCCACGACGATGACTTTGTGATATCATAAGCTTGTGGAAGGATCAAATCTAATCCCTCGACAAAAACATAACAAGAATCATGAGGTCTTGTTTGGGTTGTAACTTGGCTAGGGTTAAGGGTATGGAAATGGATTTTGAAAGTGGCTAAATCGGTTGTAACTCGATTGTTCGATTAACTTGAAACAAAAAAAACTAAAACTATATAACTCAATAATAACTAACCGAGAGCTATCCAACAAATTTAGCTTTTCCATTCTAAAATTGCTCTAATGAAGCCAATTGGTAAGGCCTTTTCAAACTATAATCATTTTCTCGTTTTTTAACACATGCTTGAGAGGGAAACTAAGTACGTCTACTTAGATAAAAACTCTACCCCATGATGTTGCAACTATAAACTAAGATACTATACAAAAGTAACAAATTAATCACTAACCAAACCGGACTTCCTGTTGGGATTGAACCCTAACAAAGGAACATATGATATCAAAGCCAAATTCACTATCCGAGCTTTGGTCCAACTATCAGAGGTTACAACCTCTGATCAACCTTTACATTGCTTTCCTTAAACAACTGTTCCTATCATCTGAGGGAATCAAGAAGCAAAGGTCTGCTACAAGAAACGAGATCAGAGGATAGAGATCAGTGCTTAGACTAGTTTTACTTTATTTAATGTAACAGAGCTATGCACTGATAGTATTAGTATAGCAGTGTTTTAGTTAGTTACAATTTTGTTAGCTGTCACTACCAACCATGACGTCACAAAAGATGCTCAATGGTTAGATAGTTAGTATAAAGAGGTGAACGTTGTAACAGTTAACTTGTCTTCCTGAAAAAGATAAATTAGCACTTTATCTTCTACATTTCTTTCTATCAAACGATTGTAATTGGCTAAGGGGGAGTTTGTTAATCACATGCGAGTTTACCAACTTGAAAGCATGATGATGATGAAAACAAACGACCGATTGCTTGTAGTAAAAGTTTTTCATTAATTCCGCTGCATCTTTAGAAACAAAAACTACAAGTAATTCAAACTTAGATCCTGACACTTCCAACCAAAAATGGGTTAAAATATAAAAGGCTAATTTGGCTACGTGGTTAGTATTTAGTAGTTTAAAAGAAATGAAAGGGAAAGGCTCAAATTGGTTTAACTAAGGGAATGGTTTGGGTGAGGGAATACATAAAATTTGGTTAAAAACAAAAGGTTTCCTAGTGCCTCAATCATTTTCATGCTATATGCTTGCTTTGCGGCCTCGAAATGTGTACCTAACGCAAGTTCTAAATCGCAAAAGTCATCCGGCTCACTCAATCTTTGCCCCGCAAAAACATGAGCAAAAATAATTCTAAAGCTACAAATACTCAAAAATAACTCACGGAAACGGGCGTATTGGGTAAATATGTAAGGCAAACAAGTAGGTCAATCGCTTGATTTCTCATGCTTAAGTTTATACAAAAAATTGTTACTTAGTGGTAGTCCTCAGGCGAGCGAGCCCCTTTTGCGTTCACCTTTGTATATTTGTAAAAAATTTTAGTGATTTTATAAAAACTTATGTTGGTTTGATTATTAAGCAACAAAAATTGTTCAAGAGAGCTTTGTATTATTATTATTATTATAATTAATAATTTTTTTTAGAACAACAAAGCTCAAGCGCTAAACCACCTCCCCACACTTGAATTGTACATCACCCTCGATGTACAACAAAAACAAATATAGGCAAGCATATATAATGAAAAATGGAGGAAATGGGAACACGAAAACTTCCCTTAAACGAAACTGCTGACAATGGAGCCCAATGAAGAAATAAGGAGCATCTACCACGAACCGCCAAGCTATCCAACAAACCAGCATCTCAACAAGCAAGCACTATGCACAAGCAAAACAAGATCAAACAAACAAAAATTACCCAACCCTATTTTCCCTTGCCTTTATTTATTCAACCCATTAAAATTAAAGAAAGGAAATTAAAGTTCACGATGGAGGGGTGTACGGACAATGAAAAATGGCACACCCCTCAAACAAAAAATAGTAAAGGTACAAAATGGGAGATGGGACTAGAACCTGCCATCGGACCCAGAGGGATCAGTGTCGTCTCGACGATCGAATCTGGATCTGCTCGAAAACTGTGGAGGCGGCTGAGTGTATGGAGCGTTCATCGAGTTCGTGATGTGCTGCTGTGAACCGAAGATCCAATCAAAACTGCGTCGGCTCTGCTCGCGCGCGTAAGATCCACGTCGCGTCTCACCTCCTATTGGTTCAAGGCAAGACTATCCATCCTCCGCCAAACATTAACTGTCGACGGCTCGTAAGGCCCATAGCCGCCATGCTCAAAACCACCACCATATTCATCATGCACATTTTCCCAGTTTGGGTTCACGAAACCATGACCCAACTGCATTTTAGGAACCGCTCCCCCAGCGACTCCCTCATGCTCATGCACCGGAATATCCTGCATGTGAACGTCATCATCGCCCCCTGCTTCGGGAAGCGGATCCCAAATCCTACCTAACTTGTCGACAAGTTTCGGGATACCGTTAACCTTGCGTATCATATGCATGGAAGTCAGCTGGGCCACGTCGAGCAGACCGTAATCAGAAGCCTCGGTTAGATGGTCTAATCGAACTCGGTAACGTTTCGCGAGTTTGGTTGCGAAAGCACCCCCACAAATTTTCGACGCGGGTGTCGAACCAATGCCTCGGAAAATATACTCTACAACGCTCGTAGCTACGTTGCAGTTCACCCTGGAGATAATGCAATAGAGATGGAAAAGGTCGCGATTGGTAATGTTCCCGGTGATATCACCCCGACCACCGATGACGTGAAAAATGGCTCGCTCAATGACCCGGTGGAGTGGTAATCCATGTGGCTTTGGCTTTACGCGGGTCCCAAACCCGACCCGACACTGTAATTTGATCCTAAAAAGCTGCTCTATCAACATCCGCCTCCCAATCTTGCAAACTTTCATCAAAAAGCTCCATGTCGATCTCACCATCCTCGTATAACCCCAATACTTGCCCAAAACGACTAATGGGTTGATGGTGCCATTTCCGTCCCAATCGGTAACTCACACCAACCTTTTTATCATAAACACCCGGGCAAGGAAATGTTCATCGAAAGGATGCGAAGAACTCGACAACAAGCTCCACGTATTGCGGTTCAACAATATCGAAGAGGCAGTTCCACGGAGGTGTCATCAGATCCTCAAACCGCTCGGTTTGACCGAGCAAATCCAAATCAACCTTTTGTAACCTCCTAATAGGATCAATCTGGTGTCTTCACTCCCATAACCGCTCAACTCTCGATATGCAATACCCTTTCATGGCATTGTTGTTGAATCTCAAATACGGGTGATCCATCTGCAAGAAACTAGAAATTAATCAGCAGCAAAAACAGACAAAAACCAACATTCTGGTCAGTTGGCATGATCATGCCTAAATCTGGCACGGTCATGCGTGCCTAGAACCTAGCAACAGTTATGAAGTTTCTGGAAATTATGAAGTTTTCTGGGTTCGTTCTGCAAGAAGCACAATCATGCATGGGTTTGGCACGGTCGTGCTTGACCAAATTCTGATCGATTTCTGGCAAGCATTTTGAAGATTTGGTAGACTGTTATGAAGAGCACGATCGTGCTTATGGTAGGCACTACCGTTCGTAATGCATTTCTGGGCAGGTTTTGCAGATTTATGAAGATCCATCATCAAGTTATGAAGAGCACGATCATGCCTGGGTTTGGCATGGTCGTGCGTGACTGAGCCCAGAATCGCGAAATCGCTCAAAACGCACCCAAAACCACGATTTTTTCATCTTTTTTGCTTAGGGGTTTTGTAAATCGGTCACTTGTGGTCAATAACAACATTAAAAACAGGCTTGAATCGGGTGATTTAGACCAAGCCCTAAAACTAAAAAGAAACTAACTATAAAGAACAAACCCTAAGACTCAAGAACTCAACAAAGAAAGAGAAAGATTCGTACCTGGAGAGATTGTTGCGATGAAAGAAACAAGTAATCTTGGAGGAAGTTAGGAGATGGAAGGAAGTTCATGAGTGCTCTAATGGGTTCAAGTGAGGAAGAAGAAGAAGATAAAGGAGGGTGGTTGAGTTTATTTGTGCCAGATTTTCAGATTTTTTTACACCTAAGATTAAATTTTGAAAAACAATTAAAGTTTTTACAAAAATTGATTTTAGAGAATAAAGGGTGAAAAATAAGAAAGAAACTAGAGTCGTTGAACCCGAGGCACTCACGAAGCATCTCCTACCAAGAAAAGAGCCGAACTAACATACCTGAGAGCCGGCAACAAGCTCTAACACCCCTCGCGACCAGAACCAACGAAACCTGGAAAAGAAAAACAAACAACCAACACAATATATATATAAAAACGGGCTAAGTTGATTTACGAGTCTTCAGCTAGACTCACCACCCCGCATTCATTTGTTCCTGGGGTGGAGGTTAATAACCTCCTCACTCTAATCAATGGCCTTCCAACATAAGCCTTTAACCTATGCCCGTTGACTTTGTAAGGGCATAAACTAGTGTAGGTTTGCGTCTGTCTTGGGCTATTGATTGTGAGTTGGGTCGACATTAGCTATGGGCCTAATAGGTGTTTTGGTTATTATTTGGGTACGGCCTTGACCCATTGTATTAGGGCTTCCTATGTTGATATAAATAGGAGGTTCCTTGGTTGTTTTTGGTTGTTGATTCTATTCAGTTGTAATCGCACATACGAGTACCAGATGGTTTCACCGTGTGCTCGGTTTTGGCTTGAATCAATACAATTTGCTTTTCAATCTTCTACATCTTGCTTGTAATTCCGCTACTTGTTTGGTGTTTGATATCTGATTATGTAGTTTTGGGACTTACCATTGGTATCAGAGCCTAAGTAGTCTTGCGAAGGCTTGGTTGGATCAGATATCTCGAATGTTGTAAGTTGTTTTTGCTGTTGATCGGTTGTTGTAAACAGGTCTGATTTTTGGTTTGTTTTTGATTGATTTTTTGATTTCAATTGTGTCGACTGTTTCTTCGAAATCAAGGTGTGCGAGCCACTGTTTTTTTTGTGTAGAAAAACATCTCGTGGGTCTCGTATTTTCGACACAAGTTAGATCAAACTCATAAATCCTGGAAACAAAATTTTTATTCAAAATTGAAGTTCATAAGTGTTACCAGTTTTTAATCAAATCTTCATCAAAATCTTAGATAATTTTGAGTTTGCTCTGTTTTGATTACGGATTAATTGTGTTTGCGAGATTTTTTCTAAGTTGTTGCAGGAAAATCTTCAAAACAATTCAAAAAGTATTCACCAGATTTATCGGAAGTTTTGTTCGTGATTGGAAAATTAAGTGTGCGACTGAAATTAAGTTGATCTGTGTTGGATTGGGCCTGTGAAGAAGTGTGAGAGTCCAAAGTCAAGTGTGCGAGCCCAATACAAGTGAGCGGTTAAAGTGTGCGACTCATTTGGACTGTGCGACTGATTGTGCCCTTAGTTGGACTGTGCGACTGATTGTGCGCTTAGTTGGACTGTGCGACTGGGTTGTGAACCTGTTGCTTTGGACTAGGGGTGCTAAACTGCTTGTGTTTGCGGGTTGGCGGGTTCAACCCGACCCGAACCCGAAAATCGTATCATATATATGAACCCGAACACGACCCGTTTAAACCGAATTTTTTAATTTTTTTCTAAAACTAATATATTAAAATTAAAAATTACTTAAAAAACACAAATGTATATAATAATATCATATTTAAATTATAAAGGTATATTAATTTCTCCTTTTAAGTTATAATCATGGAATACACGCCCCATTAACTTTATGAGATAAAATATATTGTAAAAAATATAATATAGTATAAATGTGTTAAACGGGTCAACCCGCCAACCCGACCAGGTTGACCCGAACCTGACCCGTAAACCTAAACGGGTTCGCGTGTTCAACCCGAAACTGACCCAAACCCGTTTAGACGAAACCTAAACCCGCGAATTTCGTGTTAGGTTCGTGTCGGGTTTCCGGGTCGTGTCAGAAATTCACACCCCTACTTTGGACTGTGCGACTGGGTTGTAAACCTGTTGTCTTCGACTGTGCGACTGGGTTGTGAACCATTGGACTGTACGATTGAACTGCACGTTTGAACTGTGCGACTGGACTGTGCGGTTGAACTGTGCGATTGGATTGTGCGGTTGAACTATGCGATTGGACTATGCATTTGAACTGTGTTATTGGACTGTACAACTGAGTGTGCGATTCAGTTCAACTTAGTGGTTTAATTGGACTGTTTGAAGTGTGCGACTATATTTGAGCAGTGTAACCTGGACTGTTTGACAATTGGACCTATTTTAAAAAAATGAAGACTTGATGATCAGAAAATTTATTTAACTGTTAATATAAATTATAATCTTTTTATCAACTCTAACAGTTCTTTTACTTTTCAGAAATGGAACAAACTAATCAAGTGTCTTTGAGTGACAAGGTCATTATGAACTAGGATTTAGACAATGTCATCGGAACAAACAACAAGATCCCAAGATTGAATTTGGGAGATTCCTTCTCGGAATGGAAATTCTGATTTTCACAGTATTTGAAAATCTAGGAACCAAAGGCTTGAAGATCAATATGCAGAGGACCTACAATGATTACATACGTTCTCGATGAAGAATTGGGAACAACTGCTGTCAAACCCTTATCTGAATACAACGATGATGATCTTGAAAAAGTCAAAATTGATGAAAAAGCCTTAGGTATGCTGCATTCCGCATTAGTGCTGGAAAAAGATATTGGGGTTCGTGAGGCAAAGTCTACTAAAGAATTGTGGGAACAGCTGCTTGCAATGTATGAAGGGAATGAAGAAATGAAGGAAAGAAAAAGGCAGATGATGACTTCAATCATTTCCCTAGTGAAACTTTGGAAAATCAAATTCAACGTTTCATTGCTTTGATAAGTGAGATGAGGACGCATGACATACCGCTTGAAAATTCTGTTGTGAACAAGAAACTGCTTAATGCTCTTCCCAAAAATTGGGATACAAACATCACCCTAATCAAGCGAACCAAGGATCTGACACGCATGAGCTTGGCAGAAGTGATTTCATTGCTCAAGTCGTATGACATGGATGACAAACAGAGACTGTATAATCACACTTCAAGCTATAATAACGCTGGTGTTCTATCCAACACTGCTCTTGTCTGTCATCAAGGAGCTGGATCCTTTCAGATGTTTCCATCTACTGTTCAAAATACCCCAGCTTCAGTTCTGTTACCTGTGAATACTTCTACTTTCCCAAGTGGCTCGGGTTATATGCCTACAGCTCCTTTTCAACAAGCAAACACAGTTCAGTCTAACTCAGTTTCTGCTGCTTCTGGAAATGGTGTTGCAAATGTCTCACCATTATTTTCAGTTCCCAAAGAGTTTGAAGAGAACATGGAATTTATGGCTGGGGTGATGAATTGCTATAATGGTTTTGTTGCTGGCAAGATGAATCACCTTGGAGCAGATGAACTTCATGAGGTTCATCCTGATGACATTGAAGAAATGGATATAACATGGCAAATGGCGATGGCTGTCTTCCGTGCAAAGAATTTTGTGAAGAGGATTGGAAGAAACAGCTGGGATGCAACTAGCAAGGAGCTTGGATGGAACAAGTTAAAGCTTAGATGCTTCAACTGTCACGAGCCCAGTCACTTTGCTCGTGAATGTCGTCAGCCTAAGACAGAGAGATCAGATTCCAACGTGACTGTGACTGTCAGCTCTGCATCAAGACCAACACTGAACACTCTTGCTACTTCAAATGTGAGTGTTTGCGTCCAGGTATTCAAGTTCCACCAAACTCACCTGCCAGAAATCAAAACTCAAGTTCTGGAACAAACTCTACTGCAAATCTTGCAATGGTGGCACAAGAAGGAGGAGGCTTCAACTGGTCCAACCAAATGGCTGATTTGAATCTTAATGAGAACAATGTATATCATGCTCTCATGGCATCGATGGGTGACTTCTCTCCTTCATCTACTGAGGTACGTGTTGATAATATTTCTTGTACCAAAGAATGTAGAGAAAAGGTAAACGGTTACAAAGCACAGGCTGACTCACTCGTTAGGCAACTACAAGGGTCCAAATCCGATTTATATCAGATCAAAAAGAAATTTAATGGATACAAGGATATGGTGGAGGTGCAAAAGTGTGATATCCGAAAGTTGCAAAACGATTTGAGTCAGGAAAGATGTAGGTATCTCCACTTCAAGGAATTGTCTGAAAAATTAACTGCTGAACTTGATGATCAAAAATCAAATTTTGAAAACACAGAGTATAATTTTAAAAAAATTGATGTTTCAAGTGAAAAAGTTGAAATAATGATAAATAATCATTTAATGTTCAGTACAAAGGATGTGAGGAACAAAGGATTAGGATTTGTATGTATTGCTCCACCATACAATCAAAATTATTCCTCTCTTTGACTGAAGGGGAGATAGCCAACATACCTGATCAAAAGTTTGGACCAAAAGATGTTGTTAAAGTCGAGCCTGTCAAAACCCATAAAATCAAAATTACCAGGCCTGATAAAACAGAAATAAAATTATTAAAACAGCCTCTCAAAACAACATTTGTGAGACCACATTGACAAACACACTGAAACTCTCAGTTTTGGGAAAAATATTCAAATTGATAAACATTTTTAAATATTGGAAGATGTAGAAACATGTTTTTCTCAAAGTTCATATGAAATAAAATCAAAAAAATTAGAGTCTTCGGTGGACTTGAACAGCGTGGAGTTTGCCATGATGAAGGGTTTGGCTGAATTTTTAAAAGACTTTGAAAGTGGCAAATAGAGTGAGTCAGCTACTTCATGTGACCGCGACTCAACTGAACCAACTAGTTGTAATAAACCAGAAATAGTTGAAGCAGTAGAGTCCAACAATGAATCACATAACTCAGACTAAAATTGAGTCTGACAAAGTTTCTGAATCAAAATTGATTGATGAAGATTCAGAATCGGTGACAAGAGTTTCTGTTGTGTCAAATGGTAAAAAGACCACAGAAGCTCCTGCTCAAATGAAAATGATTATGACTCTTCAGATTCTACGGTGTCATCAAAATTTGAAAATGTTTTTACAACATCGTGTGACACCATTTGTGAGAAAGTGAGTGTTACTAACTCTGTTGCTTCGAATACAGACCAAGTAGTTGTTGAAGATTGGGTGGATGAAGATGATTCGGATGATGTTGATTATTTTGATTTGAAAAATAAAATTCAGAATAATAATGTTTTAGTTTCCGAACAATCAAACAATATTTCAATTTCTTCTGATGTTTTGAATTGTGTGGGCTCTGTGTTTAAGAGTGATGGATGTTCTAATATTTATTTTGGTTCTATTTGCGTGGGTTTGAATTTTGTTGTTTTGCCTAATAAAGTTGATAAATCTAAAAATCTGTTGGTGAAATGAACAAAAGAAATTGGTAAGACAAAATATATTCCACCAAAATCAAAAAATCCAGTTAAACGTAATTCTGTTTCGAAAAAGTAAAATAGACCTGTTTCATTTGTATCTCAGGATCCACACAAGTCCTCAAGCTCTGCAAAGACTGATGGATCTCAAGCAAAGCCGCATGTGAAATGACAAATATGTTACGCGTGTGGCATTGCTGGACACATTGCAAGAAATTGTCAGCATCGTCCTAATAAAATTAAAGAAGGGGAATTTAAAATCTTCAAAACAGGAGAAGACTCAAAAATCCAAACCTTTGAAGAAGATGAATTCCAAGGTGAAGCCTTCGGATGATGACTAGAACAAGGCTAAAGAAATGAAACTTAAGAGCAATAGTTCTGTTCCAAATGGCAAACACTTTTTGTCCAAGGCATCCAAGAAATTGGAAGTGCCTAAACCAGTTTGGAAACCAAAACGTAATGCTCCAGTCATTTCTCCCAAATCATTGTGCTTCAATAATAAACCTATCTTTTCTAAAGGACATTTGGTTTGGACACACGTGACTTATGTTAATGCACAGGGCATACCCCCTGTCGCTATGGGATGGGTTGGGTACCAAACTCTAACTAATCCCGCATGTGTGTAGAAACAACTATTAAGGGCTGTCGTTCGACTTTGGGTCATTGACAGTGGCTGTCCCAGCTTACTGATCTTGAGGATTTTAATGGCAGGTATGTCAACTTTGTAGGAGGCGAAAAAGGAAAGATCACGCAACGAGGCACAGTAAAAAATGGTGATCTCTATTTCAAGGAAGTCAATTACGTTCCTGAGCTGAAGCACAGTCTGCTGAGTGTCTCGCAGATCTGTGACAACTATTCTACTCACTTCACTTAAAAACACTGTTTTGTTCTCAAACCTGGAATGGTTATTCCTGACGAGTGGATTTTACTGAAGTCCGACCGAAAGGGCAATGCTTATGTCATCGAAATGAATAGGACACCCACTGAAAGCGTTTCCTATCTGTTTACAAAAATTTCTGAACACAATGCTATGTTGTGGCATCGTTGTTTAGGACATTCAAACATTAAAAATCTGAACCGACTTGCAAAACTGGGGTTGGTAAGGGGACTCCCAGTTAAAGATTTTATAACTATTGAGAAATGTGTTTCACGTGCTAAGGGTATACAACATCGAAAACCTCATTTTCCTTAAAATGGTGTTGCTGAAAGAACTCCTTAACAAAATGGTGTTTCTGAAAGAAGGAATCGAACCCTGATTGAAGCTGCTCGCACGATGCTGTGTGATTCCAAACTACCAGTCTTCTTCTCGGATGAGGCTGTTAATACTGCGTGCTACGTTGAAAATAAAGTTATTATAAACAAGGCACGCATGAAAACTCCTCACGAAGTGATGTTTGGCGAGAAACCTACGTTGGGCTCTTTAGAGCTTTCGGTTGTCCATGTACTTTACTGCACTTGGAATCCATACCGAAGTTTGATGCTAGGGGAGATGAATGCTTTTTCGTTGGTTATGCTGGAAAAGCTGCATATGAAAACAAGACTTCCTACAGAGTGTACAACAAAAGGACTAGACAGATTGTTGAGTCTTTTGACGTATAGTGGCTAGAGGAAAATCAAACTGATGCCGGAAACGAGCCATTTACTCTCTATAATTATGCTTATCTCTTTAAATCCTTTGGAATTATTGATGATCCTCCTATTGTTAATGCTGGTACTTCAAGTTCTTCAAATGTTGTTTCTCGACCCTCAACTGTTGCACACAATGCTGAAGAAGAGGGGGATGTTGAAGTTGAGGGGGATTCCACGGCTATGGGGGATCGCACGACTACAACTTCATCTTCAACATCTGCTACTGAGAATCAAACAGTTCCTAACAACATAAATGTTCTCAATGAAGGAGGGGAAGCACCGGATTTATCTGATAATGAGGATGCGTCAAATGATCAAACAGACTTGTTTGACAGTCCAATTCCTGATGAGTTTGTTGCTGATGGATCAGAGGAGGAAGAAGTTGTTGCTCAAAGTGAATCGGTGGCAGTTGAGAATCTGACCAACTTGCCACCAACTGGAACAGCTCCTGAAATCGCTATTCTTGCAAGTGTCCAGCGTGATCATCCCATCAAAAATGTGATTGGACCTATAGGAGCTGGTGTGTTGACGAGGAGACAATCAGGAGTGATAAATAATTGTGTGTTTTCATGTTTTATCTCCCAAATAGAGCTGAAGACAACATATATGGCTCTTCAAGAACCTAGCTGGGTAGACGTATTGAAGGATGAATTGAATCAGTTCAAAAAATTGAAGGTGTGGAAGCTGGTTCGGTTGCCTGCTGGAATGAAATCACTCGAAACTTGGTGGGTCTATCAGAATAAACGAGATGATAGTAGAGTGATAGTTTGAAATAAAGCAAGACTGGTTGTTCAAGGGTTCAGACAGATTGAGGTCCTTGATTATGATGAGGTGTACGCACCAGTGGCCAGATTGGAAGCGATACGGATCTTTCTGGCATATGCATCTTTCATGGGATTCAAGGTCTATTAGATGGATGTCAAGACGGTGTTTCTCTATGGAAAAGTGAAGGGAGAGATATATGTGTCACAGCCGCCCGGCTTCATCAACAAACAGTGTCCCCATCATGTCTATAAGCTTGACAAGGCCTCGTGGTGTCATTGATCAGACTGACGGAGCATTTGCTTGCAAATGGATACACTCATGGTGTCATTGATCAGACTCTGTTCATTCGAAGGGTTGACGAGGATCAAATGTTGGTGCAGATCTATGTGGACGACATCATCTTTGGATCCACTAGTGAAACAATGTGCCAGGAATTTGAAGAATTAATGAAAAAGCAATTTGAAATGAGTGCATTGGAAGAGCTGACTTTCTTCTTGGGATTGCAAGTTCATCAAGATTCCAATGGATTTCTGATTCACCAAGGGAAATACGTTGACGAGATTATTTCAAAATTCAAACATCAGGATGCAAAACCTGCAAACACTCCTATTGCAGAAAGACCAGTGATGACTGAAGACCTGGAAGGGGAGGATATTGATATGACACTTTATCGGTCGATGATTGGTTCTTTAATGTACTTGACGACCAGTAGACCAGACATCATGTTTGCTGTGTGTCAGTGTGCACGATATCAGGCTTCTCCTAAACTTTCTCATTTAAATGCTGTTCAGAGAACTTTCGATATCTCAAGGGCAGGCCTCAGTTTGGTCTTTTGTATCAAAGGGAATCTCCTTTTGATTTGTGTGCTTTTTCTGACAGTATTTTTGGTGGTACAGGTATGAATATGAAGTCCATTTCAGCTGGATGCCAGTTTCTGGGGGATCGCCTCATCTCCTGGCAATGCAAGAAGCAGCAGACTGTCTCTCTGTCCACTACAAAAGCTGAGTATGTAGCCGCTTCAGCATATTGCTCTTAGGTTATCTGGATTCAACACCAGTTGGTTGATTACAGTTTGAATCTTTCCCAAACTCCCATTTATTGTGACAATGATGCAGCGATACAAATGGTGAAAGTCCGACATATTTTTCAAAACCCAAGCACATTGCCATAAAAATTCATTTCATATGTGATTCTTTCAACCAGGGACTCATTACCATGAATTAAGTTCATACTGATGACAATGTCGCAGATATTTTTACAAAACCGGTTGATAGAGCACGTTTTCTTGCTCTTCTTGAACTTCTAAAAATGGTCAATTTCGAGGATTAAATGTGGTTATTTTTCTTCGTTTCAGTAAATTTATTTCTTAAAATTGTTTTTCTTTATTAGTTTTATTTTCAATTTAAGCAAAAATTTAGGGGGGTTGATGTCTCTCAGAAAAATACAAAAACATTTAAAAAAACCGAAAAACACAAAAATAGTTTCATTCGGCTTTTGCTGCAAAAATAAGGGAAATGAAATAAAATCACTATGTGGATTAAGGCTGACTCATGTAAGACCAATATTGAAATAGTCTGACTCTAGAGTGATATGTTGGTAGACTTTATCCTGATGGCTGGATTCGATGACTGGTTCTGTGAAGAACACAAATTATTCTATGACCTCAGGAAAGAAAATCATTTGGAATTAGAACATGGCAATTTGACGGCGTGCGTAACGTCCCCATACACACAATCTTGTTCTAGTTCCGAAATCTTTTCTGTCCAACTCGTGTACCTCCTCTGTTTTGCGAAACAAAATACCTGGAGGTGCTAGGCAATGTCGGCTTTTGTTTTGTGTGAGCAAAGACCTAGCTGTACGTTGTCGATCTGTAGATCAAATTACACCCGAAAGAGGCCCTCTAGTACCCAAAAGAAACCCGAAAAACCTATATCAAATCGAGAAAACTCATTTGATATGTATATTATATCATCTCTGCAAATGATCGATTCTATTCTTTTCTCAATCAAGTCCCAGTCAAGGTTTCAGAATCCTAGAACGACTTGTGAAATATGTGGTAGGGAAACTGCTCGTATGATAGCTTGTTCAAATTAAGATTCCGGGATCTGATTATTAGTGAATTGAGTGCTCATATAAATTAAAATGCAAACCAAAAGGAATCAGGTGCAGACAGTTATATGAAAAGGCCTAAGGAGATAAGTTTAAGTGGACAAACATATTGGCAATCGCTCGGATCTGCCAGAGTATAATGAGTGTTGATAAATGTAGTCGAGCCTGAAACTCTGTGATTTGATCCCGTAAAATATTGTACGTAAAAGTTCCATGTTTTTGATGTGTTTAAATTTTTGTAGATATCGATATAAGGTTGTAAATAAGTCATTTTTTTTCTTAATTATTTGAAAAATGTGACCTGTTCAAGAATTGAGAAAGATCTCGTCTTCATAAAAGTACATGCACAAAATCTTTGAACAGATTCGGTTTAGGGATCCGAGCCCATCGCACACTTGGTGGGCCCATAAAATCTAGGTTGTTGTGAAAAGGCTGCTTGGGCCACCGCACACTTGGTGGGCCCCTAATTTTGTAAAAGGGTGGATAATGTTGTATTAAGGAGTGTGCGACGGATCATTTGATCATTATTCAAAGATCTGCGAAAGTTTCTCAATTTCAATCGCACACTCTCTCATCTTCATTTAGTCTTTGTGTTTGATTCATCTTCATCATGTCTAACCTTAAATCAAAAGGTTAGTATGTTAGTTTATTCGATCGATTTCTAGTGTGTGCAGGTGTAGTGGTTCTTTGATCGAAAACCTATTTTCTGGTCGGAAAAGTTAAATTCGACGTTCTGGAATGTCACCGGAGATTGCAGATTAGCCGGAGACGATGATCGGAGGGGCGCGTGAACTTCACGCACCGTCTAGTGTGATCGCACACTAGATATGGACCGTTATGCCCCTCGCACACTGCTGGGATTTACCAAAAATACCCTTGCAGAGTGTGCGAGGTGTTGGTGTGTTGTTTCTGGACAACCTTGCCCCTCACACACTGGGTGAAATTACCATTATGCACCTCGCACACTTGGATATTACAAGTGTGCGAGTCAAAGATGCTTGTTGACCAAATTTAAATTTTGTGATTGACCTTGTTTTGACCAGAAGACTGTGCGGTTGACTCTCTTTGACCACACAGAGTTTGCGATCCAGGAAGTTGTGAAATAAACCATTGAACTTACATGTTTGAACAAAAATGACCCCTCGCACACTCCAAGATCACTCGCACACTCCATATTGGATCGCATAGTGGTTAATTTTTGGCATGATCTTGTTAGTTTGGGCCTGGTTTGACTTTTAATTGGATCCATGAGTTTATTTGGTATAATTTGATAATTTATTAACATAATTGTTTTATGAAACTGTTTTAAAATTATAAAATTATTTTCAAATAACATCTTTCAGTTTGACCAAGTTTACGGTCAAACTTGAGTATTTGGATTTCAGTTCATGCTTACTGTGACTAATTTATCTTGTTTGATGCAGATACCGGAAAGAAAGCTGTTACTTCTCATACTCCAACTTGGGAGAGAACAATGAATGTGGCTTGCTATTTAACAAAACCCCCGTCTGGGCATAAAAACTACAAGTCTATGATTATCAGTTTGAATACTTGCAGATTAGCTCATGCACTTCGAGAAATCCTATCATATGTGAAGATTGGATCAAAGAGTTTTGGGATAATGCTTCTGCAAAAAGAGGAGATACTGTGATAAAGTCAAAGGTTCGAGGAATAGACGTATCGATTGCTGAGTAGGATATACGAGAAGTATTATTATTTGGAGATGAAGCTGATGATCCAGTTGAATACACGAAGGAGAAAGTAATGGAGGTGTTGATTAAAAAGTTTTTGCATCCATATTGGAGACTTTTAGCTCATATCTATCTAGTATGTGTCAGTGGAAACAAGAGTGGTCTGGACAAGCTTACGTTGAAACAAGCATCAGGGATGGTGTCATTAGTCGAAGGATGGAAATACAACTACTCGAGAAGTGTATTTGATGACATGATGGTAAATGTGAAGTCCATAAATGAAAAATACTGGTATAAGTTTCCTAGATTTCTTCAATTGATTTTGGAAACTAAGTATCCGAAGTTGCCAATGACTATGAAGACCTTTGATATGAAGATGATGAATCATATGGTGTTTTCCATGCTGAATTAGAAGTCTAGATCCGATGTTCAGATGACGTATCAGAATAGAAGGCCATTAGAAAAGTTTGGGGTGTTTGCAGAGATTCAGAAGGAGGTACCTGTTCAGATGAATGTGATAGTGGCTGATGAGCATGATGTTGAGATTATAGATGCTCCTCCGGGATCAATTGAACTGGTTGAAAATGTTGATTTAACTGGTGTTGAGAGTGAAGATTATAAAGCTGAGCATGTGTTTGAAGAAAACTTGATGAATGAAGTAGAAATTGATGAAAGTGAAGGTGTTGAGAATGAAACAGTGTTTGAGACTACGAAGTAGAAGGGATCCTAGGATCAGTTGTGTGGAGACTGAAGAGACAACCACAAGTTTGAGCCCAATTATGCCAGTGATTCCAGAACAACCGGTTACTATTGTTTCTGGAACACATGTTAGTGATGCTTTTATTAAATTTTACGCTAATCCAAGAGCTATTGAATATATGCCTGTTCCAAAACCAGGTGAAGGACCAAGTAATGCTATATCTGATAGTACTCCCTCCGATGATCAATAACTTAAAGCCGTAGTGTTGTTGCAACAAGCGGTTAGAGAGCAACAAGCCGAAGGATTACAGCTCTAGAAGAAGATACGATCTTTAAGGATGTTCATATTGCTAGTTTTATGGAAGATATAACTCATAAGAATCAAAAGATTCAGGAGCTTGAGAATCTTGGATCTCTGACTGCCATGTTCATGGATATGAAGCAGAAGTTGGAGAGTAAATTTCCAAAGGAGTTTGGTGAACCTCCAAAGGAATATACGGCAGAAGAGAGAGCACAACAAGACAAAGAGAGAGAGGAAGCTATGGATAGATACATTCAGAATCCACTGAGAATTGCAAATCAGAAGCTGAAGAAAAAGGAAATAGTATAAGAAACGTAGCTGCTGAAAAGGATTATGGCTATCAGGAGATGCCTGACAGGTTTGTTGTGAATGTGGGTCGAGATAAGTTTGATCGTGTTGGGAATCGTTCTGGAATTCGAAACTGGCCATACAACGACGAGAAAGGGATGTTTTTGGTGACAAGGAAGAATGGAAAGGTTGAGTATTACAATTCAACAAGTGCTTTTGAATCTTGGACGATGGTTGGATTGCGTGAGCTGAGCAATGCTCCTTATCACGATCAGTGTCGGGATCCTAATTGCAAGATTGGATGGAACTTCTACAACAAGCTGCAGCAACAAAACAGAGTGAATTTTAAAGATATGAAGTTTCAGCCATCTTTTGTGAAGACGCACAGTGATGTGTTTGAGAAGGATAGCGAGAGACTTGTAAAGACGGTTTTGTGGCCCCCTACCAAGCAAGCTAAGACTATTCCTTTGCTCAAGGATTTGCCAGATGATAGTCTGAATGATTTTAAGTTCTGGATATATGATGCAACTACTGGTGAAGCAGTTAGTTTGTGAGTATGAAGACTACAGAATTTTCGACGTTCGTGATTTGATGCGATTCAGAGAGAGATATTCATTTGCTAGCACAATCTCAGATTCAGAGTGATCCTGAGTATGAGGTATGTGCTAAAGCCTTTACTGGTGGAGTTGCTCAGGTGATAGCCTTAAAATTATGGTCTGGAGCTAGAGGCAGAGTTGAGACGTAGCTGTTTGGTCCGTATGTTGGAAGGTATATCTCTAACGATGATTTGACCAAGAAGAAGAAGAAGCGAGAGTGAAGTTGGATTTCACAAGACGACACAAACCTATGGGGATATTGTAAGGGCATAAACTAGTGTAGGTTTGCGTCTGTCTTGGGCTATTGATTGTGGGTTGGGACGACATTAGCTATAGGCCTAATAGGTGTTTTGGTTATTATTTGGGTATGGGCTTGGCCCATTGTATTAGGGCTTCCTATGTTGATATAAATAGGAGGTTCCTTGGTTGTTTTTGGTTGTTGATTCTATTCAGTTGTAATCGCACATACGAGTACCAGACGGTTTCGCCGTGTGCTCGGTTTTGCTTAAATCAATACAATTTTCTTTTCAATCTTCTACATCTTGCTTGTAATTCCGCAACATGTTTGGTGTTTGATATCTGATTGTGTAGTTTTGGGACTTACAGACTTTAAACAACCGGCCATCCTCGTGAACTATCTCCACTGTCCCGTAAGGAAACACTGACCGTACAGTGTAGGGACCCGACCATCTAGATTTCAGCTTACCAGGAAACAACTTCAGATGTGAGTTGTATAACAACACACGATCACCCACTCGGAATTCTTTCTTGTCCTTCAAACGGCTATTGTGAAGCGTCTTCGTGCATTCCTTGTATAGCTTGGAGCTTTCATATGCATCATTCCTAAGCTCCCCAATCTCATGGATCTGCACAAACCTGTTCTCACCCGCAGCAGCCATATCAAGATTCAGTATTTTCAAAGCCCAATAGGCTTTGTGCTCGAGCTCCACAGGAAGATGACAAGAATTTCCATAGACCAATTTAAACGGTGTGGTGCCTATAGGAGTCTTGTAGGCTGTTCGGAAAGCCCACAGTGCATCATCCAACTTCTCGAAGCAATCCTTACGGCTAGAACTAACTGTTTTCTTAAAAATCCGCTTGATACCCCGATTAGTGACCTCGACCTGCCCACTCGTTTGTGGGTGGTATGGTGTAGAAAGACGATGCTGCACACCATATCGGGACAATGCTTTCTCAAGCTGTGCATTACAGAAATGCATCCCACGGTCACTAATCAATGCCTTTGGGGCACCAAAGCGAGCAAACAACTTCTTCAAAAACCTAACCACTACCCTAGCATCATTAGTGGGCAAAGCCTGTGCTTCGGCCCACTTAGAGACATAATCGACATCAACTAGGATGTAGCGGTTACCAAAAGAAGTCGGGAAGGGACCCATGAAGTCTAGTCCCCATACATCAAAGATCTCACAAACTTGGATGCCGTTTTGTGGCATCTCATTGCGTGCTGAAATGTTGCTTGCCCTCTAACAAGCATCACAGGACCTTACCCACTCATGGGCATCACGGAAGATAGTCGGCCAAAAGAATCCAGAGTCGAATACTTTCTTCGCAGTGTTATTTGCTCAATGGTGGCCTCCCGTAGGTCCCTCGTGACAGTGGCGCAGAATATCCCTCGCCTCGTCACCATGCACGCATCAGCGGATCATTTGATCCGCTCCTACCCTAAACAAGTAAGGGTCATCCCAAAAGTAGTACTTGACGTCCGCAAAGAACTTTCGCTTTTGCTGATGGGTCATCCCCTTGATCAGGATGCCACTAGCTAAGTAGTTCGCGAAGTCAGCAAACCATGGGGAATCATCACTAGTCTCAATCCTCATAACAAACTCGTGGGGGAAATTTTCATTTATGTTAGGCCCACGAATTTCCTTCCTCTCGGAATGCTCAAGTCGAGACAAATGATCGGCTGCAAGATGTTCAGCCCCTCTCTTATCACGGATCTCAATATCAAACTCCTACAGCAAAAGAATCCATCATATCAACCTCGGTTTAGCATCTTGCTTGCTAAAAAGATACCGAAGGGCTGCATGATCCGTGTACACAATGGTCTTGGAAAGGACGAGATAAGACCGAAACTTATCGAATGCAAAGACCACAGCTAGGAGCTCTTTCTCTGTCGTGGTATAGTGCTCCTGAGCGTCGTTCAAAGTCTTGCTTGCATAGTAAATTAGGTGAAAGTGCTTATCTCTCCTTTGACCCAAGACGGCCCGACTGCGAAATCACTCGCATCATGCATCAACTCAAAAGGTAGTTCCTAGTCGGGAGCTACCATGATCGAGGCATTCACCAACTTCTCCATCAACAACTCGAATGCACGAAGGCACTCATCGGAGAAAAGAAACTGGGCATCCTTCTCGAGGAGCTGAGTCATTGGACGGATGATTTTGGAAAAGTCCTTTATGAATCACCAGTAAAAACCTGTATGACCTAGAAAACTCCTAATAGATTTACTGATGTGGGAGGCGGAAGTTTAGAAATAGTCTCAACCTTGGCTCGATCAACCTCGAGCCCCGCCTGTGAAATCTTGTGCCTAAGCACAATGCCCTCCTTCACCATAAAGTGGTATTTCTCCCAGTTCAAAACCAAGTTGGCTTCTTCACACCTAGCCGACACCATCTTCAGATTCCCGAGACACTGATCGAAGGAACTCCCAAACACAGAGAAATCATCCATGAAAACCTCCATGGAATCCTCGATCATGTCATGAAAAATGGCCACCATACATCTCTGAAATGTGGCCGGAGCATTACACAGTCCAAAGGGCATCCGCCGGTAGGCAAGTGTGCCATAGGGACATGTGAATGTCGTCTTCTCCTAATCCTCAGGAGAGATGGGAATCTGAAAGTAACCCGAGAAACCATCAAGGAAGTAGTAGAACATCCTACCCGACAATCTCTCCAACATCTGATCAATGAAAGGGAGTGGGAAATGACCCTTCCTCGTGGCATCATTGAGATTGCGGTAATTAATGCAAACTCTCCATCCGATGACAGTGCGAGTAGGAATCAACTCGTTTTTCTCATTCGTCACCATCGTCATACCTCCTTTCTTCAGGGCTACCTGCACCTGGCTAACCCAAGGTGAATCAGAGATCGGGTATATCAAACCTGCATCAAGTAGTTTGCTGACCTCTTTCTTCATAACCTCCTGCATGTTCGGGTTCAAGCGCCTCTAATGTTAAACTACAGGTTTAAAGTCTTCCTCCATCAAGATCTTATGGGTACAGAAGGATGGATTAATCCCTTTTATATCCATAATCTTCCAAGCGATCGCCTTCTTATGCTGCTTCAAGACCTCGAGCAATCGATCCTTCTCCTCTCCCGACAATCCAGCAGAAATGATAACGGGCAAATGAGTCACACCCTCCAAGAAAGCATACTCCAAATGATCTGGAAGCTCCTTAAGCTCAACCGTAGGTGGATCCTCAACAGAAGGGCGTGCTTTAGGCTCAGCAAAGCGATGCACAACCTCAAAAACCTCGGGACACGGGGGAGACACGAGACCTATCAGACATGTCGTCTCCTCAACTAGTTCGTCCAGAACATGTAAACCAAAAGTCTCCCCTCCAAGTAACTACGTGTCCACCACGTCCTCCTCAAATGTGTCACGAAGATGATCACTCACATATGTATCGATAGTCTCAATGAAATAGAGTGTATCATCCTGACTCTGTGGATGCTGCATGGATTTGCCAATATCAAAGGTCACCTCCTCATCATCAACCCTAAGAGTAAGTCTGCCGGTGCAAACATCACTTAAGGCTCTAGAAGTGGCTAGAAATGGTCGACCTAAGATAAGCGGGACAATTTTGTCTTCATCCATGTCCAAAATCACGAAATCGGCAGGAAAGACAAACTTGTCTATTTTCACAAGCATATTCTCAACTATGCCTCGAGGATACTTCACTGAACGGTCGGCTAGCTGAATGCTCATACGAGTGGGCTTGGGCTCTCCAAAATCTAGCTTAGCAAAAACTGCATATGACATGAGGTTTATGCTAGCTCCAAGATCAGCCAATGCATTGCTGACCGACAACCTACCAATCAAACACGGGATAGTGAAACTCCCGGAATCATTCATCTTCTTCGGCAGTTTGTTCTGAAGAACCGCTGAACACTCCTCATTCAAGGTTACATGCAAAAGCTTCTCAAGTTTATTTTTGTTAGACAAGATATCTTTCACAAACTTGGCATAGTTAGGCATTTGAGCAAGTGCCTCGACAAATGGTAAATTTATATGAAGTTGCTTAAAAAGCTAAAGGAATTTACCATAGTGTTCCTCCATCTTCTGCTTCTTTAACCTCCCCGGATATGGAATGGGAGGGCCATACTCTCTCACTGGCTCCTTGGGTCATGCTGTACTTGCTGGGACTCGCCTCTGTTGCACCTCAACCAGAGACTCAGTCTTAATCTCCTCAACGATCTCATCATCAATCGGCTTTGGTGGAGCAGCCGAAGTGATGGGCTCAACGGTCTTACCGCTTCTCAACGTGATGGCCTTCGTAGTAGCATTCGGATTAGGCTCCGTATTGCTTAGAAGGCCCCCCTGTTGTCTTTTAGACAACATCTTGGCAATCTGGCCAACTTGGTTCTCAATGGTCTGCATGGAAGCCTTTTGGCTTCTCAACTCACCCTCGCGCCTCGTGAAACGCTCGTCATAATCTTTAAAACGTTTCTCATTCTCCATCTTAATAGAGTTCTGACCGGCTAAGAGTTGACTAAACAAATCCTTCACACTAGGTTCACTAGTGTGTGATGTCTGCTGAGGCCGAGGTTGACCATATGCTCCTGGAGCTATGGGACGTGGAGCAAATCCAGGTGGATGCTGAGTAGACGCATCAGGTCTCCAACTGAAATTTGGGTGATTCTTCCACCCCGAATTATAAGTATTGTTGTAAGGATTATTCTGAGGACGGTATTGGTTTCCAATGAAGTCTACATGCTCGTGTGACATCTCTCCCGTCAGAAAATCTCCTACATGATATGATCCCCCACTCGAAGCACCACTCAAGTGCATCTCCATCACCAGATCAAATTTCGAAGATAAGGCATCCATACGCGTTGTCATGGCAGTGAAGTCGTCCACGTGATGAACTCCCTGTCGAGAACACTTCCCTCTCGGTAGCTGTTGTGTACGATTCTTCACGGCACATTACTCTAAAACCTCAAATGCCTCGGTGGCATTTTTCGTGCCGATGTCTCCGCTTGAATATGTACCGACCATCATCTGCCCCGGACCATCTAAACCATGGTAGAAGATCTGACATTATTGCCACTTAGGCAACCCGTGATGTGGGACCTTTCGTATAAGCTCTTTAAATCGCTCCCACGCCTCGTAAAGGGACTCATCCTTATCCTGACAAAAGTTGAGAATCTTGGTTCTCAACCGAACAGTTTTCTCTGGAGGGAAATATTTCTGGAGGAACTACTCAGCTAATTGATTCCATGTAGTGATAGATCCAGCTGGAAGTGAGAGAAGCCACTCTTTGGCTCCATCCCGTAAGGAAAACGGAAAGAGCCGAAGGCGTATCACATCCGGTGATCCGTCATGAATCGTGAACATGGCACAAACCTCTAGAAAACCCGCAATATGGACACTAGGATCCTCGTGATCCTTCCCATAAAACTGCACCGCATTCTGCAACATTGATATGATGCCAGATTTAATCTAGAAATTATTATTATTAATCATCGGTGCATTGATGCTCGCAGGTAAACCCTCCAGTGATGGTGTTCCTATCTCATTTCAGATCCTTGTTTCCTCCTAGTCCGCCATTTCTACATGAACCTTGCAGAACATGTTGTCTCCCCTCGCGTCTACCTCGGTCGTAGCGGCTACCACGCGGGACCGCTCCCGCATTCTCCGATGAAGATTGCACTCCGACTCCGATGAAGGCTCCAACGGGGTATAGGACATGCAAGACCCGTAGGGAAAAAGAAGGAGCACAATGCACTATATATATACAAAAATAAAAACAACTAGCAAATAATCATTTTTTCAAATAATCATGAAAATGCAAATAAAACAAGTAGACAAAAACTGTATACACTTTTCACAATGGCTAAATAAGTAACTTGAACCGTTCTCAAGAAAACCACATCCCCGGCAATGGCGCCAAAAATTTGAAGTGCGTGAATTATATATATTTTTAATCGGGTTTTTCTTCACACAAATTTAGTTTTAAAAAGGGTTTTTCATCTAAGAACTAACTACACACACAAAGGGCAAGTGTACCCATTGGGAGGTAATATAATTTGTCGGCAAGAACCAGATATCAATCCGTGAATGAGGTGTCTTGATACTAAACTTTTGTTACTTTAAAGCCTTTTCAATTGATGAGTTGATTTTGTTTTTAAATTATCATGCAAAAATAACAAGCTACCAACTAAACTAAGAAATAACAATATCTAAAAGAGGTTGCCTAAACTAAGTATCCATTAACAAACATGTGACAACTAAAGGAAGAGACTAATGGTGATGCAAGATCCAAATTTAACTAAGTCCCCAATCAAGGCTTAGTTTATAATCCTTAGGAAAAGTAAAATGAAATAATAGTCCAATCACCTAAAAATTATTATTTTTGAGCTCACTTGCTAAGTTAATGTTAATCTTTAAACAAGAGTTATTTGTTTGCTAAAACTCTTAACCCTACAAGTTTGGGAAAATTACTATGAACAACATAAAAATCACCCTAACTTGCTTTCAAGTAAGAAGCATCTTCATCATGTTCTTTATTGAACTACAAGCATGGTCATGCTAGATAACGATCTTGGCCTAAATCATCATTCTAACACATACACAAACTATAGAATCCATATAAACATTCTTTTGATTTTTCCAAATCTAAATGCAAGAATTCCTACACATGCCAAAATCATCATTCAAGTCATATTAACAATTACCATTCCTAGTTTCATGTTATGAATCATGCTAACACGTTACCAAGATTCAATAATCATAATCTTTACATGGGCTTTCCAACACATCATGTAAATACTTATGACCAAACATTCAAGAACAAGGACTTTAAACATGCATAAGAACTCTAAGAACAAGATTCAAGCATTACTATGAAGATTAACAAACGCAATCACCACATCTACTTCCATAATTATCACATGTGCATTAGCTTCAACAATGTCTAAGCAACACAAATGTTTAGCCCATAAGGCTCATAGTGACCAAATCATGCATAAGAAAGCAATAATTGGTCATAATGTAATAAGTAGCTAACCAAGATTAAAGACAAGTAAAATGGTAATTTGAGTAGATCTTCAAGTGAGTTAATCCTCTTCAAGGCTTCCTCTTGGCTCCAACAAGCTTCCAAGGTCAGATTCTTGAGAGAATGCTTCACCAAAATGCTCTAAATCCCATACACATGAGCTTAAACCACTTATTTATGCTACTGGCAGTTTGGCACGACCATGCCACCTTTTGGCACGGTCGTGCTTGGTAAGTGTCAGAGACCCTTTTTCGAGTGTTTGACTTGTTTGCTAGCCATTTTGGGAATATTCCCGCTCAAATGCTCCCGAGGTGGCACGACCATGCCAACCTTTGGCACGGTCATGCTTCCCGATGAAATATTCGACGATGACCGAAATGATCCCAGAAAAAATCTGATATGTGACTGACTTATATGCGCACGGCTGTGCTTGGGTGGTGGCACGGTCGTGCCAGTCTTCAAATCTTCCAAGATTGCGCTGAAATGATAGTGCTCGATGAGAGTGCGGTTCATGGTTGGCATGGCACGATCGTGACAGTGGTTGGCACGGTCGTGCCATATCTGGCAGTTTGCTGGAAAACTTCGTTTTTGCTCATTTTTGCTCCAAAGCCTCTGTTACAACAGCGGGCCGAAGCCCGGACCTGTATTTTCATAAACAACTCAGATGAGTACCAAAATCAATGAAAATACAACAAGTTCTCACGTAAACGGGGTTTTTTTGACGTTTTAAAAATGTATAAATTCTTATACATCAGCCCAGATTCCAAGAAGAAGAAAAAACCTACGCCTGTAGTTGTTGCGCCAAAGAAGGCTGATGTTCAAAAGAAAGCTAATGTTCAAAGGATGGAAATTAAGAAAGGTACGCGCCTCTTCTCCGATTCTTGGTGTGATTATGTGGTGGTGTCTGATTCCTTAGAAGGTTTCGCGCCTATAGGTTTGAAGAAACCCAAAGCAGAGCCTCAAACCAGCGTAGACATTCCTGCAGCCAACCCTGCGCAACTACCAAAGAAAACTATGAAGCCAAGGATTGGAAAGAAAGGCAATATTGATGCCTTAGCTGCTAAGTTCTCTCCTGGTACGACATATATGACTTCTTCATGTTTTTAAGTCATGTACTAACTTTTTTAAGTCATGTAGAGAAAATTGAAGCTTCGTCGCAACCTTCAAAGTCACTATCACCCGTTCATCCGGCGCATGATTCTGGGACACCAGAAAAAACCCGAGGTGATAAGCTAGAGACTGAAGTGGAGGAGCACGAAGCGGAACTCATTGCGCCACACTCTCCAGAGAAAGAATATGTCACAACATAAAAAATTGATGAAGAAAAAACCAAACGTCTATCTAACACTACTGCTGGCGAGCAGGATAAAGTTATCACCCCACTTTCCAGATCTGAGCAAGTTCCTACTGCTGGTGAGCAGTCTAAAAATACTGGCCCCTCCCCGTCTGCACCCAGAAGAAGAGTCACCCATACGCCCATATGAGACTCCTGGTGACTATTATTACCAGTCGTACTGAGCAAAGAGGGCTTTGCTATCCATGAACCAGTTTGGAAGTTGAAACAAGGAGATACTTTCTCCGACTGGCAGGCGTGCCGTGAATGGTTCAAGGGTGCTTATCCTCTTGCTGAAGTTAAAATCCAAGAGGGTCACTATCATAATCAAACTTACCGCGCTTACCTTCAAGACACTGCAAACGCCTCTTCCACTACCCACCGAATTGTACGCGAATGGTGCAGCATGCATAAAGACTGGGACGAATTTGAAACGCCTAAATTCAAAGTGGGGGTGGAGAAGGAGAAGGTGAAGGCGTTGATGGTAGAGCTTGAAGCTGAAAAAGCTAAATTTGAGGAAGAGAAGAAAACCGAGGAGTGGTCGGGGATGGGGTGGAAGAAGAAAGCAGAAGCGGAGGTTGCACTTCTTGTGGAAGAGCATAAGCGTTGGGTTGAGGCCTGCACTCGTGATAATAATGAAAAAATTTCTTTGTGAAATGAGATTGAGAAACTCAAGAAAGAGAAGGCCGACGGGCGCTAGCTGCTGCTGAAGAAGCACGCTCCCACCACGAGTACAGTGAGAAGAAAGAGATAGAAACTAGTTTTACCCTTATCTGTAGAAATAAGGAAATTTCTGACCTCACTTCTTTACTATTTGATCAGGAGCAAATGAAAGAAGACTTGGAGGTTTCCAAGAAGAACCTTCAGCTGGCGTAGGTGGAAAAAGCTGAGCTTGCGCGTCGGTTATTTGATTCTGAAAAGAAGGCAGAGGAAGCTGAAGTCACGCGTGTTACTGCCGAAAGTGTCACGGAGCCATTAACAAACAATTTAAAATGGATGCGACAGTATGGTGTTGTAAATGTAAGTGTTCACAAACTTATAATAATCCGGATATCTGCGCTTTGAACTCATTCAAAAAGTACTTGTGCATATTGCAAACTCAATCCTGAACTCTACTGCGCTGGATGAATCGGTTGCAAAGGTGATTGTGGCATCACGTAATGAAGGATATGCGCAGGGTTATGAAGAATGCACCCTTCATGTTAACGAGGCGTCAAAGGTCCAATGGGACAGTAGTCGTTCTGCGACTCATGGTGTTGATATGTCTACTGCTTATGTTGAAGCTAAAACAGAATATAACTAGCTGCAAATTCTTGTCATGGACTTGGTTACCGAAGCGCTTCGCCATGATAATTATGTTGACCGTTTGAAAGAAATATTTGCTGAAGGCGCAGATGAATTCGAAGATGTGGAAATTGTGTAGAATGTTTTAACTTTTATAACTGTACCTTGTTCTGTAAGAATCGTGTTGCGCCATGGCGCATGTATATTTGCCAATGAATGACATGTTTTGATTACAATTCTTGCATGGTTTAATTACTTTGTTTTAGGTAAGACAAATGAATATGGTAAAAAGCTCAAGTACGAACGTAGCATTAGACCTTGCGCTAGCTGGTAATCAGATAATGTTCATGAGACTTGTGGATGTAACCATCATGTTTTTGTCATACCCAATGTAATTCCATGCATTTGTAATAAAACTGAACAGAATGTAAGTAATGACTTGTATATATAAAAACAAAAGCTTGTAAATAGTACTCAGGCATCACAACTGGATAAGGCATAAAGCCGATGCGCGTGAGGAACTAAGATTACATAGTAATTTTACCAAATGTAAATATCAAACTTTGACCTTCTTGTGCAAGCTCATTGCTAAAGATAGGAAAGTTGATAGGATTACATGTAACATCGGCGGAGGTGTTGGGCGTTCCAGGTTCTGGGAACACTGGACCCATCCAATCATTTTAGGGTGTACGCACCTTTCCCTAGGACCTCGTGTATGACGTATGGTCCTTCCCATTTTGGGGCTAACTTTCCAGGCTTCTCCGCGTTCGATGCCTCGTTGTCGCGTAGGACGAAATCACTCGGCAGAAAGGCACTCTTGCCTTATAGTATTTCTCTAGTTGGGTTTTGTATTTGGCTTCCCGGATAGCAACATTCTCGTGGCTTTCTTCCAACAAATCTAATTCGATCCGACGTTGCGCTTTATTGTCTTGCTTTTGTAGCGCTCGCATTCGTGGAGATGGAAGGCCGATTTCGGCGGGAATTACCGCTTCAGTCCCATAAACTAGACTGAAAGGTGTCTCCTAGGTACTGGTCTTGGGCATGGTACGGTGCGCCCATAAGATACTTGGGAGCTCGTCCACCCATCCCTTGCGCGTCGTCCCTAAACGGGTTTTGATGCCTTCCACAAGCTGTTTGTTAATGCTTTCCACTTGACGTTGCCTTCGGGGTGCGCAACGGAAGTGAATACATGTTTAATATTCATCTCCTCCATCCAGTTTTGAAGCTCATCAGATGCTAAGTTCAGACCATTATCAGTAACGATGCGCATGGGTAATCCAAACTGGCATATAATGTGTTCCCAAATGAACTTTCAAATAACCATGGCCGTTGTTGAGGCAAGTGGTTTGGCCACCACCCATTTTGTGAAATAGTCAACAGCTACCACAATGAATTTTATAGCACTAGGTGCATTAGGAAATGGACCAACTAAATCGATGGCTCATTGTTGGAAAGGCCAAGCAGTAGTTACCGGAACTAACGGATTCTTGGGGCGCAGGGTTTTTGGCGCATGACATTGACAAGATGTGCATTTTCGCAAGACTCCACAGCATCCAAATGCATGCCTGGCCAATAGTATCCTGCGCTCATTATTTTGGCGACGACAAGGCACGGACCGGCATGTATACCACACAATCCTTCGTGAACTTCTCTAACCAAATATTGAGCATTTTGCTTGTTAAGACGGCGTAGGAGAGGAACCATGTACGATTTACAATACAGAATTCCATCTGCCATCTCATAATTTAAAGCTTTATTTTGAATCTTTCACGCTTCGACTTTGTTCTCAGGAAGAGATCTATGCTGTAAAAACATTATGACCAGGGACATCCATGATGAACTCCTGACTTCTACCATGTTTACATGTCTCAGTGGAACAGATGGATTTTTCAACACTTCAATTCATACTTCTTTTGCCAAGTGTTGAAAACTAGTTGATGCTAATTTGCTTAAAGCGTCGGCGTACTTGTTTTCACTTCGATTTACATGATTACCTTTAACCGTGTGAACTGACTGATCAAAGACTTCGCTTGTTCCAGGTATATAGCCATAATGTCTCCCTTTGCATCGTACGTACCAGTGATTTGCCCTGCCACGAGCAAAGAATGGACGTGTGCTGTTAAGTTTGTTGCTCCCATTTTTATGGCAAGGCGCAGACCTGCCAAAAAGGCTTCATACTCTGCTTCGTTATTTGTACTCTTAAAGTCCAAACAAATGGTGTATGTAAACTCTTGGTTATCAGGATTAATCAATCGAAGGCCTGCACCTGCTCCATCACTGTTGGATGCGCCATCAGTGTGTAATAACCAAGTTCTGTTATTAACAATAGGAACTGGAGTTTGAATTTCCTCGCATTCCTGAACCTTGTCGATTGGTACCCCAGTTACAAAATCAGCTAAGATTTGCCCTTTAATGGCAAGGCGTGGCTTTTAGATGATGTTGTGTCCTCCCAACTCGATCGCCCACTTCGCTAACCGACCCGAGACAGCTGGCTTTGACAATATCTGACCCAAATGGTAGTTTGTTAGGAGGGTGATAACATGACCAGAAAAATACATGCGCAGTCTGCGAAGCATGAACTAGTGCAAGAACAAGTTTCTCCATGATGGAATATCTGGTTTCTGGGTCGTTCAGCATTTTGCTAACATAGTAAAATATCTTAGTTGAACGGAATGGAGTTCAAACGCCAATTTACTATGTTACCAAAGTGCTGAACGACCCAGAAACCAGATATTCCATCATGGAGAAACTTGTTCTTACGCTAGTTCATGCTTCACGCAGACTGCGCAGGTATTTTTCTGGTCATGTTATCACCCTCCTAATAAACTACCATTTGGGTCAGATATTGTCAAATCCAGCTGTCTCGGGTTGGTTAGCGAAGTGGGCGATCGAGTTGGGAGGACACAACATCATCTACAAGCCATGCCCTGCCATGAAAGGGCAAATCTTACCTGATTTTGTAACTAAGGTACCAATCGACAAAGTTCAGGAATGCGAGGAAATTCAAAATCTAGTTCCTATTGTTGATAACAGAACTTGGCTATTACACACTGATGGCGCATCCAACAGTGATGGAGCAGGTGCATGCCTTCGATTGTTTAATCCTGATAACCAAGAGTTTACATATGGCATTCGTTTGGACTTTAAGAGTACAAACAATGAAGCAGAGTATGAAGCCTTTTTGGCAGGTTTTCCATAAAAATGGGAGCAACAAACTTAACAGCACACGTAGATTCTTTGCTCGTGGCAGGGTAAATCACCAGTACGTACGATACGAAGGGAAACACTATAGCTCTATACCTGGAACAAGCGAAGTCTTTAATCAGTCAATTCACACAGTTCAGGGTAATTCATGTAAATCGAAGTGAAAACAAGCACTCCGATGCTTTAAGCAAATTAGCAGCAATTAGGTTTCAACACTTGCCAAAACAAATACGAATTGAAGTATTGAAAAATTCATATGTTCCACTGAGACATGTAAACATGGTAGAAGTTGGGAGTTCATCATGGGTGTCCCCGATCATAATTTTTTTACAACATGGATCTCTTCCTGAGAACAAAGCCGAAGCGCAAAAGATTCAAAATAAATCTTTGAATTATGAGATGACGGATGGAATTTTGTATCGTAAATCATACATGGGTCCTCTCCAACGATGTGTTGACAAGCATGATGCTCAAAATTTGGTTAGAGAAATTCACGAAGGATTGGGTGGTATACATGCCGGTCCGCGCCTGGTCATCGCCAAAATAATGAGCGCAGGATACTATTGGCCAGGCATGTATTTGGATGCCGTGGAAATCATGCGAAAATGCACATCTTGTCAACGTCATGCGCCAAAAACCCTGCGCCCCAAGAATCCGTTAGTTCCAGTAACTACTGCTTGGCCTTTCCAACAATGGGCCATCTATTTAGTTGGTCCATTTCCTATGCGCCTGGGGCTGTAAAATTCATTGTGGTTGCTGTTAACTATTTCACAAAATGGGAGGAGGCCAAGCCACTTGCCTTAACAACGCCCATGGTAATTCAAAAGTTCCTTTGGGAACACATTATATGCCGGTTTGGATTACCCATGCGCATCATTACAGATAATGTCTGAACTTAGCATCTGATGAGCTTCAAAACTGGATGAAGGTGATGAATATTGAACATGTATTCACTTCCGTTGCGCACCCCCAAGGCAACGGTCAAGTGGAAAGCATTAACAAACAACTTGTGGAAGGCGTTAAAACCCCGTTTAGGGACGACGCGCAGGGGATGGGTGGACGAGCTCCCAAGTATCTTATGGACGCACCGTACCATGCCCAAGATCAGTACCGACGAGACACCTTTCAGTCTAGTTTATGGGACTGAAGCGGTAATTCCCGCCGAAATCGGCCTTCCATCTCCACGAATGCTAGCGCTACAAAAGCAAGACAATGAAGCGCAAAGTCAGATGGATTTAGATTTTTTGGAAGAAAGTTACGATCATGCGGCTATCCGGGAAGCCAAATACAAAACCCAACTAGAGAAATACTATAACGAAAGAGTGTGCATCTGTACCTTTCTGCCGGGTGATTTCGTAATGCGCGACAACGAGGCATCGAACGCGGAAAAGCCTGGAAGTTAGCCCCAAAATGGGAAGGACCATATGTCATACACGAGGTCCTAGGGAAAGGTGCGTACACCCTAAAACGATTGGATGGGTCCAGTGTTCCCAGAACCTGGAATGCCAACACCTCCGCCGATGTTACATGTAATGCTATCAACTTTCCTATCTTTAGTAATGCGCTTGCACAAGAAGGTCAAAGTTTGATATTTACATTTGGTAAAATTACTTTGTAATCTTAGTTCCTCACGTGTATCGGCTTTATGCCTTATCCAGTTGTGATGCCTGAGTACTATTTACAAACTTTTGTTTTTGTAATCTTAATGATCATGTATTGGTTGGCCTTCGCGCCTTATTATTTATACAAGTCATTACTTACATTTTGTTCAGTTTTATTACAATTGCAAGAAATTACATTGGGTATGACAAAAACATGATGGTTACATCCACAAGTCTCATGAACATTATCTAATTACCAGCTAGCGCAAGGTCTAATCCTAAGTTCGTACATGAGCTTTTTACCATATTCATTTGTCTCACCTAAAACAAAGTAATTAAACCATGCAAGAATTGTAATCAAAACATGTCATTCATTGGAAAATATACATGCGCCATGGCGCAACACGATTCTTACAGAACAAGATACAGTTATAAAAGTTAAAACATTCTACACAATTTCCACATCTTCGGATTCATCTGCGCCTTCAGCAAATATTTCTTTCAAATGATCAACATAATTATCATGGCGAAGTGCTTCGGTAACCAAGTCCATGACGGGAATTTGCAGCTGGTTATATACTGTTTTAGCTGCAACATAACCAGTAACCGTATCAACACAATGAGTCGCAAAATGACTATTGTCCCATTGGACCTTCAACGCCTCGTTAACATGAAGGGTGCATTCTTCATAACCCTGCACATATCCATCATTACGCGCTGCCGCCATCACCTTAACAACTGATTCATCCAGCTTAGTAGAGTTCAGGATTGAGTTTGCAATCTGCACAAGTACTTTTTGAATGAGTTCAAAGCGCAGATATCCAGATTATTATAAGTTTGTGAACACTTACGTTTACAACACCATATTGTTGCAATCATGTTAAATTTTTCGTTAACGGCTCTGCGACACTTTCGGCAGTAACACACGCGACTTCGGCTTCCTCTTCCTTCTTCTCAGAATCAGATAACCGACGTGCCAGCTCAACTTTTTCCACATGCGCAAGCTGAAGGTTCTTCTTGGAAACCTCCAAGTCTTCTTTCATTTGCTCCTGATCAAATAGTAAAGAAGTGAGGTCAGAAATTTCCTTATTTCTACGGATAAGGGTAAAACTAATTACTACCTGTTTCTTCTCACTGCGCTTGCGGTGGGAGCGTGCTTCTTCAAGCAGCAGCTAGCGCGTCGGCCTTCTCTTTCTTAAGTTTCTCAATCTCATTTGTAACACCCCAAATCGCGTAAAACAACACGCGGCGGAAACACTTGGGGAGTCATGTTAATAGATTGTCTCAACAACACATGGTATTTGAAGTTTCATTTCATTTGAATATTGAACATAGATTACATTGTCATAAATGTCTTAGAAATTTTTAAACAACGAAACAGCAAGCATGCATAATTATTGTCTTTCTTGTTATTAAGGCACTAGGTCCAAGTCCGATCCTACATGAGCATGCATCAGTATCATCTAGCATCTTTCCCTGAAACATATGTGAAAATGAGTCAGCAAAAATATGTCGGCGAGTACATAGGTTTTGTGAACATGTCAAGTCCATGGCTTTGTATATATTGCAATATAAATAACCCGACTACTAGAGTCGTAAGTGAAACCTTGTTTTGAAAGCATTTGATATTGAAATAGTTGTTCAACTAAAACAAATTGTTAAAAGTTATAAAATCTAGTAGCCATGAACCTTGACTCAAAAACATTTGTTTTGTAAATCCAATTTGTAAATCATCTTGAAATAACTTGTATGGTTTATATCTTTAATCAAAAATCATTGTGTGACTTTGTTTGAAATCATTTGTTCGTCGTTCATCATTCCTCGTAATAAACCATTTGTTGTAGACCAATTGTTCATCGTTCCTTGCTGTAAACCAATTGTTCATTGTTCATCGTTCTTTGTTCCTTGTTATATACCAATCGTTCCTTGTTATAATTGTGAAAACTTTTGGTTGTTCTTTAATGAATACATTCAAACCTTTGTTGACTCGACTATACCCAAGGATATCTTTAATAGATCCTAAAAGATCTCTTTAACAAGACTGACAAATCAACGAATGATTTGTTAGTTATAAACAGATTCTGTCATTCCCCAAACTACCCACCAAATCCACTGAATAACCTAGTAACGGGATTGTCAATCCTGTGGTACCATAACTTACAACTGGGCGGCATAACAATGTTAATGAATGCCATTCGTATCTTGGATAACGCACCAACAAGCTGTATCACATTATTGAAACCATATTGTTATATAAACCATAGTATTTGTACTTTGAAAACTTGAAAACAATTAGCACATATGAATCACCCCAAAACATTTGTAAACATAAAAGAGGAGAGCGATGTACTCGCCTGGGATTTGCGGATAAGCCGTGTACAAGTGTATGATCAACGTCCGAAGATCAAGGAATCAAGTGTGTGTCCTAATGAATCGGATAACAGGTAAATATCGGAACTTGAAATCGGAGGATTTGGATAGAATGGCACCTTATAAACCAAATGAGTATTGGGACTCGTATGGCATGGTTTAATAAGTGAACATTCTGAGTTGAAAAGATTTTTATGTGCTTTTGACCCGTTATGACCCGTTAAGGTAGTTTAAGCCACTTTAACGCGTCATTTGCGTAACAACGCATTCGGATGTTTAGATATGTGTTATGATAAGTCTTTAATGCTTAAATTTGTTTGAAAATGTTATTTGATAAGAATACATAATTTTATATTACATAAGCTAAAGTTGATTTATTTGCAAAAAGGGCATTTTGGTCATTATTGAAGATTATAACAACTAGTTATCATAACACTATCCAAACAATATGACCATATGGTATAACCTCAGAGGGTTATTCCCTTTATTTATGGTCACAAATTTATATTTGGTCCCATACGAAGATCAATAAACGGGTCAGATTCGAAAGTCAAAGCGGTGGTCAAACCGTTCAACTCTCGACTCTAAACAAGCACTAAAATAAGAGTGACGATTTAGACATGTTTTGACATGTCTAAATAAGCTTATAAAAGTATTTTGGCATCAAAACAACCTATTTTGATACCCAAAAATAGATCCGATGCAAAATGCACAAAAATCGCATTTTGACCGAGACTTTGTTTTGTCAAAATGACTAGGAAAGATGGAAATCAGTAGGTATGATTAATAGGGATCATAACCATCTTGATTATCATCATATTGCAAGGTTCAATTGGATTTTAAGTTGATCATTTCATGATCAATTCTGGAAGTCAAACAAAAGTCAAACTTTGTGACTTTTAATCCAATTAAGCTACATGAATTGAACAAAGCATGATAGAGAACACTTACAACACCAAAGGGATGTCAAGAAAACTCAGAGATTGATTATCAAGGTGTTGCAACTTCAGTTGATAGCAGAAATGAGTGATCAAAAGTTTCAAAATTGAAGAACACATGGGTATTTATAGAATTCTTGATGATCTAGCAGCATGACAAGTGTCCATGAGTCACCATAGAGTTGGATTAGTGTCCCCTTACATGTCAAATGCAGAAACAAGGGTGGCAATTTCGTTTGGTGAGTCAAAAATGAAGTTATTCAGCTGCTGCCATGTTTCTGGTGAGCTGGGCACCCCTTATGGATCGTAAGGGCTTTGGGCTTATGGTCCGTAAGCCCTTTAGCTGCCAGAAACTTTCAAAAATTGGCAAAACAGACCCCTGAACTTGTTTTTGACACGTTTTGGCACTTTTAACACCCATTAACCTCATTTCAAATCTTTATAAGGACAATAAAGTATAGGGAACTTGAATATGTCCAAAAATGTTCCAGAGGTTGGATCGTTTGGTTGTACGGTTGTGGTTTTCGGTTAATTATGATGAAAAGCGTAACGAACGCGTGTATGACCGTAAATGCGTAACGAATGACATTTTTGCATTCCAATCATTAAAATATGATATTTTTAATGTTTACGAAATTTTTTGGATGTCCGAATAAGTTCCGGATGGTGTTATACGCTAAAAGGCATAGTTTCGCAGAATTTGCAAAATAGCCCCTTAAGTTACAAAAGTGTGTTTTGCCATACCGAAGCCCTCAAAACTTATTTCTAAGCTATGTAAAGGGTATTTATGGTATGTTAATCTTGTGACCTTGTTCCGGAGCATACGTCGCTGCGAGAATCGCTAGACTTTCACAGTTTGTCGTAAATAGTCCATGTGATCGAATAAACTTGTTTTTGACATACCAAACCCTTCAAAACTTATTTCTATGTTATGAAAAGGTTATTTAAGGCTTGTTTAGCTTATGTAACTATTCCGGAACATACGTTGTATTAAATTAGTTTTGTTTTGCGTGATAGCTTATGTATAACCTCCAGAAAAGCCTAGAGGAGTTGAAATTGTACATGTACTAAAATGTATAAATATCACATGTAGTTACACAATTCTCAGGAATGAAACACAAGATTTCATTAGATTCGGAATTGTTCGGTATTGTTTGATGCTTGACGAGGCTCAGATGTCACAGTCTCCCCTACTTTAGGAAATTTCGTCCCGAAATTTAATTAAGAGGAAACTTGTGAAAACATATGTGAGGGTATCGCTTCAAGTAATCCTTCGTTCCTGGAGAAAAATCTCTAGAAAGTGTTTGGACTCCAGCGAACTTTGTTTATTGTACTCGTTTATTGTCCATGGTGATGAGTTGAGATTCGAAAATCTTAACCTCATTCCAATAGGTAGGTGCATGACACCTTTGATTGTACTGAGCCTTAGAAAAGATTCTTGTAAATGTCATAGTGGTATCTTTTTGTCGCAGCATACCATAAAAAGAGTGTGGACTTGAAAGAAAGGAGTTGGATTTCGAATAATCAACGGAATATTGTTTATAAAGGTTTCCCATGAAGACTAGTATGGGAAACTTGTGTGTGCTCGAAGTTGGAGTCAGAGGGTGAAAGATAGAACAACACTGGTCAAGGTCCAGAACTTCTAGTAACTTAAATAATGCCATGCTTGCAATGTGATAAGGAACACTTATATATAGGAAGTACCAGCGGCGTATCCACCATGTCCTTATTACATTGTCTCCATTTTGTTATTCTTATTACTATAGGTTCTCACACATGACAAAACTTGCTATGGTTTTCTATGCAAGGGATTTATAATTATGTATGCATCCATAATTACTCAATTCGTTTCACATTCCGCATAGTTTATTTTGTGACGTGTAGGGGAAAAATCATATGAGTAAACATGGAATGACTTGTCTAGACCACATCGGGATCTCTTTATTTAGATAAACGCATGATCTCTTTAAATAGACCACCAAAGTGTCTCTTTAACTAGATCATCACATGATCTCTTTAACTAGATTGACGGACAATCTCTTTAACTAGATCAACACATGATCTCTTTAACTTGATTGACGAGCAATCTCTTTAACTAGGCCCTGAAAGACCTCTTTAACTAGGCCCTGAAAGACCTCTTTAACTAAGCCTTGAAAGACTTCTTTAGCTAGGCCCTGAAAGACCTCTTTAACTAAGCCCTAGAAGACTTCTTTAGCTAGGCCTTGAAAGACCTCTTTAACTAAGCCCTGAAAGACTTCTTTAACTAGGCCCTGAAAGACCTCTTTAACTAGGCCCTGAAAGACTTCTTTAACTAGGCCCTGAAAGACCTCTTTAACTAAGTCCTGAAAGACTTCTTTAACTAAACCCTGAAAGGTTTCTTTAACTAGGTCAACACATGACCTCTTTAACTAAACACTGAAAGGTTTCTTTAACTAGACCTTGAAAGATTTCATTAACTAGACCCTGAACGGTTTCATTAACTAGACCCTGAAAGGTTTCATTAACTAGACCCTAAAAGGTCTCTTTAACTAAACCCTGAAAGGTTTCTTTAACTAGACCCTAAAAGGTCTCTTTAACTAAACCCTGAAAGGTTTCTTTAACTAGACCCTGAAAGGTCTCTTTAACTTTGAATCAAATTAGAAATAGTACTTTGGAATCCAAGGGCTTAACTATTTACATAGAATATCACATTCAAGGATTTAAGATAGTACTTTTGGATATCCTTCTAAGAATCTATCATATGAATATATGGAAGATTCTACAAGGATTTGGATAACGAACATTTTAATCAACTTAACACATAAACACATAATCGTATAATTGTCAATTTGGTCATCAACTTGTTATTAACTTGTCATCAATTTCATAAGTAGTTAAAGTACACTAGGAATCCAATCAAGGAGTTCATTTAGTACTTTAAGCATCCGCAAGAATCTAACTATGAAAATAGAAGATCTTGTAAGGATTTGGTTTGGCCTTATTCAATCATAACATATGTATTGAAGTGCAAAAAAAATCCAATTAAGGGCTTTGATATTGCACTTTAAACATCTGCAAGGATCTAACTATGACGATAGGAAGATCCTAATAGGATTTGAGATTCATGTATCAAAAGTACTTTGAAACCTTGTATTAGGTATACTAGGTCAACGCACGAAGTAGAAATGTCCATGAAATCAATGTGCTAGCATGCTCAGACAACATATATAGCACAAATGTAATGAAAATCAATGTGCTCATATGCTAAGTCAACATATGCCGCAAAAAGTGTCATTGAAAATCATGCATGAAATTTTTGATAATCATGCTTAATGTTTTTGAAATTATATATATAATGTTTTTGAAATTATGCACTAGATATATTAGGTAAATACACCTTGATAAATTGATTTGAAACCACATGAAAATTCCTTGAATTAATGTATAGAGTTTTTTTGAAAATATGTATTTTGAAATCATGCACTTCGTATATTAAGTAAATATGCTATGTTAAATATCTTTTAGAATCTTATGAAATATATTTGAAATCATGAAATTTTGAAATCAGTATAATGTTTTTGAAATTATGTACCATGCAAAGTGTTATGAAAAATCAGAAGGTTGTGGTATAAACATATGCATAAGACCATTTAAGGACTCATGGAAGTATCCTTAGGTATCCAATCAAGGATTTAAAGTGATACTTTGAGTATTCGTTAAGAGTTGTAACTTGTACCTTGTACATTGTTTCTTAAAAGAAACAGGTACTTAGGATTTTTGTGGAGATCGCGGGCGATCGCAAGATGAAAGAAACTACAAGAGTTGTTTGATTCGCAAGGAATCATGTTATTGGTATTGGTATTGTAGGGGAGGAACACACATATATAATCGCATTTGTATATAAAATGGAATCAACCAAATTTATTTATAGAAAATCAAAGTGTTTTCAAGGTTCTTGGTAAACAAAAGAGAAATAGATAAAAACTTAATTGTTCATAGTTGCATCATTGTTGGCTTGAGTCTTTTTAATATGTTCATCCACGAGCGGGATTTGAATTTACAAGTCTCGGGCAGTTGTTTCTAAAATGACTCATCTCCCCATAGTTGTAGCAATAACCTAGTGGAAAGTTAGCTCGAGCTGATCGACAGACGTTTGCCAAATGACCAAGTCACCCACACGAAGTGCATTGACGACATTTTAGGTGGGCCTGATGATGAGCATTGCACCTGTTGCATATGGGTGCTGTACCAGCATAAGGTTTCCTCACAAGGGGTTGTGCTGGTTGATTGGGGGCAGCTTGATTGTTCTGAGCAACTACAGCGAAATTTTATGAAGCCTTGCGTCTTTGACTTCTTAGAGGATTCAGTCTTGTTTTCTTTTGTTTTTCATAGGTAGTTTTGTCAGATGGTTTCTTGTCGCCTTTGCGGAAAAGTTTACCCTTTTTGATTTGGGACTCAGTCAGGGTAGCAGATAGTTCGATAGCCTGTCGAACGGTGGTAGGGTTGCTACTAGTAACAATATCCTGAATGGAGTCAGGCAGGCCATCAATGTACTTTTCAATCGCCTTATCCAAGGGTGTACCATCGTAGGACACAACAAACTTAACTCCTCATATCGGTCGGTGTAAGCTAGGTGTTCTCCACTATCTTGCTTAAGATCGTGGAACTCATTCTCAAGTGCCCTTTGTTCATGACGAGGACAAAGTTCCTTCATCATCAAAGCTCGAAGCTCTCCCCAAGTTTGTTCCAATGCCACATCAGCACTCCTATCTCTCATTATACCATTCCACCACGTAAGAGCTCTTTTCTTAAATACACTCGACGCGAACTCAACTTTTCACTCATTTGGACATTGAACAAAACGAAACGTGCTTTCGAGACTCTCAAACCATTGAAGAAGTCCCGTAGCTCCCTCAGACCCAGGGAACTGAAGTGGTTTAGCCGTACAGAATTGTTTGTAGCTGCACGGAGCTAGTGCATTGTTGTTATTGTTGTTTTCTAGGTTTGGGAGGATTGCAGCCATTTGCTGAGTGATAAGTGTAGCCATTTCGGCATTTTGAGTTGTATCACGTCGAGGAGGCATTCTAGAAAAGAAACAAGAAAGAAGATATACGAGATTGACATTCGGAAGAGAATCAATAGAGGCATCAATATATTGAAGAAACATATGGATGGTGGTCACTTGTTTGTTTCTCAAAACACACAAATGACGCACGGTGACTGATCAAAGTAAATGGTCTTATAATGTATCGCGAAGATATGCTTTAGCCTATAAGTGGACACTCACCCCAAGGGTTCCCAGGTAAGAGTGACTGGTCCGATTAAGTGGATTTGTATGAACATTCTAGCCTTAGACAGAAAACTCGAGGTACAAGCACCCACCCTTCCAGATTACATGTGTTCACATTATTAAAACCCAAACTTTGACGAGAGTTTGAAAATTTTGAAGGCAATAAGCCCAAGAACAAACCATCTAAGGATAGATGATTTCTTGTGAGATTTTAGAAAAATTTTGACTTTCAAAGGATGTGATATGCTTTGTTTTTTATAATCACCTAAGGATAGGTGATGGTAATGTTTTAAGAATCTAAACACAAGTAAACTTGCGTTGGGGTCCTAGGAAGGTTATAGTCTAGGTCAAAGCATTACTAATAACCTAATTCCCTATAACCAGTGCTCTGATAATAACCTGTAACCCCCAAATCGCGTAAAACAACACGCAGTGGATACACTTGGGGAGTCACGTTAACAGATTGTCTCAACAACACATGGTATTTGAAGTTTCATTTTATTTGAATATTGAACATAGATTACATTGTCAGAAATGTCTTAGAAATTTTTAAACAACGAAACAGCAAGCATGCATAATTATTGTCTTTCTTGTTATTAAGGCACTAGGTCCAAGTCCGATCCTACATGAGCACGCATCAGTATCATCTAGCATCTTTCCCTGAAACATATGTGAAAACGAGTCAGCAAAAATATGCCGTTTTGTGAACATGTCAAGTCCATGGCTTTGTATATATTGCAATATAAATAACCCGACTACTAGAGTCGTAAGTGAAACCTTGTTTTGAAAGCATTTGAACCTTGACTCGAAAACATTTGTTTTGTAAATCCAACTTGTAAATCGTCTTGAAATAACTTGTATGGTTTATATCTTTAATAAAAAATCGGTGTGTGACGTTGTTTCAAATCATTTGTTCGTCGTTCATCGTTCCTCGTAATAAACCATTTGCTATAAACCAATTGTTCATCGTTCCTTATTGTAAACCAATTGTTCATCGTTCATCGTTCATTGTTCATCGTTCTTTGTTCCTTTTATAAACCAACTGTTCCTTGTTATAATTGTGAAAAATTTTGGTCGTTCTTTAATGAATACATTCGAACCTTTGTTGACTGACTATACCTCAACGGTATCTTTAATAGATCCTAAAAGATCTCTTTAACAAGACTCTCAAATCAACGAATGATTTGTTAGTCATAAACAGTTTCTGTCGTTCCCCAAACTACCCACCAAATCCAGTGAATAGCCTAGTAACGGGATTGTCAATCCTATGGTACCATAATTTACTACTGGGTGGCATAACAATGTTAATGAATGTCTTCGTATCTTGGATAACGCACCAACAAGTTGTATCACATTATTGAAACCATATTGTTATATAAACCATAGTATTTGTACTTTGAAAACTTGAAAACAATTTGCACATATGAATCACCCCAAAACATTTGTAAACATAAAAGAGGGGAGCGATGAACTCGCCTGGGATTTGCGGATAAGCCGTGTACAAGTGTATGATCAACGTCCGAAGACCAAGGAATCAAGTGTGTGTCCTAATGAATCGGATAACAAGTAAATATCGGAACTTGAAATCGGAGGATTTGGATAGAATGGCACCTTATAAACCAAATGAGTATTGGGACTTGTATGACATGGTTTAATAAGTTAACATTCTAAGTTGGAAAGATTTTTATGTGCTTTTGACCCGTTATGACCCGTTAAGGTAGTTTAAGCCACTTTAACGCGTCATTTGCGTGACAACGCATTCGGATGGTTAGATATGTGTTATGATAAGTATTTAATGCTTAAATATGTTTGAAAATGTTATTTTATCAGAATACATATCAAATTTTATATTACATAAGCTCAAAGTTGATTTATTTGCGAAAAGGGCATTTTGGTCATTATTGAAGATTATAACAACTAGTTATCATAACACTATCCACACAATATGACCATAAGGTATAACCTCAGAGGGTTATTCCCTTTATATTTAAGGTCACAAATTTATATTTGGTCGGATCCGAAGATCAATCAAACGGGTCAGATTCGAAAGTCAAAGCGGTGGTGAAACCGTTCAACTTTCGACTCTAAACAAGCACTAAAATAAGAGTGACGATTTAGACATGTTTTGACATGTCTAAATAAGCTTATAAAAGTATTTTGGCATCAAAACAACCTATTTTTATACCTGAAAATAGATCCGATGCAAAATGCGCAAAAATCGCATTTTGACCGAGACTTTGATTTGTCAAAATGACTAGGAAAGATGGAAATCAGTAGGTATGATTAATAGGGATCATAACCATCTTGATTATCATCATATTGCAAGGTTCAATTGGATTTAAAGTTGATCATTTCATAATCAATTCTGGAAGTCAAACTTTGTGACTTTTAATCCAATTAAACTATATGAATTGAACAAAGCATGATAGAGAACACTTACAACACCAAAGGGATGTCAAAAAAACTCAGAGATTGATCATCAAGGTGTTGCAATTCAGTTGATAGCAGAAATGAATGATCAAAAGTTTCAAAATTGAAGAACACATGGGTATTTATAGAATTCTTGATGATCTAGGAGCAAGACAAGTGTCCATGTGTCACCATAGAGTTGGATTAGTGTCCCCTTACATGTCAAATGTAGAAACAAGGGTGGCAAGTTCGTTTGGTGAGTCACAAATGAAGTTATTCAGCTGCTACCATATTTTTGGTGAGCTGGGCACCCCTTACGGACCGTAAGGGCTTTGGGCTTACGGTCCGTAAGCCCTTTAGCTCGCAGAAACTTTAAAAAATTTGTAAAATAGGCCCCTGAACTTGTTTTTTGACACATTTTGGCACTTTTAACACCCGTTAACCTCATTTCAAAGCTTTATAAGGACAATAAAGTATAGGGAACTTGAAATATGTCCAAATATGTTCCAGAGGTTGGTTCGTTTGGTCGTACGGTTGCGGTTTTCGGTTAATTACGACGAAAAGTGTAACGAACGCGTGTATGACCGTAAATGCGTAATGAATGACATTTTTGCATTCCAATCACTAAAATATGATATTTTTAATGATTAAAAAAAATTTTTTGGATGTCCGAATATGTTCCGGATGGTGTTATACGCAAAAAGGCATAGTTTCGCAGAATTTGCAAAATAGCCCCTTAAGTTACAAAAGTGTGTTTTTGCCATACCGAAGCCCTCAAAACTTATTTCTATGCTATGTAAAGGGTATTTATGGTATTTAAGCTTGTGACCTTGTTAGAAGCATAAGTCGCTGCGAGAATCAGCAGACTTTCGCAATTTGTCGTAAATAGTCCCTGTGATCGAATAAAGTTATTTTGACATACCAAACCCTTAAAAACTTATTTCTAAGTTATGCAAAGGTTATTTAATTTATGTTTAGCTTACGTAACTATTCTGGAACATACGTTGTATTAAATTGGTTTCATTTTGCGTAATAGCTTACGTATAACCTCTAGAAAAGCCTAGAGGAGTTGAAATTGTACATGGACTAAAATGTATAAATGTCACATGTAATTACACAATTCTCAGGAATGAACACAATATTTCATTAGATTCGGAATTTTTCGGTATTGTTTGATGCTTGACAAGGCTCAGATGTCACATCATTTTGCAAAGAATTGTTTTCATTATTATCACGAGTGCACGCCTCAACCCAATGCTTACACTCTTCCACAAGAAGCGTAGCCTCCGCTTCTGCTTTCTTCTTCCACCCCATTGCCGACCACTCCTCGGTTTTCTTCTCTTCCTCAAATTTAGCTTTTTCATCTTCAAGCTCTACCATCAGCGCCTTGAGCTTCTCCTTGTCCACCCCACTTTGAATTCATACGTTTCAAATTCGTCCCAGTCTTTATGCATGCTGCGCCATTCACGCACAATTCTCTGAGTAGTAGAAGAGGCGCTTGCAGTCTCTTGAAGGTAAGCGCGGTAAGTTTGATCATGAGAGCGATCCTCTTGGATTTTAACTTCAGCAGGAGCATAAGCACCCTTGAACCATTCATGGTACGCCTGCCAGTCGGAGATAGTATCTCCTTGTTTCAACTTCCAAACTGGTTCATTGATAGCAGAGGCCCTCTTCGCTGATTATGACCAGTAATAATAGTCACCAGGAGTCTCATCTGGGCGTACGTGTGACTCTTCTTCTGGGTTATCAAAGAGTGATTTAAATTCTTGTGCAGACGGGGAGGGGCCAGTATTTTTAGACTGCTCGCCAGCAGTAGGAACTTGCCCAGATCTGGAAAGTGGGGCGATAACTTTATCGTGCTCGCCAACAGTAGTGTCAGATAGATGTTTGGTTTTTTCTTCATCATTTTTTTCTGCTGAAGCAGATTCTTTCTGTCAAGAGTGTGGCGCAATGAGTTCTGTTGCGCGCTCCTCCACTTCAGTCTCCAGCTTATCACCTTGGGTTTTTTCTGGTGTCCTAGAATCATACGCTGGATGAACGGGTGATAGTTGCTTTGAGGGTTGCGAAGAAGCCCGATTTTTCTACAGAAGTTAAAAAAGTTAATACATAACTGAAAAACACAAAGAAGTCCTATATGCCATACCAGGAGAGAACTTTTCAGCTAAGGCATCAAGATTGCCTTTCTTCCCAATCCTTGGCTTCATGGTTTTCTTCGGGGGTTGCGCAGGTGGTTTTGTGTCTGCAGGTTTTTGTTTCTTTGAATTGTCACGAACCAACAGTTCTGGACTCGATTCTATGTCGATGGGATCATCAGGATTGGCTGCAGGAATGTCTGCACTGGTTTGAGGCTCCGCCTTGGGTTTCTTCAAACCTATAGGCGCGAGACCTTCTAAGGAATCAAACACCACCACATAATCACACCAAGAATCAGAGACGAGGCGCATTGCTTTCTTAGTTTCCATCCTTTGAACAACAGCTTTCTTTGGAACATCAGCCTTCTTTGGCGCATCAACGGTAGGCGTAGGAGTTTTCTGCTTCTTAGAATCTGGGCCTATGCCCAAATTTATCAATTCACCTAAATCAAAAAACGAATGCACATGCAATGCCATAAGTTATATTACAATATTACTCAGGCACGACGAAAGAAAATTAGTAATATTGCAATATTAACCCGACAGTCGGATCAAAGGCACTTACCAACAGTTGAGGATGGTTGCGCGTTCAGATTTTCCTCCTTTGGAAGTTCAAAGTTCTTCAAGATATGCTCGTATCAAGACGGCTCCGCCGCACCCACTTGCACGGTGCTCATCTTCCCCTTATCTCTCTTGAACGACACTACGTATAAAGAAGTAACTGCGAGAATACAAGGATACAGAGCAAAATCAGTTAACACATGTATACAGGCCTGTCATGACGGTCCGCCTTCCAATGCAAACTCATGTCGGCCGCAACCTAAGCCTTTTCTGGTAACATGATGCTAGGAACATCCTTTAAATCTTGGTACCACTCCTCGTTGACAGGCACAAATATGGTTTCTAATGGCATATCCTCGGCACCCCGTAAGGTCATCTTCATCGGAATCACACCAGCCTTTATGTAGAAAAACTTTTGTTTCCAGTCGTGATATGATTTGGAGGGAGCAAGCAACAGTTTCTTTGCCTGAAGTCTTTGCTGAAATGAATAAAAACCTAGAGCACAGTGTAAAGCAGTTCACGGTGGGTGTAATGTCCATAGATCGGCAGACAAACTCTAAGTTCCGAACCCTGACAATCCCCATTGGATTTAACTGTGAGATATGGAACTTTTAATGATCAAGAAGATCGATGATGAAGCGAGTAGCTGGCAAACGGAAATTACCATCTGCAAAATACTCCCAGCATAAAGTAATATAACCGGCCGGAGCAATCGCTTCCGTGTCGTTTTCCTCTGGATACCAGGCATCCTAGGTAGCTGGAAACTTGAAGTTCTTCACAAAAGTGTTGAATGCTTCCCGGGACCACTTCAATGGTGGCAGCGATGATGATGAAGGAACCTCCATCGTCTCTTCCGGTTTAGAACTAGTCGCCATAACTAATCGTTGATATCAACAAGAAAGAGGGTGGTCAGTAGACTATTTTTTTCACAAGAAAATAAGAAATCTGAAGGGTTTTTTAATACACGAAGTGAAGAAGGTGAAGAATCAACTCCTTATATATTGTAACCGCAATTAATGCCCACGACTACGTGCAGCGACTTTTGTGTCGTTCACATAACCCTAGGCAGGCTAGTGGGTGAGTAGGGAACTGTACTGGGCTTCACGCGCCGTATGACACATACAAGCCGTAATCCAATTAATGCATGTCGTCTGACACTGTTGATAGCCTGTCACACAGTCGTCAGACGTCATATGCACGTGTGTTCTTTACCTACATCCCCATACCGATGGCTGACACCTGTCAAGATATTTGAAATTCAAATATTCCAAGAATCTTATACATTAAGCATATCTTCATCATAAAGTTTTCCAACCCTGCGCATCAAATGGCGTTGTATGAACAATAAGCACAATTATTTTTTTAAGTCCAGAGCTCCACCTACTTGGCATAGCGCATAGGAGCAACACTGGACTTGGGGGACTTGAAGGGGTATGGTCACAAAAACCATGCGCCAGCGTAGAGGACCATACCTTTGCTCTTATTCAAATTTTCTTTGGATATAGTCTTGCGCGGGCTCGCATAAGTAACCTCAATAAACTTGGGGAAAACTCTTCTAACACAACTCTGTGCCAGGATACTGAGAAAGCCGATGCTCATGTAACACCCTTGCACAGGCTCGTGCAAGGGTATGATTAGACTTAACAACAGTTAAGAATTATGAGTCATACCCGCGCGCAGGAATATAAGAAGCATACAAAAGGAATCTTTTCTGTTACAACAAACTAGACACGTGAGGCTCAGAGCTGTAATATCTTCTAGAAACATTTAATGCTCATCATGAATGGCCTCATTCGGTTACAACCGAATGCAACGTGGCAAGATCTGGAGCACTCATCTAAAGTCACGATGATGGCATATTTCACAAATAAATTTAGATGAGTTCACTTTCCACGTGGCAATCCCCTAGCCGTTGATTAGCACACGATCCGTGTGTATGGATGGCAAGATAACCAACTAACGGCGTAGAAAGATTCCGTTAGTTCTCCTTCACAATTTGGCGCCCAAACCCGGCTATAAATAAGAGCCTTCAGGTACAAGTAATCTCATTCACTTTCACATATTCCCTCTCTTACTTTAGTTAATCTTTTCCGATACACTGTACTTATTCTCACGCCAGAGGGTGGTCAGGGAGAGAACCCCCATTCTCCCTGTGGCAAGTCTAACGGTGTTCTGTTTTGCAGTATTTCCGGCAAGTGATCTCTTCTACGGCGAGCAAACCTAAGATTAACCTTATTATGCAGAAACCACAACCTCATATCTAGTTTGATTCCGATCAGCATAGATCTGGTGTTTCTTTAGATGTTTAACAGACTTTAGGCATATGTAAGGGATTTGCAAGATCCTCTTCTAACATTGCCAAGCAGTTTCCAGCCTATTTTCGTATTGTACCTGTAACTTAGTCTTTTGAAAACCATTCCAAGCAGCGAATGTGGATTTCACATCTAACTGGTACACTTAAAACCATTCCAAGCAGCGAATGCAAGGAAAATGCGGATTGACTCTAAACGTGTAACTGGTGCATAGACTTCTGTATAGTCAGTTCCTTCTTGCTAGTGTAAACCTTTGACAACCAACCAAGCTTTGTTTCTAACAATCACACCTCGATCATCCCTCTTGCACTTGAAGACCCACTTCGTATCTATCGCCTTTTGCATTGGTGGTAAGTCGACAATTCTCCAAACTCCCAGTTTCTCAAACTGTAACAACTCTTCCTGCATCGCTATTACCCAGTTCTCATCACCCAAAGCTTCGTTCACAGTCTTCGGCTCAATTTGAGATATGAAACATGAATAATAGCAATAATCTTGAGTCGGAGCCACTCGAGTATAGAAACAACTTAAAGCTTTGTTGATCTGGCCTCTCGTTCTCACACTAGTCTGTAACTCTCAAATAATGTTGGTTGAAGGGTGATATGAATAAAATCGGGGAATCTCCTCACTAGGAACATCAACAATACTGTTCTGATTTGAAATATTCAGATCAACTATCAAATCAACTTCAAGAGTACTAGATGTTGCTTCATTTTGATTGCTCGGGCCAGCAAATTGGTTTAACATGTTAGATATCTGCTTGGATTCTTCATCAGAGGAAGATTCTCCATCATCATCAAAAGTCGGAGCTTCATCAGAGTCAGAATTCTGATTCTTTCCTGGTTTAGTGGAAACATTTGCTGGAGTTGTAGTAGGTGTTACTTATGCTTCAGAAACTTGTTCAACTGGAACACCACTATTACTCGGACCTGCACCAGAAGACGATGTAGAACCAACAGTAGGTTGATTAACCACAATTGGCCTTAGAATATGTTCTTGGCTAGCCGACTGTTGTAGATAATAAAGAGCTGCAAGTTCTTCTTCAGACGATTCTTCTGGCAAGTCGAATGACTTCCACAAATCTTGATAATTGAACAACCACGCATCGCCTTTCCTCTGAATAGGAGTTGTATACCGAAAGTAATCAACGTATTGTGCTTCGACCACTCTTCTCAAATTAGGAATATAAACTCTCTTGAGCGGACTAGCATAACCAACAAAGAAACCTTCAAGCTTTTTAGCACCAAATTTACCATTCGAATCAATCATTGTGCAAGGTGCACCAGGTTCTAGATACTTTAGATTTGGTTTCCTTCGGTTAATCATCTCGAAACAAGTCTTCTTGGTCGGTTTGAATGTTAAGACCCTGTTCAATGTGTAACATGCCGCTGCAACCTCCTGGAATCTGCAAGCATGGTTCTTGCTGTTTCAATTAGAGTTTTGTTCTTCCTTTCAGCTACACCATTTCGTTGTGGAGTGTAAGGTGCACTGAATTCGTGCAGAATTCCTATGGCGTTGCAAAAATCTTTCATCTTGTTGTTTTAAACTCCGTGCCATTAGCACTTCAAATACGTCTAACAGGGAGATGATATAGATTTTCAAGTTTCCTGAAGAGAATCACCAAATTATCGAACGTTTCATCTTTAGTCTCTTGAAAGAAAACCCATGAATATCGAGAATAATCATCTGTGACAACCAGACAGTACAAATCTCCTGATATACTACGGACGTTCACCGGACTGAAAAGATCCATATGTAGACGTTCAAGCGGAAACTTTATGGAGTTAAGAATCTTCTTAGGATGTGACTTCTTAATCTGCTTCCCTTTCTTGCATTCTAGACAATGATCCGTCGTATGGAAGCTTCGAAGATTTGCTCCTTCGACCAAGTCGTTGTGAACCAGAAAATTTATTTTCCTTAGATGTATATGCTCCATCTTTCTGTGCCATAGAATTGAATCCTTCTCTGTGGCTTTTGTGACAAAACATTGAGCTGACTTTGACGATGTTGTAGCAACACTCATGTCTAGAACGTAGAGATCATTTTCTCGTGGAGCGCGCATTAGAATCCAATCATCAGGAATCTTGAAGCCCGACTTAAGAATAATGCACTCGTTATCATTGAAATGAACAGTGAACTGCTTATCGCAAATCTGAGAGATACTGAGAAGATTGTTCTCTAGCTCGGCGATATAGTTAACACGATCAAAAGATACCACACCATTCGAAAGCTTTCCTTCAGCAACGATCCGGTCTCCTTGATTTCCAGCGAAGCCTACATACCCCCCCCCATTAATCGCTTTGATATCAAAGAGTAGTGCTTTCATCCCGGTCATGTGCCTCGAAGCTCCGCTATCCAGAATCCACTTTGATAATATGGATCTTTGGAGCCCCTGCACATATTAACAACTCAGTGAAAAGTGCAACCCAAGCCTTTTTGGTCTTGGGTTTGGGATAATAATCTTCATAAACGTCGTCATAAGCCCTCTGATATTCAAAATCATCTTTTAAAACTTCATTGACATTTGGATTTTCAAACTTGACTTTTTTCTTATCTTTTGAAAGTTTTGGACCAACTTTGTCAGTTTCAGTTTTACCCTATAATTCAGACATTTTTTCATTACCAGCCTTGACTGTCTCAGACTTAGCAACTTCAGTTGATGTTGTTTTGTTCTTTGCAACCCAGGATTGTGATTTAACTCTTGCTTTCTTAATATAAAACCTTGAATCTTTGTTTTCGTTCGATTTGGAAGTTTCACCTTTCTCAAAAGTTGAATTTTCAAACTTCGATTCAGTTTTAGTAGGTTTCACTTCATTTTTAGATTCATTGTTTCTTTTTATGATTTTGACAGGTTTTACAATCTCTGGTTGCTTAAGTTTCTCAACATCTGAATTTGTTTTTCTTTGGTGATACACAGGCTTTGATTTCGGACACTTGCGTGCAATGTGACCAACTTCATTGCATTTGAAGCAAGTCCGAGTATCAGAATGTCCACTATGGGTTTTACACCACTTGTGGATTTAGCCTTATCCCGAAGTTCTTTCTCCTTTTTAAACTCATCATTTGATAGCTTTCCAATCAAATTCTCTTCTTGAACCGTACTAGTCCCATACACGAATGCCATATTCTTATTTTTATATTCGCGAAATGATGACTGCTTCTCTTTCGGTTCTTCTTCTTCCTCTAAACCCAAACCCGCTCTCTTGTGTTCAGGAAAGTCACCACCATTCCTTCAGTCGTTGTTATAATTTCTTTTTGGTTTCGAGTAAAACTTCTTCTCATTTCTCTCCAAATCTTCTGATGATACTTTGACAAGTTTAAACAATTTATCAATCTAGTCTTCTTTCACATTTTGAAATGGAAAACTGTCTTTGAAATATAGTCTATTAGATTCCTTAACTTTGTACATGACAACCTTAGGATACTTAGGCTATCTTCCGATGATGTATCGTCATTTTCAGATTGTGATTCAGAATTGTTCGAACTCGAGTTGGCGCTCTCAAAGCTGGCATCATCAGATTCACTTAACACATTTTCAACAACATTTTTTACCACAACTTCACTGTTATCTTTTGTGTAGGTTATGTCAATGTTCTCAGGCAGCTCATTTTTCTTTTCGGACAAAAGTTCAATATTAAGCGCCTTTTCCATCCCTTCAGCTTTCTTGCGACAATACTTTTCGCACAAGGGTGGTGGAACACTGCTATAATCCCCACGTTTCTTACCTTTTGATTTCTGAACATTTTCTTTCGACGGAATCGTTGGAAGAATATGATCGATGACATAAGCATTCATGGTATAGCTTTTCAAAAGCTGTCTTACCCTTTCGGTTTCAATTTTCATATCTTGAAGCTCTTGTTTAATTTCAGCAATGGTATTGATGTAAATGTTAATGGCTTTTTTTCCATTACCGTTGCTTTTAACATTCTTACCGTGTCATGTTGTTCAATATTGTTTTTATCAAGCCTGCTGTAATCGTCTTTCATTTTATCATAAGCTTCCTTCATTGTGTGATAATCATATTTAAAATTGTTGTTATGCACATTGAGTTCACTTATGATTTGAGACTTTTCGGCGCATTGCACACAAGGCTCAGTACATTTCATGCAAGGTTTTTCAACTTCAACGATTTGCACTTTTACAACTTGTTTTACAACAACTTTTACCTCCGGACCTACCTTTGTCAAATTAGCCATCATTGCTTTGTTGGCAATCTCCGTGAGATTTTCCTCATTCATCTCCTTGGTCACGTTGATGACTTCTTCAACTTCCGGTTTTGTTTCTTCAACAATAAGCTCAGAAGATGTTGCTTCACCAAAACAACCTGCAAAACTAGAAATCATGTTAGGAGAAAGAACACCCTGCATTCTCGTATGGTGATAGATCTCCTCTTCTTCTGCTTGTTGCAAGTATTCTTCTAGCATTGCGTTTTCCATAGCTGCCTCAGCAGATGTATCTTCCATGATTTCGGCCATTAGAGCAACCCCAGTCTTCATGGCAATATATGAGTTCCAATCAAAACCATCATCTTCATTAGAAGCAACCATAGCTTTTTCTACGTTGTTGGATGGTTTCTCTTGAACTTTGATTTGAGTCTTCTACGGAAATGGCTTATATTGCAACGACTTCTTGTAGTAATCACTGCCGCCTCGGAAAGGACTTTGATTGCCACTTGCTTCTAGATTCTTGCATTCTCGTTTAAAATGCCCTTTTTGCCGGCATCTGAAGCAGGTAACTTTCGTCTTGTCAAAACCCAATTTGTTGCTCGAGTTTCCGATATCTTTTCCAATTAGAGCGACAAATTTGGTAACTTTCCGTTTAATCTAAGCTAAGGACCATTTGATGTCCATCAGCTCAAGCTCTTCCTCATCCACTTGAGCATTATCCTCAGCAGTGATTTCTGGATTACCAATCTTTCCGGCCACTAAACTCTCATAAGATTCCAACATTGTGGCAAGTAGTGCCATATGCTGTTTGGCCACTTGTTTAGAAACGACGTTGTTTAAGTTGACTGCAATGTTGCATCTAAACACATTTGGATCAGAATTTGATTGATTATTCCGTTTCGTCTGATTCTGAAACAGGGAGTTAGAACTTGTGATCGAATATGATGCATCTTGAGGACTCTTATCATAGTTAGGATATGATTGAGTTTGGCTCTGTGGCGAATGATTCGGGGAATTTATATTTGCGCTGAAAGCAATTTGGATCTTCGGACTTGAGATATTCTCTTGAGCTCCAGTCTTGTAATACAGTCCAACATCTTGAGCAATGTTCGGATTCTTTAACTTGGCAATCTTTAACCATTCCATCTCGTGCCCCTCCAATTTATCGATAAAAGTGGATAACTTGAAGAATTCCCAGCTTGGACTTTCTTTAAGCACCATGAGATATGTTGTCCATTCACCTTATGGCAAAGCATCAGCCAGCTTGTCAATGTATTCTTCTTCTGTCTTCTCAAGACCATGCCTTCTCATTATCACCTTCAAATGACAAAATCGTTCTATCATTTGTTTCATCGATTCGCCTTTGAGCATTGTGAAGATGTCAAATTCTTTCATTATTAGAGCCTTTTTGCTCTTAACCATCTCTGCACTCCCCTGATATTTGGTCTTTAGAGACTTCCATAATTCTTGTGCAGTTTTGTACTCTGGTAATAGTACCAAAATATCTTCCTTCACTGACTCCTGAATCAAACTGATCATTTTCTTTTCAGCAACGTACACATCCTTCTGTGAAGTAGAAAACTTGCTCATCTCGATAACATTATCATGTTCATCTGTTGGCCATGTATAACTTATTTCAACCGCAACCCAACTGTGAAAGAATGTAGCTTGAACCCAGTTCGTAAACTTCTCCTTCCACCCCTCGTATTCATCCATGCACATAATTTTCGATGGCTTCACTGACGTACCCATATCGTTATCAATAAAACTTGATTCACCATGTTTGCATTCGATGTTGAAGCCCCAGCTGTCATATATGCGTTGTGGATATCTTCCATCGCAGAAAACAAACGAGTATCGCTGAAAACACGTTCACAAACTTGAAAAGAGGATTAGTACACTGACAAGTTCGGGCGAACTTCTGCAGCAAGACAAATCAGATTCAATTTCAAACAAGTTCGGGCGAAAGTGTATTGAAGATTTTGAAAATTTTCACCCTGATGAAGTTCGAGCGGACTTGTTAAGAATTTCAAGAGAAATCACAAGTTCGGGCGAACTTGTAAAGGATTCTTCAACAAAATTTGATCAAGTTCGGGCGAACTTGATGAAATTTGAAGAATTATCTAGCAAGTTCGAGCGGACTTATCTAAAATCCTTGAAAAATCAATCAAGTTTGGGCGGACTTGATGAAAAATCACTCAAAAAGGGAATTTTTCAGTCAAGTTCGATCAAAATAGTTTTGCGAATCATGATTTTTTTCAACTTTTCGACATCAATTCGTTTGAATTAGGTCTTGAAACTTTCAGAGGTTTATCTTTAGTGGATTTTATGTGACCATATTCAAAATTTAGCAGATTTTATCTGTAGGTTCATTGTTTTTCATGAAAAATGGTAGAAATGAGTAGAAATAGAGTAGTTCTTGTGATGATTTCACCAAATCAGGTATCCGTGGCTCTGATACCACTTGTTAGATCGCTCCTGAATAGCTCAGGAACCTAAAATGGTTTCTAATGTCCAAATAGGCGGAAACTTAGTAACATGTTAATCAAATATGCAAGAATTACTCGTTAATTGTCTGTTTATTGATCATAAAGTCAATTACATTCGACTTCCGGATCCGACAGAGCTTCGCCTCTAAGTGTGCAAAGTTACAAATGAGAAACCATGAGGCACATATATATAGTGAGACAAGTTTGCTTGGAGGACTACAAGTTCGGGCGAACTTGTTCACACTTCAACCTTCCGGGCGAACTTGTTCTCCTATTTACATAACTACGACATTTTCTAACGTAATCTCATCTATTCTAAACAGACTCGATACAAGACTAAGACATAGACATATTGTACTAACACTTAGCTATAAGCCTTTTACTCCGTTTTAAACTGTGAATTTTGCGAATTTCCATAATTCTACTACTTGGACGTTGAAAATAACTGGATTCTCTTGAACTGTGAAATCCTATCTTGCTTCTAGAGATCAATTCCATAACATCTTCAAAGTCAGGCTCAGGATCCATGGATAATGTTTTATTGTGCACTTAAGTGGTATCCTATGCTAACGGTTTCTCCAACATGATATGGTTTTAAAAAACAATGATTTAGAGTTAAATCGATGTTAGAAGAGAAACTTTGAGAGGTTTTATGTTTGAAAATGAGCGTTGAACGGTTTCAAAATATAAAACGAAGCGTAGTTGCACCCGTTTTGCAAACTTGTTTCAAGATTCACGCTCATTTTGTCAAATATCCAAATAATAAAATAAAATTAAAAAATTTGGTAAAATTGATGATTACGAATTTATTTCTTAACAATTTTGCTTTCGAGAGTACTTGGTATCTTTTTGCTGACAGTTCTTCGACATCCTGCAAAAGATCATACTAATAATACCTGTCAAATCATTTTTCAACTATGTTTTGGATAATCGAGGTGCAAGAAAAACTGTTGGTATATTTTTCCTTTTGAGTCCATGCTTCGATCTTTCAAATTAATTTCCCTGATGATTTATCATGTTACAGATAAATTTGATAAAAATTGCAATGGACCCCACTCAAGCTAGAAGATTTCGACATAATACTATGAATGTGAGTCCCAGACCAGGACATACCCACACGATCAAGGTATGCACAAAGCTTCCTCATAAGATGCGATATTGTTTTCATTCGTTGTTAAATTACAAAATCAGGACAGTGTAAACATGTATGTACTTTCTTGTAGTCAAAGCGACCAATGTTGCCTGACTAGGGCTAGGCATATACAGCATTAATGTACGTTTAAATTTGAAGGACTCTTTTAGAAGAGCTTCTTCATTTCTTGGGTCTTTGGCCTCTTCCGCTCTTTTTAAAGATATCACGACCGTATCTAGGTCTACATATATCTGGATGCAATAATAGAACAACCATGATACCCCGAATGAGAAACAATATAAAGACCCGAAATCTCGGATTTTAGCAATCTGTCAACGCCTGATTTAAGACCATTAAGCCATATGCCGCAGCGTGTCACCCACTTGATACACATCATTGCGGGTTTCCAGACTTTTTGTGTGAGCGTTATCTTTATCTCCTAGTCGTAGTTACTTGACGATGTTGCTGAACCTACCGACATGTCGTTACATGGAACCACGACATCCCCTAGATCTTATTCACATGACGACAAAGCATTATCAGTTTTCTATCATTTCCATAATCAGGAGTCAAACAATCAAATTTTCTTCAAATTTTCTAGACGCGTTTCGTCTTTTGACACTTTCAGCTTCAGTTTTCTTCAAGATTTTCACAAATTAATATTTTTTATTTTCTAACTTTTCTTCCCCCGTAAAATTTTGTTTTCATATGTCCAATTATTCAAAAATGAAATTTTAAAATTCAGAAAATGTTTTTGGCGGGCGCTGATTTCAAAGAATTAAGTATGTACAAACCATAGTTTGTTTTTTCTAAGAGATTAAAGTTTTCAGAAAGAAGAATAAAGGATAATGCGAAAAGCTGATAGAGTATGTCCACGTGGTAATTGGATAACCAGATCATTCAAAATTTAATATGTCAAACCAAGTTACTAACTCGAGGAAACATGACTTAGCAAAGATTTTGTTGAGATAACTTTTTTTACAACATCTCCTTGCCACTTGATTTTTCTTCCTTTTTCATTTTTTTTGCAAACGGTATAAATTCACCGTCTATGTATTAGTAGATTTTGAGAAGATCGTTTAAACCGGTCAAGTATCTCGTGCACTTGCTATCTACATGGTAGATGTACTCCATCAGAGCTCGCATCCATTTTTGTAATTTATTCTGTATATACAAAAAAAATACAAACAAAAAAATAATCATAAGTTGGTTATCCTTTGGAACCATAGTTGCTTGAATTTTAATCTATCATGATTTTCTAGAATGATTTCTTCTTTTCTTTTCAAAAAACATGTTGAGTTTACAAGGCCTTTAGCGGATTTTTTAAGATTGCAAATTATTCAGTAATGTTTTTAGCAAAATTTTGATTTTGTTTTTGAAAGTTTATGATTTTACAAAGTTTCGCGATGTGTCCTAAATGACCACATCTAAAACAACTAGAGCACTTTCTTTTATTCATCTTAGAGGTTGTGGCTTTACATGATGATATTTATGAAGATGAGCTTGAATTGCATGAAAAAGTGTCTGATGAAGCAATTGAAATTGAGCTTTTGATATTCTTCATTTTCTTGTCAAGTCTGCTAATATATTCAAGACAGTCTTCAGTGTCTTCACTTTCTTCTATGGTAGTTGTGCTTAATTTTTCACTGCAACTTTCTTTACTTTGATTCTTTTCTAAGACTAAAGCACCTATTTGTGATGGTATAAATTCCGAAATTTCCCAGTGAGAAATTTTCCAAACCTGTTCTGTTTTAATTCTGACACAAACACAAGATGCTCATGCACAACATTATCATCACAAAATGAAATCAACGCAATTAGCCACTACGTTTTCGTGGTTAGAAGTTAAAGGTTTAGGCTTAAGCCTGGTACAGTCATCCTGAATACTAGGTTTAATATAGTCATCCCGAATATTTAAAGTATTATTACATTCATCCCGAATAAAAGTCTTGTTCACTTTATTGTTGTTTTAGGTAAACCAGTTCACAGTGGAGTAACTGGTGCCTAGAAAACCTACACCTATTATCTTCCCACCACAACCATCATCTTCTACCTCGTCTACCCACACATTCAAGACTGCATTACTTTCAAAATGATTAGTACCTTGATCCTTTTGATCAATTAAATCATTGTCCGGATGCAGAGTGGACATTGGTACATAGTTTTTACAATGTCATGGAGGAAAAAAATTTATTTCGGTTCCAAGTTTATCTTTGTAAATAATGTCGTCCTTGACAAATGTCATTGACAATTTTTAATATCCACCAATGCCTTTTTGCTAACTTTTCATTTTTTGGCTTTCTCTAATTTATATTTTAGATCGTCTATGAGATGGTGAACAAATTCTTTTAAAGTCTGCATTTCAGTTAAAGTTGAATTCAACTTTCTCTGAGATGCAGCTACATTCAGTTATAGTTCTTTGTTAAATTGTAAAACCTTTTCTTTCTCCCTAATTAAGGTACCATTGGTGGATTTATAATGAGTCACGAAACTGACACACTATTGTGAGCAGAGTTTAATCTTGAACTCATGAGGTAAGTTATTTACCAGATCTTTATCTTCTTTTTCCTTGCTGGATTCCACTTTCATGGCTTCTACAGGAGCTTTTTCTTTGCCTCAACACTTCTTCTAGCTTCTGATTCCTTATTCCCTTTCTTTTCTTGAGCTTCTCCGGTTACTCCTTTTCCTTCGTCAGCTGCAGATTTGGTGTTGTCAAACATTCCTTTCAGTCCGGTATCCACAACTTCAGCTCCTTTGGGAATACGTGCAGCTTTGTTACTCAGGAAGCTTGAGAGAAGGGGAGTTGATCCGGTTACAATCTTTGCCATGAAGGCTTTGTTGATGTCTGTTTTAGCTTTGGTAATCTATTCAGCCCAGTCATAGTCTTCGACGACCAAAAACTTTGGACCTTTGTTGGTAGCAGGATCATTTCCTTCTATCACGATCAGCCTTCTAACAGGAGCTGTTTGATATTTTCATTCTTGAGAAGATGACATTCTCTTTTAGAGTGCCCGAGATTCTTGCAATTGTAATCGAAGTTTAGATTTTTCAAAACCAGCTTTACCTCTTTTTCCAGTTTTATCTTGAAATTTCTTCAAGTTTAACGTGATCATAGCCATCTGCCACTTCAAATCCATCTCTTCCATGTCATCGGGATCGAATTGATACATATCTTTATTAGTGAAAATATATCTTTACAGTTATCCGGCTATAAGGGCTTCATAGCTGTTCATGAAGGTGTTAAACAAAGCGATTTGTTCTGTTGAGATTTTGATAGCCTGTTTGTCTCTGACTATAATAGCCTTCTCGTTTGATTATGGAGCATTTCTAGAGTTTGAAGGAGTGTTGTTGGAGCTTGGGATACTCATAGCTAGCAAGCTAGATCCAGTAGAAGTGATTGGAGCTACATACACCATGTTCTTAGGAGAAACAACTTGAACGAACTTTGGAGAATATCCAACTTGATTAATCTATTTTTTGGCCATGCCCATTTCGAATGATTTCAGCTTGTTGATCAGATCTGATAGGGTGGTTCGATTTTGGAAGTTCTAGAAAATCTTTCTTGATCATCATGCATTGTAGACTCCAATCTTTTAGGAGAGAATCTAGAAGCTTTATGATAGAAGCACGGTTAGAAACGTGATTTCGTGCCTTCTTCATCTTTGTCAGCATGTTTAGGAAACGACTAATCTGATCGAATTGCTCTCGCCACAAATACTTCCAAACATGTCGTACTCCTTTTGGACCATGTCCATCTTGTTTTGGATCACTTCTTCATTTCCCTCGTAGTAGTCAATGAGAACATTCTAGAGATCATGTGCAGTAGTATATTCTTCGAACATGTTACAGTTATCTGTTGACAAGGCCATTGTGAGTGCAACATGAGCCTAGCGTTCACGTTTGATCAATGTCGTGTCTTCTTCAGTGTAGGTGGAAGGGTCATGATTGATCACTTGACCGTTGTCTCTGGTTCTCAAAGGGACGTGTGGTCCAACAGTGACTGGAATCCATTGGTATAGTCTGTAAATTCAAAAAAACACTTTCATTTGGTTTTTCCAACTACCAAAATCAAGAGATCCCTAAAGTTTTGGTGTACGAAAGTTGGGTTCCAGTTTCAAGTTCAGCTTGTGCAATTAGGGTTAACTGATAATCGACATTTGATTTAATTTTAAGTTGGATTTGTTATCAGTTGTTAATTACGCATGTTATGTAATACTGGGCATAACTACACAGGTTCTTGAATTAAGCGGGGTTCTCAATTACGCAGATAAGGCTGATTAGAGGTAATTGTGCAGCTTGAATTAGTGCATAGATTGTAAATACGTAGGAAAACAATGAACCAAAATTACCACATCGATAACAAGACAAAAACACCATGATAAAGTCGCAAAAGACTAGATTACTAACCCCAAAGTCGCCTTTGGTTAATTATGCTGACTAGACAATTGCGCTGGTTCAAAAAACGCTTGATGGATAATTGTGCAAGATGAAGACTGTTTTACACTAGATGTAACATTAATTATGCCCATAAGGGTTTTAAATGAACCAAAACCCACTAATCACCCAAAAAAAATCTAAAATCCATGATATCTTGTAGTAAAATGACCCAAAACGAATACTAAACACAGATTAACAACTCCTAAGCTTTGAACACGTCAAATCAAGCCGTTTCCACCCAACCTTTGAAAAACTTTGGAAACTTTGAAAAACCTTTAAAACCCAAAAATCACAAAAACTAACAATCAATCAAGAGCATAAAGGCTCTGATACCAAATTGTAAGTCCCAAATTCTATGGATTACACTGATAATGATTTATTAACACACACACACCTATTAATTAAGTGTTTGAATGTGTATAAACTAAGAAAACCCAGAAGAAATAAAATGAAAATGTGATGAATCTTATGCAAAAATAGACGAAAATGGAAATCACACACACCTAAACATATAATGATATAGATCCCAAATGATAGAGCAATTCAGCTCCTAGATTCACATAATTAGCACCAAAACCGATTACACCATAAAAACCACACACTTAAGAGCCCCTACCCCAAACCCTAGTGTACCCTTGCAGATTTATACATACGGCTAACTTGCATAATTATAATTACACTAGTATATTAATTGGGCCGCCAAAATGTAAACCAACTGTTAAACTTTTATTGTTTCACCCCTAGGACTTCTGAAACCTATTCCGAAACACCCAAACATAATATCTCAAATACCAACGCTCTCAAACGATCCTAACAAAAGAAGAACCAACTCGGCTTATCGACACCGAACCCCACAACTATTAGAATATGATATGGTTTCACCCTAACGATTTTCTAATTGTGAAGCTTACCCCATTTTGATACACCAAATACCTACGAACAACTAAACACGAATAAATAGACAAACCCCAAGTTACCAGCAGTTCAAACTATCAGACAATTCCTAGAGCAGACCTAGCAATCTAAAATCGTATCTCTAATCAATGGAATTGGGTGCACACTAATGTCTATTGATTTTTGTTGATTAGTTAACCTAAGTTATCTCTAATAATAGGGTTATGATGAAAACTGGCCAAATTAACAAACTAACAATTGATTTTGATGTGCCTATGGTGAATCTCTTCTTTATAACCACATCAATAATGACAACTAATCAAAGAATCAAAACAAATTAGTAGCACGCATGATCATATTCGTCAACAAATTAAAATTATTTAAATCAAAACACGTCATAGTCGAAAAAATCAAATATAAAAGTCAAAACAAGAGTTCCAAGTTCATCAAAACCTAGGTAGAAGGATAAAACTAACCAAGAAATATGTTTGAATAATCAAAACAATAACAAAAAGTAGTAAGTATCATGATTGAACAAGATTAAACGAAAAAGAAACAGAAAATTAAGTTTAATGGTTTGTCGAATCTTCGTTCTTCATGATCTTGCTTCGTTCTTGTTCCAATCCTTCTCCTCTTGATAATTGTTCCAACAACCTCTTTTCATTTGGTGCAGCCCTATATATATCCCCTTATATGTTATACGATATTGCAACTGAAATAGATTACATCTCCATGATTTGGGCTTGAGGCAAATTGCAAATGAATGCTATTTGGGCTTAGCTTCTAGCGGATCTTTGATGAATAGGTGGTCCTTCGATATAATATATATATCTTCCGAATGGTATACGTTGATAACTAGTGGAACATTCCGCCCGCGTTGCGGGGCGCTAAACCGATTTTTTCACAGTTTGATAGCATTTATGCTTGTGTTTCGCTTACTTGTACATACCAATCATAGCACACTCTCAATAAAATAACATAGAGACGTAGATAAAAACACCATCATCAAAGGAAAAAAAACATTTATAAATTTAGGAACTATAAATAAAGTCAAGTATTAGCGTAAACTGAGTTAAGGAAAAAAAACTGGGTTAAGTTGAAGGATATTAAATTAAAGATTTTAAATTCCCAAGTTTCAAACCGGGGTCACTTAATTAGGTTTATCATAAATCAACCACTCTGTCATGCACCATTTAATACTAAACTTTTCTTTCAACTATATATATACTCTAAATAAAAAACGAAGCAACTAAAAAATAATAAAGGACTTAGTGGATGCCACATGACAATAGTTTGGCGCCCCTTTTTCACCAATAACAATGGTTTACTGTTCCCGGCCATTTTAAAATATAACCTTTTTATTACTAACAATAAAACATTACATTTATCAACTCATATAATACACGAGTGTTGCGCTCAAAAACCGTGATATTGAAGTGGAAGATGTGAGTTGCCTTCTTTGCGAGTCCGGGGATGAGTCGGTGAATCACTTGTTCATGTCCTGCAAAATGTTAGTAAGTGGTGTAAATGGCGCCATTCTTCACTTTCTCGTTTAGAGATCTTTTGGATCTCCATAATTTTGTTAGCTAGAAGGGTTGGCTAGAGAGGTGTTCCATGGGATAATGATTAGAGGGTGTTGGAGCATTTGGAGGGTTAGGAATGGTCGCAAGTTCGAAAATAACAAGAGCGGCTCGAAGAGATTATTAGAGTGGTTAAAACTATTGGGTACCTTTGGATTAGTAGTAGATTGAAACTAGGTCCATATCGTGGACCGATTGGTGCAACTTTGTATTTATGTTGTCTTTTTGTTGGCCGCCCCGTTTTGTGGGTTGGTGTTTTCTTAATGAAGTTCACGTTTCAAAAAAAAAAAAAACCTCATATAACACACGGGATTATAACCTAATCAACCACTCCAGCACATGCTATTTTAATACATGAATTTGCTTTCAATTGTTTAAAATATATTATGTTAAAAACGTAAAAAACCATGGCCTTTTTTTCAACCAATGGTTGGTTGTTACTATTTCCCAATGGGAAATGTATTTGTAGGTTAACTAACGGATGTTCAGCCCGTGTTGTGGGGCGTTATGCCGAATATTTGTTAACCAATAAAAAAAACACCATCATAGTTTTGCTAGAAAATAAAAAAAAATTAAAACGATGGCAAGACCATAATTTTGAACAAAGTGCAAAATTGTAATTTTTGACTGGATAAAATGGTAATGGCCAAAAGTTAAAGCAATGGCAATACCAAAATATGAACCAAGGGCAAAATCATTATTTTGAACATGGGCAAATTCGTAATTTTTAATTGGGGGTAAAATCGTAACATATCCGGGCCAATGTGGGATTGTCATGCAGCAGCCTGCCACTATTCCCTCACACAGTTTAAAAAAAAACTAAAACGATGGCAATTTTAAACTGGGGGCAAAATTGTAATTTGGGGCTGTGGTAAAATCGTAATTTTTCCAAAAGCTAAAATAATGACAATACTGTAATTTTAACCAGAGCAAAATTCGTAACTTTGAACAAGGGGCAAAATCATAATTTTTAAAGGGATTAAAATCATAAAATATCTGGACCAATGAGAGAGTGTAAGACACAGGATGCCTGACAATATTCCCCCATCTTGTTTATGTATATATAGTAAATATATAATAAATAAATGTATAGTGTGAGATTCATTGGGGAACACTTAAAAAATGAGGAACCGGAAAACATTCTTAAAAATTTAACTTAACATGTTAAAAATCAATTTTAAAATTTTTTTTTTCGACGCTTCTTCTTATGATTACTTGTAGAAGCATTTTTAATAAAAACAATCAACAAATAAAAATATAAAAAACAGTTAAAAAATGTTAAAAAACATTTTTTTACAATTTTTTTATTCGAATAGTATCTACACATTTTTAAAAGGAAAAGCGTTAAAAAAAATTTGAAAAAAATTGATATTTAACATGTTAAGTTAATTTTATAAGATATATATTTTTAAACATTTTTTTTATTTTTAGTTTTTGATTTTTTTATTAAAAATGTTTATACATGTATTTATAAGAAAAAAAAACATTGGAAAAAATTTAGAATTTAAGTAAAAGTTTTAAAAATGTTCTTCGATTCCCTACTTTTTTAGTGTTTCCCAATGAACATCCTCTAAATGTATATATAGTAAATATCTATTGAATATAGTAAATATCTATTCATGTATTTTTTTTTTAATTCTTTCTTTTGTTTTTCGAATAGTCCTCATGTTAATTCTTTTCAATCCCTAGATTTTCTCTTTTCTTTTGTCGTCCAATCGCCTCAAATGTTGCGATCTCCTTATCCAATCCATTTATATATTTGTTGACTCAGCCTTCTACTTCAAAAAAAAGAAAATTAAAAATAAATAAGTGGTATAAGACTTTAGGAGCAATCGGTTCTGGATTCGATTTTCATAAGAGGGTTTTTCTCATATTTATTGAGTTTTCTCCTAAATTGGTGTATATGCATTATGTCTAATGGAGATAGATATGATCGGGTGATTCCGCTAATGACAAGATGATACTCCAGTGATCCGTCAATGATCCAAATTTGCCATTCAAAAGAAATAAATAAATAAGAAATAAATATATAAATTTATTGCAAGCTACACCATCCAAGTAATTAACCTTCTTGATTTGTGTTTTATTTGGCCCAACACTAGGTAATCAGCCAGTCTTGTAGTGTTAAAAACTAGTAAATTTTCCTATACGTTGCAGCGGGTACAAATGTAAAGTAACTCGGGCTTGTACAGTAAAGACCTGAATCGTTTCAAAACAAAAGGTAAGTTACATCAAAATGTAGATAAACTGAAGATGTAAAAAAAGATAAGCACGAAAACGTATTTTATATGACCCCACTTATTTGCGAAAAAAATTTATGTTGAACACCAAACTGAACCAATACCGACACCTACAAAAAAGTAAGAAAAAAATATGCTTTTGAAGTTAAAAATGGTACCACGCGTTGTGATGGCGATGAAACGTAAAATAAGCCGAATTTATAAAGTCTAATGAAAACATATTATATTTGGTACAAGTTGTTATAAAATAAAGTTTATGCCAAACCGTAAATCAACAGAAAATGTAAGAGAAAGAACATATTATATCTGGTCATACCTATTTTTAAAACATGTAAAAAATATTTATAAAGCTTTTACAAAAAGTAAGTATCAATATTAAATATTAAAAAATAACCAATGACCAACTAGAATGCAGCAACACCGTGTTGATAAGGTTGTGATTGTAGTGATATAGAATAACATGATACGTATCTCCTAAAAAATGTATGTACCACGATCCAAAAATATATTTATGACTTATCCATCCTATTTTGTCGTGACCTGCTTTTCTTTTACAATTCCACCTGCGACTAACATCCCAAGTCCTTTTATTCACTTTTATTAATTTTTGTCCCTCTTTATCTCTAATAAATATAATTTCCATCCAAGTTCCTTGCGAGACACCACACCTTCTTTCAAACAATTATAAGTAACCCTATTCCTTTGATGCAGCCCATACGAACCAAACATGAGCCCGTTAATTCATCTTATTCTGAAGCCCAACCCCCTTTTTATATATATTATTTTCCTTGAACCACCGTGGTCCGTGTTTTCATCTTTGGCCCGTAGGCCAATTTCTCCGACCCGATCAAATTAACTGTCATCCAACCGCACATCCTTTTTAAACTCTCTTGTGTACTGTAGATAGGCTGCCATAACAAAACAATGGATCTAGTAAGTAGTCAAGCCCATTAACAAATAAATATATGAACTTATTTCAATATCTAATACAAATGTAAACCTAAATATAATCTTTTTTTCACATAATTTTGTGGTTTCAGCTTGTTTTTATTTAAATTAACCAAACTTCATATATGAACTAATACAAGTAGAATTTAAAGACAACAGCCTTAAAGTTACGCAAAAGTGTAAGAATATATATATAGAAATATGTATATTTTAGCGCATATGATTATTCTTATATCTCTATTGAAATATATACTTGACATCCTCCACCGTACCAATATGGCTGATCCCAAGCTTGTATCTACGCCAATTGCATGCTCTAAAGTGCTAACATCATCTGCGGGTACACCTTTTTCCCTCTCCCACTAAATATAGAGCCATTGTTGGAGCTTTACAGTACTTATCCATTAGTAGACCCAATATTGCTTTTCTAGTGAATAACTTTCACAATTCATTCATGCTCCTTCTACAACTCACCGGGCAGCCATGAAACGGGTCCTGCGTTACTTACATGGATCTTTACATATATCATGGTTTGTTACTAAGACGACGCTCTCCTTTACATCTTGATGCATTTACCGACGCTGGTTGGGCGGGTGACAAAGAAACATGGCGTAGCACTACCAGTTATATTGTGTACATTGATTGTAATCCCATCTCATGGAGTTCTAAACGCTAAAATACATCGTTTAGGTTCTCCACTGAAGCTGAGTTCAGGGTTGTTGCTTCAGCCACTATAGAATTCCAATGGCTTACATCTTTACTAACCGAGTTGGGACTCAAGTCAAAGCTTATACCTACCATTTACCATGACAACTTGAATGCTACTCACTATTTTGCAAATCCGGCTTTTCATTCTAGGATGAAACACCTAACTTTGGATTTTCAATTCGTCAGAGAAAGTGTTCAGTAAGGTTCATTACGGGTACACACACATTGAAGGAGATGACCAACTAGCTAAAGCTCTTACAAAACCATTACTAATTAGACTCAGAATTCATCATTTAGTTACCAAGATTGGACTCATAGTGGCGCCAATCTAGTATCCCCATAAACCAATATTATAAATTATTCTATTGTATTTTTATCTTTTATTTTACCTAGTCTTTATTCTTTCGTTATATCATTATATCATATGTCTGCTTTCCTTTATCGAAAAAAATTAAGTTCAATACATTCCTTTTATATCTCAATGGGATCCCTTCAATTTTGACCAAATCTCAGCATAAGTTGGACTAACATTAGGATGTTATTATTGTTAATAGTAGCTTAGTTTACGTTACTCTTTATCTGAAGAGCTGATTCTGGTGATGAAACTTGGGCTGTAAACGAACAGAATGAACACGAACAAGACATTGTTTGTTCGTTCGTTAAGGAAATAAATGTGTTCATGAACGGTTCATGAACATTTACCGAACGAGATTTTATGTTCGTGTTCGTTCATTAAGGAAATGAGCTTGTTCGCGAACGGTTCACGAACACTAGCGAACACAAATAAATTTAGCGAACACGACGAATGACAAAGGTGGATGACCTATAGAATAGCAATGGAACTTGAATCCCTTATTGTGGAACGGAAGTCGATCGTATTCGTCGATGTAAATACCAAGAAAGGAAAGGAAAATGGTGCATGAACAAGGTGAAATAGAGTTTTCTAGTTTAATTGTTAGGGTCATAAAATAAATAAACGTTTAATAATATAAAAAGTATAGATAAAATATATGAAAGTACAAAAATCTTTCATTAAAACACAAACATACGAATATAAACGAATGCAAATGAGCGAATGTTCACGAACACCTTACCGAACGTTCACGAACACAATCAAACGAGCGATACCTCTTTCATGTTCGCTCATTTAACAAATCGAACGAAATTTCTTGTTCATGCCCATTCATTTATTAAACGAACGAACATAAACGAACTTCCTGCCGAACGGTTCACGAACTGCTTGTTGAACGTTCGATTCGTTTACTGTCACACCCCGACCCGCAGCGGAATAAAAGTCGGAGCATAATTGGGTTATCACCAAAGCTCATGATATTTACTAAGAAGTTTCATATTTATTAAATTCAAATTACAAACTTAAATATCCAATAAACAAAATTCATACAATTACAAAGGAAAATAAAACTAAATGTTTATTCCAAAGCAATAACTTGTTTATTCTTCTAGGTCATCCTAAGTGTTTCTTTCCTCAACTGGATCACCTGTATCATGTGTAAAACAGGGGAGATTTTGGATTAACAAAAGTTTTCGAGTGAACCTTGATAAAACATTTTTCATAATTTCATGTTTTATTTATTAAGGAAAATTCGTACATAAATCACATGTGAGCAAATATATAAATGTAAACAATCACAAATCACGTTGAATGAATATATGACATGAATGATTATGTATTTGAGATCAAGGCTCAATCAAACGGAGCCGATTTAATGAGGCACCTGATGCTCAACCCGTATCCCACGGGGAACTGATGGGTCTAATGAAATGCGTGCACTTAAATGATACACTTAATCCACATATAAATCACACAACAACCAATACACTTTTGATCACAAAATGATATAAGCACAAGTGTTTAGATAAAATAAAGGAATAGTACGACACATGATACACCCCAAAACGTGATTAAAACGGGGCGTGATTAAAACGGGGAATTTGTAGAGATTCACTCACCTTGGGTGCGTATTCTTGAGTGGTTAAGAGAGCGCACGAGTTGGGAATTTATCCGATGAAGGAGTACTAACCTAGAAATGGCAACGTGGTAATTCAGTAAATAAATAAATTATTATTTAGGTTAAAATCATTTGTTTAGGATTTTAGGTTATTTTTGTGGCTTTTGTTGATATTCTAGACCCTTGAAAATATATATTCTTAAAACTTTTATTTGATTTTTCTTTTAATAAAACCTTAGAATTAAAATAAAAAAATAAAATAATAAATAAAAAAAAACTTGTCAGTCTGACAAGCCTGTCAGACCGGTTCGATGGGAACATGTTCGCGCGTATGCAGAGTCGAACCCGGGACCTCACGTTCACGTGCACGCAACTCTTCCAACTGAGCTACGTGTCTAACCCGTCATATTCTGGATTTTAATTAATCTTATAATCTTGTTAGCTTCATTCAGAATTTGGTAATTAAATAATTTTAAAAAGTTATCTCAACCGGGGCGACAACAGGGATTCGAACCAGTGACTCTGCGATTGGTTTGCACCCGGCCCAATGGGTGCTTAACCCGTATTTTATAGAAGTTGTATTATATATAACAACTCAATAGATTTCAGCATGATCTGGTTTTTAGAAGAAAAAAAAGAACAGTTTAACGAAAACGGTGCCAATTGCAAGTATCGAACTCGGATCATGTGCGTTTAGTGTGCACACAGTTCACCGCTGGACTGTGTGTCTAGCCCAGTTGATATCTCGAATTTTATTATATACATACACATTCTGCAACTCATCTTCTTCATTTGAATACCCAGAAACATTTACCCGCCCGATTAACCATAAATTCAGAAATGTGATTTCTTATTCTTATTCGATAAGGAATCTAGACATGAATTAAGACAGTTAGGTGGAGGATTATTACCAACGATGGCGTTTCCTTCTGTTCTCCGGCGAGGAGCGGCGGTTTCCGGTGAGACGGTGGGGAAAGGTTTGAGCAGAGTAAGCTTATGGTTTGAAGGGAAAGAATTGAGCGAGTTGGATAGTGGGATTGAGTCAGTATTTATAGATTGAACAAGGGGGGGAGGGCTCGATTTCAGTTTTAGAAACCGAATTGGGTGATTTCAATTTAGAATGGATTGAATCAAATTCGGAAATGATTAACGCGGACTGACAGCTGGTGCCTACCAGATTTCAGAAACAGGGACGAATTCGGCAGTTTATTCTTGCTGATTTGAATTCGCAGGAAACCTTCGTTTTCGTATATTTATAGAAGATGATTTCCAAAACTTACCAAATGATGCGTGTGTCCCGGTGGTGTTTGTGTTGTGCGGTTACTCGGGTGACCCGTGTTCGATTCCCGGTTTACCCCTTTTTTTATGCTTTTAATTTATTTACTTAATTTGCTAAATCTGATTAATCATATGATATTATGAATTATAAATTGATTAATTTTTTTATTATATCATTAGATGCATAAATTTACCGTTTTAAACCAAATAAAAAAAATTTGAAATAATACACTTGATTAATGGAGATGGTGCGGGTTTTTTAGGCCTGTTTTACACAGATGTTACAGTATCCCCTACTTTTAGGAATTTCGTCTCGAAATTTAAGTAGCAGTTGTAACTGGAAAAAGATGCGGGTACTTTTCGCGCATTGAGTCTTCACGTTCCATTGTAAACTCGTGTCCTCGTTTTGACTCCCAACGTACCCTGACAATTGGAATACGACTTCGCCTTAAACGCTTCTCACCGAAATCCATGATTTCCACTGGTCTTTCAACGAAGTGCATCGATTCATCGACTTGAATGTCTTCTAGAGGAATATGGAGGTTTTCATCGGCGAGGCACTTTTTCAAGTTTGATACGTGGAATGTGGGATGAATTATGTTAAGCTCTTCTGGTAGGTCAAGCTTGTATGCTACAGGACCTACTCTTTCGAGTATCTTGAAAGGTCCTAGGTAGCGTGGTGCTAGCTTGCCCTTCTGGCCAAAACGAACAACTCCCTTCCACGGTGATACTTTTAAAAGTACTTGATCACCAATGTCAAACTCCAAGGGCTTTCGTCGTTTGTCGGCATAACTCTTTTGACGACTTTGAGCCGCTAGAAGATTGTTTCGAATTTGAAGGATTTTGTCGGTTGTTTCTTGAATCAATTCAGGTCCGGTGATTTGCGCTTCACCGATTTCGTGCCAACATACTGGAGATCGGCACTTACGACCATACAAAGCTTTGAAAGGGGCCATGCCGATACTTGAATGATAGCTATTGTTGTACGAAAACTCAACTAACGGTAGGTAAGCGTCCCAGTTCCCTTTGAAGTCTATGACATATGCTCGTAGCATGTCTTCAAGGGTTTGGATGGTGCGTTCAGATTGACCATCAGTTTGAGGGTGAAAGGCAGTACAGAGGTCTAACCGTGTCCCCAAAGCGGTTTGTACGGCTCGCCATGTTCGTGAAGTGAAACGACCATCACGGTCTAAAATGATGCTTAATCCATGACGGCTTACGATCTCGCTGATGTAGATACGAGCTAACTTCTCGTTCTTGAAGTCCTCGCGAATCAGAATGAAGTGAGATGACTTTGTAAGACGATCGATTATTACCCATATGGTGTCATACCCACTGGAGGTGCGAGGTAACCCGGTAATGAAGTCCATGGTTATGTTTTCCCACTTCCATACAGGTATTTCGGGTTGGACTAGAAGTCCTGAAGGTCTTTGATGTTCAGCTTTTACTTTGGAACAGGTAAGGCACTTGGAAACAAAAACAACGATATCCTTTTTCATGCCAGGCCACCAGTAGGTGTATCGTAGGTCTTGATACATTTTATCGGCTCCTGGGTGTACAGAGTATCGTGTTTTGTGTGTGCCTCATTCATGAGGAAATCACGAAGGTTATCGCGATCAGGAATCCATATGCGGTTTAAATAGTATAGAATACCGTCGGATTTGGTTTCAATTTTGAGTTCAGCCCCACATGACAGTTCATCGCGTACGTCATTTTCTGTTACATAAACATGTTGAGCTGACCGGATTCGTTCTTTGATGTCGGTTATGATTGGCGAACATAGAAGACGAATAGAGTTCGCATATCCTTTTCGACTGAGTGCATCGGCCACCACGTTTGCCTTGCCAGGATGGTACCGAATTCACAGTCGTAGTCGTTGAGAAGTTTGACCCATCTTCGTTGCCTCATATTCAACTCTTTCTGGTTGAAGATATGTTGGAGACTCTTGTGGTCAGTGTATATTTCACACTTGGTACCGTAGAGGTAATGCCTCCATATCTTAAGAGCGAACACAACGGCTCCAAGTTCTAGGTCGTGGGTGGTGTAATTCTTTTCATGAACCTTGAGTTGCCTAGAGGCATAGGCTATCACTTTTCCTCTTTACATTAATACACAGCCTAGTCCTTGCCCTGACGCGTCGCAATAAACCACGAAGTCATCGCAACCCTCTGGGAGTGTAAGGATAGGTGCGTCACAAAGCCTTTGCTTTAAAGTTTGGAAGGCCTCTTCTTGCTTAGGTACCCAAATGAAGGGTTTTCCTTTGTGAGTCAAGACCGTGAGTGGTACGGCGATACAGGAGAAATTGGCAATGAAGCGTCGGTAGTAACCAGCCAAACCAAGAAATGACCTAACTTCGGTAGGGGTACGTGGCGCTTGCCATTCCTGTACTGCTTTGATTTTTGAAGGATCGACATGAATCCCTTTGTCATTGACGACATGACCAAGGAATTGTACTTCTCCTACCAGAATTCGCATTTTGAGAACTTAGCGTAAAGCTTTTCAGTCCTTAAGAGTGTAAGAATGAGTCGAAGGTGTCGCTCATGATCGGATTTGGACTTGGAGTAGATAAGGATGTCGTCGATGAAGACTATGACGAAGCGGTCGAGGTATGGTTTGCATACTCTATTCATTAAATCCATGAAGACAGCGGGGGCGTTGGTTAAACCAAAGGGCATAACCATGAACTCGTAATGACCATAACGAGTTCGGAAAGCGGTTTTTAGGATATCTTCCTCACGCACTCTAAGCTGATGATAACCAGATCGAAGGTCGATCTTGGAAAAACAGGTGGCGCCTTGAAGTTGGTCCAGGAGGTCATCAATGCGAGGCAGTGGATACCGATTCTTAACCGTCAACTTGTTGAGTTCTCTATAATCAATGCACATGCGAAACGTTCCATCTTTCTTCTTTACAAAAAGAACAGGCGCACCCCAAGGCGATGAGCTAGGACGTATGAATCCTTTGTCAGTCAACTCTTGCAGTTGACTGGCCAATTCTTGCATCTCGGATGGGGCTAACCTATAAGGAGATTTGGCGACCGGTGAAGCGCCTGGCATAAGATCGATGCGGAATTCGACTTCTCTCACAAGAGGAAGTCCTGAAACGTCGTCGGGAAAAACTTGTGGAATTCCTTCAGAATTGGAATATCTTCGAGCTTCCTCTCCTTGCCTCCCTTCTTGACGACGTGAGTTAGAAATGCGACGTAGTTATTGCGGAGATAACTTCGGGCTTGAAGGCAGGACATCAATTTGAGTCCCTTCGAAGGGTTTCCCCAAAAATACGTAGTGTCTGACCGTCTGCAAGAGGAATACGAATGAATTTTTCGTGGCACACTACTTCGGCGTGATGCTGGCTGAGCCAGTCCATACCGATTATAACATCGAAACTTCCCAACTTCATAGGAATGAGGTCAATTGGGAAATCGTGATCGTTCAGGGTGAGAGTACAATCGCGTATAATAGAATTTAATGAAGTGGGTTTTCCGTCAGCAACTTCCACCGTTAGAGATTCAATGAGATTAACACGAGGTTGGTCAAGGATAGATTCGAATTCTAAGGACACAAAGCTCTTATCCGCACCAGTATCGAATAATATGGATGCATAACTACCATTGATGAGAAACGTACCATTGACCACATTGTTGTCAGCCCTGGCTTGGTTGGCATTGATATTGAAAGCTCTTCCTCTGGCAGGTGGAGGAGCTTGGTTGGCCTGGTTTACCTGGTTAGCTTGAGCTTGGGCATGGATGATGTTCACTAGGCGTGGACAAGTGTTCATGAAATGGTTTGGGTCCCCACAATTGAAACAGGCTCGCATGGGTTGCATCATGTGGTAGTTGGGTTGGTAGTAAGGTTGGGTTGCGTGTTGTGCAGGTGGTAGAAGTAAGGGTTGTTGGGCTTGGCCCACCATTTGATTTTGGGTTTGGTTTGGAGGTTGACCGCGGTTCATTCGCTGGCAGGTTTGGATGGTGTGACCCGCACGGCCACAACTTGTGCAATGTTGGCAGGGGTTTTCGGGAGGGTGATGGTATTGACAACGGTTGCACTTTGGGTGTGGGCCAGTGTATGGCCTTTTGAATGGTGCGGCTGGAGGAGCAACTTGGGTGATTGGTGCAGCAGTGATGGGAGGGTTGGTTTGGGTGACAGCAAAATTCTTGCCATTTCGCTTCCTCTTACCGGCAAACTTCGAGGATGAGACTGGGTGGTTTGGAGTTGTGGTCTCAATGGGTGCTTTCTTTTTCTCATCTTTAAACTTGCCGTTTCGAATGCGATTTTCAGTGAGTTCCGTAGCTAACTCCATTGCGGCTTCAAGTGTTGCAGGCGAAGTGCTTAAAACTGAATCTTGGATTTTCGAGGGGAGGCCTCGAATGTAATGTTCGACTAAGCGGTATATGGGGTGAACAAATTGGGGATCATCTGGTTCAATTCGAGAAACCTCTTATTGTATGAATTGTGGTCTTCTTCCTTTTGTTTCAACGTGTGAAACTCGTCTTCCAGCTTTTTGATTTCGCTTCTTGGACAGAAACGTCTTGTCATGGTTTCCCTTAATTCTTCCCATGTTAAGGCCATGGCATCTTCCACACCTCGCTTACCCTTTTCCGTGTTCCACCAGGTGAGGGCTACCCAAACAGTCTTCCAGTTGCGTAACGTACCTTACGGTCCTCGGGACAGTCGAAATTGAGGAAAGTGTTTTCCATCTCCTCAAACCAGTGAAGGAGAGCGGTGACACCTTCAGTCCCTTCATATTTTGGGGGATCACAGGATTTGAAGTGTTTGTAGGTACACTTGGGGGTTTTGGGAGGAAGGTTGGCGACGCTTTGGTCTTCTTGGTTGGGAGGGTTGATGGGATTAGCGGTGAGGGCTTGTGGAACTTGTAGCACGATGTCAGGAAGCACTGCGGCCATTTGTTTAGCCATTTCTGTGGCCAAGCGTTCGTTTGACTTTCCTGACTTTCTACCTCCACTTAATTGCCTAGCCGACATCTACAGGAACATAAGTAGGAAGATTGTGAGTTTAAAAATTTCCTAGGTGTCATGTGTCGTAAAAAGAATGAAAACATCATAACTGAAAATAATTTAACTACATCCATAGGATGTCTTGGGTTTGCTCATGTTTGGGCCTCCAAATGTCCCCCATACCATTGCCTGTGTAGTCATGTGGCCCCCCATGACTATTGGGCTTGGTAGGGTTCACATTGGTGTCAGCGGTTAACACTCGCACCACCCGAATGAAAATCGTAAAACATGATTGCGAGATGTACGGTCGGAGGGTGTCCAGGTGTAGACACAATGATAACTCAAAGTGGGGTTAGCTCACACGACGTTTGGTATAGCATGCTTTGGCCTAGTAGGTCCTTCGTACTCTCATCTTTAGTCCCCAGGTAGGCAAACTGGTCCTTTATTTTGGATTTATACGAATGCCAAGCCTAGACAGGACGTTCCGACTACCGGTACTCGTACCCTTCCAGTTACTACATGCCCGTCATGAAAACTCACTTTGATGTGATTTGAAAAATACAAAATCATTGCAAAAATCATGGAAATCATAAGGTGTGTGCTTTCGTAGATATGACATGTTATGTGGATATGAATTATGATGAGCATTGCATATTAACATGTACCTGTGAGGGTGCTTGCATAATATTGGGCGTGAAAATAAACATGAAACATGTAACCATCATGAATTTTGCATGTAACACATAAACAATTAAAATTTAATCAACTATAGTATAGGCTCTAAGGGTCTAATAACCTATCATATATCCCTATAGCCACAAGCTCTGATACCAATCTGTCACACCCGACCCGCAGCGGAAAAAAAGTCGGAGCATAATTGGGTTATCACCAAAGCTCATGATATTTACTAAGAAGTTTCATATTTATTAAATTCAAATTACAAACTTAAATATCCAATAAACAAAATTCATACAATTACAAAGGAAAATAAAACTAAATGTTTATTCCAAAGCAATAACTTGTTTATTCTTCTAGGCCATCCTAAGTGTTTCTTTCCTCAACTGGATACCTGTATCATGTGTAAAACATGGGAGATTTTGGGTCAACAAAAGTTGGCGAGTGAACCTTGATAAAACATTTTTCATAATTTCATGTTTTATTTATTAAGGAAAATTCGTGCATAAATCACATGTGAGCAAATATATAAATGTAAACAATCACAAATCACGTTGGGCTGGGTGCTTAACCCGTATTTTATAGAAGTTGTATTATATTTAACAACTCAATAGATTTCAGCATGATCTGGTTTTTAGAAAAAAAGAACAGTTTAACGAAAACGGTGCCAATTGCAAGTATCGAACTCGGATCGTGTGCGTTTAGTGTGCACACAGTTCACCGCTGGACTGTATGTCTAACCCAGATTATATCTCGAATTTTATTATATACATACACATTCTGCAACTCATCTTCTTCATTTGAATACCCAGAAACATTTACCCGCCCGATTAACCATAAATTCAGAAGTGTGATTTCTTATTCTTATTCGATAAGGAATCTAGACATGAATTAAGACAGTTAGGTGGAGGATTATTACCAACGATGGCGTTTCCTTCTGTTCTCCGGCGAGGAGCGACGGTTTTCGGTGAAACAGTGGGGAAAGGTTTGAGCAGAGTAAGCTTATGGTTTGAAGGGAAAGAATTGAGCGAGTTGGATAGTGGGATTGGGTCAGTATTTATAGATTGAACAAGGGGGGGGGGGGCTCGATTTCAGTTTTAGAAACCAAATTGGGTTTTGCAATTTAGAATGGATTGAATCAAGTTCGGAAATGATTAACGCGGATTGACAGCTGGTGCTTACCAGATTTCAGAAACAGGGACGAATTCGGCGGTTTATTCTTGTTGATTTGAATTCGCAGGAAACCTTCGTTTTCGTATATTTATAGAATTTCCAAAACTTACCAAATGATGCGTGTGTCCCGGTGGTGTTTGTGTTGTGCGGTTACTCAGGTGACCCGTGTTCGATTCCCGGTTTACCCCTTTTTTGTGCTTTTAATTTATTTACTTAATTTGCTAAATCTGATTAATCATATGATATTATTAATTATAAATTGATTAATTTTTTTATTATATCATTAGATGCATAAATTTACCATTTTAAACCAAATAAATTTTTTTTTGAAATAATACACTTGTTAATGGAGATGGTGCGAGTTCTTGAGACCCGTTTTACACAGATATTACATTTACAACCCTAGATGAAACAGTTTAAGTATCTGCAATTTAAATAGCTCTTTCTAGTGTTTGCAAATGATTTCACAAAATTCTGATATATGAGCTATGTCATTAGCTATGTTCATGAGCTACATATATGTAGCTCGTCAATCTATATATTGTATTTTTATTTTCCTTTTAAGATCTACGAATAATAGTAACATATGAAAAGAATGATTTTTTTTCAAATGAGAAGTTGTATATATCTTGCGAACCATGAGAAATTTGTCAAAAACCATTTAAATTGAAAAAAAAACATTATTATTATTATTATTATTATTATTATTATTATTATTATTATTATTATTATTATGCAACATCTCGAAATTGAATGTACATGTTTAAACTTATGTATATTCGAAGATAAAAATTTCAGATGTAAAAGTTTACCATTTATATATGTGTAAATTTTTATTATTTCACGTATGTGTAGAAAACTTGTTAAAGAGTAATTTAGAGAGAACCCATAAATTTATTGGAGAGAAAATTGTTTTAGTTATGTTGTATTTTAATAATAGTAGTGTTAGTATAGAAATTACTGATTTTGATTGTCTTTTCTTTTGGGTTTTTTTTTTTGTGATTTCTTACATGTTATCACAATATTTAAGTTAGTAAGATAAAGGTAAGGTATTTCTATTTATATGGAATTAAATATCACTCTATGATATTTGTTATTATTCTAGGTCACCGTTTATTACAAAAATGAGGCTTAAATTATTACTATTTTAGCATTTTCATAACATGACAAAGATTTCCCCAATCCAAAAATATGTAGGATTTGTATAGTAGTTGTTGATACATTTTTTTTTTTACAAAAAGTTTCTTCTTTAGTGTTCTGTATTTAAAGCTTGTACTGGGTTAAGAGAATCATGACACTTGTTCGTTCCTTTATATTATACAACTAGGCTTAGTGTAATCCATACACTCCGATTTTGAATCTTTATACTTGTAGATTGTTAATAAATATTTTGTCTCAGTTAAAATTATTTCACTACTCCCCTTCTGAAGAGTTATGTCACAAGTATATAAAGAAGTTGGGTGTGTGACCTCTGCTGCATAATATCCCTCCCACCAAACCCTATCCTTCACTTTTCCTCTAATTTTTATAACAACCAAAAATTCAGCCATTGTGAGAAATGGGAAGGGCACCTTGTTGTGAAAAGGAAGGACTAAAGAGAGGAAGATGGACTGCTGAAGAAGATGAGACATTGATCAAATACATTCAAGCCAATGGTGAGGGTTCTTGGAGGTCCTTACCCAAGAATGCAGGTACTAAAAGTCACAAACTTCAGTCCCCTCTTAATGATACAAGTTATTGTTCAAGCTATATGTATCTTTGACATATAGTCAGGAAAAAAAAAGCAAGAAAACGCAAATAACTGAATAAAAACATGTAAATTAATAAAAAACAAACCCTAATATAAGGTTTCACAACACACAATCTAGTCTCAAATTATATTCATGTTGCACTGCGAATTAGAGGTCCTTAAGCCAAAGAACAACGACGTCGGTAGTCCTTCCGTAAAAGCTATAATCCTCAGGAATCGGGCGATAAAGGTACATGGGTAAAATACTTCACCGACGGATTACTTGAACTGTCCAAGCTATCCGATTGGCCGATGAAGGTGCAAAGGCAAAGTTTTTAGAGTTAAAGTAGAGCTCCCTTAGAGATCAAGGGTTCATACAGAGAAACAACGACTTTAAAAACTACGTTATAATTACTAAACTATTATATAGTTATGAGAGGAACTTGAGTCAAAGTTGTCATCTCAATACCAAGAGAGAGGGAGTACATGGCCAGCCTTAAGAATTCGTTTACCGTGTTCGAGCTTGAAAAAATATGTCTTTAGGCCTTAACGAAATTGAGTATTAGGCTCACTAAATGTTTAAACCTAATGCTAATGGGCTAATAACTAAGCTAAACCATTAGAATAGTTTTGTAAGTGGACCTATGTTGGTGTTTGTATAGATATACCCTATTAAAAAATACATATACATATCGGGTTTTTTTTTAGATAACATGTTTTTCGAAATATCGGACCCTGGATGGGGGTCCTCCCCGCTCACCCCAGGGCCGCCCCAGAGGGAGTACACGCTCTCTGGAAAAAAGTTTGTTTTCCATAGACTTTATTGTTGGTTAATTTACAATTACTTGAATCTTGGAAGGACTTTTAAGGTGCGGAAAGAGTTGCAGATTAAGATGGATCAATTATCTTAGAGGAGACTTGAAGAGAGGGAATATCACTAGAGAAGAAGAAGAACTGATTGTCAATTTACATGAATGCTTGGGCAACAGGTTTGTGTTTCTTCTTTCTTTCTTCTGTAAAAGATAAATAAATAAAGTGGTCACGTCCATGTGATAACCGATAATGGTTATATACACGAACGCAGTTTATGTACTTCAAAGCTTCCACGATCACCTTAAGACCGGTCAGGGGAAGTCCACAAGATGGATTAATCATTAGATGAAGTCTGAAACACTACAAAAACTTATCTTTCATGTTTGAGCAAGAAATAGTCATATCTATTTTTTTTGGGTGGTTCTCAATTAGTTTTTTTTTAATTTTTTTAAATGACAAAGGTTACATTACTCATACTTTTAAATTATACCAATAAATACTAAATTACATTATATAACATAAATTCGATTTTAATTATGAACTAGAAATAAAGAATAATTTGATGGATGACTACGTAGAGCATATTAGATTCTGCATGATTGGATCAAAAATAATAATTGTCATGATGAAGTTATTATAGCAACTAAGACGGGTGGGTTCAAATAAAAACTACTGATGTTTGAGAATCATGAATCATTTTATACACTACTTAACACAATTAATTACTTATATTTATATTCTGTTCATCAATGAATACATTATTGATGAATCCCCCTATTTGCATAACTATTTAAAGAAGATACATATTATATTAACTTGATATTACATCTATAAATCTACCAATATACGTTCAGACGATAATAACTTATATTTAAAAACTATTGATATTTAATCCTAAAACGAAGTTAAAAAAAGTCGGCACCTCATTTGATTTAGTTAGCTTTTTCAATTTACATTTGTTATAAGTTCGCTTATAAGTTCGCCCACGACTTTAAAGCCTAGTGGCATTTTTAATTTACATTTGTTACAAAATATCACTATTAATTTACAATTTAATCTATATGTTCTTTGATACTTTCACATTTAATGGTATAGATGCATGTGAAATGATCTTCAAATATCAACACATGTGAATTTATAAATAATTTGATTTTTTTTATTAACAGTAAACGATAATATCAATAATTAATAATATGTATATGAATTCTCAATTTTAAGTTGTTTCATTTGTACATTTCTCTCTGTGTATGAAGATTTATACTTGATGATTAACTTTTTTTTTTGTTTCTTTGACAATTTCTAATTAATTATTACCATAATACCCTACAAATGTCATCTCATACAAAATTAGATTTTTATATGGATTTTACTTTTCCGCATAACAACTATTTCTGAAAAAAATAAATTTTGAACATGATTCATGGAGATCCTATAGAAATCAATTGCATAATGAATGAATGGTGGCAATAAATATTGTACGTATTTTCCGGGTTTAAATTGGGTGGCTTGAAGTCACATGTATGGTACTCACGCATAGGTAAGTACATGGTACTTTATGATCTGAGGGTTCAAATCACGGGTCAAGTACATGGACCATAAGGTGTAGGTACACTTGATCAAGGCATACTAAAACAATTTCACCTGTTCGACCATGAATGCCACTTAAGAGTCTTGCAATAACATAATTTTAGTTTCTTTTAGAACACTTAGCTTACACATTCACTACTTCTACTCATTAACAAATCTAAGCGTTTTGTTCACTATATAAAACACATTTTCTTCAGTTCACTATATAAAACACAATTTCTTCAGTTCACTATATTGCTATGTTACAACCCCTTTTATTTACGATTTAAGCTTAAGGGTTCAAACGTATTTGTTGCTATGAAAGACAATAATTTACGTTACAGTCATAGAATTCATGATTAAGAAGGATAACTGGAACAAAGGGACGATGATATTGTTTTTGGGTATATGGCTAATTGAGCCAATTCGTATTAGGGCACACACATTCATTTCTTCATCTCTCTCTATGTAAAGTAACTAAAAACACAATTTCATTTCTCTAAATTTTGTTTAAATTTCAAAAATATCTCAAATCATATCTTCATTTATACGTAGTGGCGGACTCAATTTTTCTTTCCAATGGGGTCCACTTTTTTCGGTGTTCAAATTTTACACAAACAAACGTTAAAATTTTCGGGTCGTCGTCGTTGGGTAGGGTCGGGGCGAGGAACATAGTAAAATACAATACCATAATAAAATTATATAATCATTGCTCATTAAAAAACACACAATAAAAATATGATGTCATTCGAAACGGAAAACACACAATAATAAAATACAATTCCATATAAGGTCTTCAAAATCAATTTTCATACGAGTATTACTTGAAGAAGATGAGGCGTCAAACTTTCTTTTCAATGATTCGTGCACGATTTTCCCTAAAATTCAAGTTTTAAGATAATAAGCTACAAATTCTAAATTCAAATTGAAATCATACAAAGATTCATAGTGTGTAATGCCGTCAACGACTAGACAAGTAACAAATTCAAGTAACAAAACTAAAACAAAAAAAAATAGTTCTTACATGTGTGGAGAGGAACGCATCAGATGGCCGACGGGATGTGGGCGGGGGACGGGCGGAAGAAGGTGGCGGATAGGCAGAGGAAGGCGGCAGAAGGGTTGTGGAGTATGGACAGTCGCTGAATTCTTGAAGGAACAAGGAGAGTATTTTGTTTTTGCCTTTGTACGTATTGAGTGTAAAAAACTTTGCCTCAAGAAAAAAACACAAAAAACGGGTTTAACAAGGATCAAACCCGAGACTTTTCGTTTGTAAACACGGGGTTTCACCACTGCATCACGCTCATAGTTATTGTAATGGTGTCCAGCTAGTATATTTTATGGGGTCCATAGAAAATTTAATATACCGTTTCTAATATTTTTTTTAAAAGATTGGGGTCCGGAAACCCCGACCCGCTCAATGTAAGTCCGCGCCTGTTTATACGATATCTTACTTATAAACACTAGTACATTATTTATCTCCTCCTTGCACACTCACATATTGATAGAGAGTGGTGAACAATTGCCATCTATATATAATCTATATATAGAGAGTTACAATTACTCTCTACCATGGTTGTAAAAGTCTTGTTTAGAATACGAGTACTCGCTACAGGGTAAGTTGTCGAGGTTCGAGTACCGTTCGCCTAGGCCGAGTACTTCCCAAGTACTCTCAAATCCGACTATAGAGCGCCTATCGACATTTGCAACCATGCTCTCTACTATACGATTTAGAGAGAGAGTATAATAAAGAATGAGATGTGAAAGCTAAATAAGTAAAAACTATATTTCCTTCGTACTTTAGATATGGAGAGTAATATACGGCGTCGGATACTAAATTAGGATGTATTTTTCTGTCATAGTAATAAAGGAAAAACAATTTACTACATTTTGAGTTTTAGATACTAAGGATCTTCTTATTATAAATAAATAATTGAACCATATTTTTTCTTAAAAATAAATCTATAATATTTTAGATCATGCTATTCATACATTCATCTATCTATACCCATTTCTAATCTTATCTTCAACACAATGATCACTTATAAGTTATAAGTCCAATATTCATAATAGCTTTTTATGTAAGGGATTTTACTACGTATTTGTTTGATGTCTACATTCTTATAATATTTACTCGGTTTTTTTAGATGGTCTGTGATCGCTAGTCATTTACCTGGACGGACAGACCACGAGATCAAGAATTACTGGAACTCTCATCTAAGCCGAAAAATGTACATGTTCTTACGAGGTAAAAACAACTCAACACAAACCTCAGTGGACATAACAAGTATAGTTCATACATCCCTACGAACTGGTCGTGTTAGCCGTCGCGTCGCTAAGAAGTATAACAAGAACAAGGTGGTTGGTCATATCAAGTCCCCATCACTACCAATTAGCAACTACTCATCCCTACAAACAGTAAATAAAGACAAAGGAGATATACAGAGAATGAGTAGTAATTCCAGTTCCATGAAGACAAGTGACATCATAGATAGAGTTAGTGGCGATAAGTTGATTCTTGAAGAAGAGAGAGAAAATAAAGAAACAGGACCAGATGAAGTAGGGTACCAAGATGATGAGTTAATGAATATCAGCAACTTTTTAGTAAGTGGGGAGATGGACTTGGATGCTTTATCGAGCCTTCATGATGAGGAACAAACAAGAAATATTGTAAAAGATACAAGTGTCGAATGTGCTCAAAAGAATTTACCAGAAGACAAAGGCATTGGTTTGAGTTCACCGATATCATTAGGGTTTTGCTCTAATAGAGATGATATGGAGTTTGGGTTTGAGGATGTTGGAGACGACATGATGGTTTGGTTGTGGGGGGATGATGATATAGAGTTCAATCCCTACTAGTGGTTATTTTTTACTTTCCTAAAAAATATATATATATATATATATATATATATATTTATCAACCTACATTAATAAATTCTTAACATTCTTGTACTTGTTTAGTAATGTAATAGAATAGAACTACCAAAAAAATAATCATCACAACATTCTAATAAATCACCTAATTAATACAATTTCTATAATCGGTAAATGAATAATAAACCGAAAAAGTAAAATGTAAATGAAGTATGTGCAAGTAGTGGTGGCGGAGTAATTGGGCACCCACCAAGTACTTGGAGTAAGGCCGGGTGAGAGGCTAACACCGCCGCAACACCCCCATCCCCCATGTAGTATCGAAGAATGCGTTTGAAGGTCGACCAATGGTTGTCAGCCGAAGCATGCATGTATTGGAAGAATCTCATAATTGCAAATGACATGTCTGGCTTGGAAAGAGTGACATATTGAAGAGCGATTTTGAGTCAGAAAGCCTTGCTTCTTGAAGAATTTCTAAGATATACATGCTTTGAGATAAGACAGTGCCAAACCGCTTTGGTATTGTTGCCTGTGACGATAATGTCATCCACATAAATAAGCATGTATAGAATTGCTTTCTTTGGGTTGTATGTAAAACTGGGAAGGACCAGTCTTGGGCCCCTGAAAACCAAATTTGTGAAGGGTCTAAAGCACGAGTAGCTTGTTTCAGACTATAAAGGGATTTGTGAAGTAAACACACACGATTTGGATGTCTTAGATCAACTAATTTAGTGGTTGATGAAGATAGACTGTCTCCTTTAGGTTTCCATTTTAAAATGCATTCAGAATGTCATGTCTGACTGATGAAAAGGATATTGTTGTGTAACTGCAAGATAGAGGAGTACTCGTATTGTAGTTGGTTGCTAGAAACCCTTTGCCACAAGCCAAGCTTTGTGTCGAGTTACCACTCCATCTTGGTTTTTCTTTAACTTGTAAACCCACTTGCAATCAATAACATTGGTTTTAGGTTTAGGAGGGACCAATGTCCATGTGTCATTTTTAACAAAAGCTTAGAATTCTTCGGCCATGGCATAACGCCACTCCGGATGTTGGTTTGCAATGGCAAAGGACATGGGTTCAGTTATAAGAGTAGACGAAGTTGATATATTACATGCAGAAGTACTATAGAGATTTTGAGGTCTATGATTTGGATGAATATTTGGAGTACGAGTCCAAGGAAGTCGAGGTCAAGGTGTAGATTGTGATGAGGGGGGGTGAGATGAAGAAAATCATTGAATTAAAATTAGAGGAGATGGAAATTGTTAAGCATGAGATGATGGAGGAGTTTGTTCAGAAACTGTGGGAGATGGTGTGTTAGGGAAAGAAAAAGGGAAAGTTGTGAAACTAGAAAAAGAATTGAACGTGTTAGATGTAGGGGTGGGAAGGGAGACAGTGCTATATGTGGTAAACGAATAAATGTGTTCATTGTAGCGAGCATGTGAAGCTATGTAGATCGGATTTGTGGTCAGGTCAAAGGAATGATAACCATTACGAAAAGTTGTTTAAGGAATCTAGTTTATTAGATAAACTTGGTGTCAAAATAAAAATGACAGAGTCGTTAAGGGACAAAAGATTGTGCCATGAGGGTAAGGCCGGTCTCGACAACGTGAAAATGGTGATGTGCAACAATGCCATGTTGTTCACTTGTGTGAGGGCACGGTATTTGGTGAACAATACCAAGAGTTTTGAAATATGAGGTTAGAGGGAAAAATTAGCCTCCCCGTGCGTTTGAACACGTATGACATTGGTGTTGAATTGGAGAAAACATTATATTTTTGTTCTAAAGAAAAAATCTCATTTATCAAGAGTAATAACCACATAAAAAATGAAATATTGATAACCATTAAAGGATACTACAATCATAAGGTCCCATACATCACAGTAAATGAGGTCAAGAAAATTGGAACTTGCAAACTTAGCATTGGGCAAAGATAATTTGATAATTTTCCTAAGTGGAAAGAAGTACACAAAGCATTTGTAGTAAGAAAAGTTGAGAACATGGTAGAATAAAGTGGAAAATTTGAGAATGGGGGTGGCCAAGTCTTTTATGCCAGATTTCTAAAGAAGCACGAAAGCAGAGAACGCAGTCTTTTGAATGGATTTAAGTTTAGCAAGGCATAGAGAGTAGACAGTGTGTTCATTGGGATAGGTGAGAAGAATGGTACAAGTTGACATGTCCTTCAAAATAAAATAAGACGATTGAAATTCAAAGAATACATGATTATCTAAACAAAATTGTTGAACATAGAGAAGATTTTTTTCTTGTTTTTAGGAATCTGAAGGATGTTAGAAAAAAGATAGAGTTTTGTTAGGGGAAAAGAATTTAGAGGAATTGATATGCAGGATAGGAAGTCATTTACCATCATAAGATGGAGCGAGTAGGCCTTAGAGTTTTTAAGGTTGGATAAGTCTGGTGTCACATGATTGGTGGCTCAAGTGTTAGGGAACCGGGTGTTGCCAACTATGCAGTGTGTAATAAACTAGCACCTACAAATTTATTTGTATGGTTAACACGAAGAGTGGATGGATTACGTCATGGACATTTTCTTGGGATGTGTTTAATTGCTACTGTTACCACAAACGTTGTTCCTTTTGTTGTTGTAGTTCACACGATGAGATCCACATTGTCCTCGATTGTAGTTAGCATAGTTGTTAGAGGAAGTGGTAGTCATACTTGGTATTAGATGATAACTGAGTTAGGGGGTTATCTTTAGAAGAGCAAGAAATTGCTAAGGGGACTGAGTTTGGATGGAAGTGGCAGCAAAAACTACCAATATATTAGACTATGGTGATTTTGTCATTATATAATTATGATCACTTAAAAGGCCATGTAGGTCACCAAAATAAGACCTCTAATTCCATAAAATCCCAAAACATATTCACACATATACATCATTGATTTGAATATGCATGAATCTCATCAGCATATGAGAAACTATGCACGCATTTGAATTTCATTTAATAGCGTTAATCCACATGTAGAAGTCTCGAACAAAACCAACGAGCCCATGCAAACCCATTTCGCGCGTATTTAAACTATGCACACATTTAAATTGTCTAGTTCCAGCAAAACGAGTTACCACCAAATTTACAATGAGGTTCGTTGAATATATGTGAGAAGCTGAGAGGTTCGGGGAGATGAAGAAAACCAAGCGTATCTAGGGGTATGGAGCGAACTATTCTTTGAATACAGTTGACGTCTAGTTATCGTTTATAGTGGCACTCACTTAAGGATACTTGACAAAGATACCTAATGCAAAATGATTTACACATACAATTAACTAAAAAGCCAAAGCATAAATGTAACAACCTAAGTAAACCGTGCCAATATATTGTCTGCTTTGCCCCCGATGGGTTGCCCATCCAGGAAACTCACGATTTTGTTTTTACCCAATTAGTTGCTCGCCCAGGAAAAACGCATCTTGGTAGAGAAGGTTTCCACCCACTTACAAGGTAGGCTTTGTTCTCCTCTTCAATCGATGTGGGATTTACATCTCCACCCCCTTAGAGAGCCCAACGTCCTCGCTGGCACACCAGCCCGGTCCATGGCTCTGATACCATTTGTAACAGCCTAAGTAAATCGTGCCAATATATTGTCTGCTTTTCCCTCGATGGGTTGCCCATCCAAGAAATTCACAGTTTCGATATCTTATCTTCACAAAATGTAATAGATTGTGAACTGATATCTGTTGGAAACATGTTCCTACCTGTAAACAACTTCCTAACCTACTTATAAACAACTTCCTAAAGAACATACCCATACATGGTCACATGTTAATCCATTGGTGAATTAAAGTTTTCACATGATCTAATAGCTCTCACTCCCTCTCTACACATAGAAGAAGTGATAAAAGTGTTGGATACATTATAAAAAATGTTTTGAGAAAACCCTAATGTGAGAAAATATTGGTAATATTTTAAAAGTTGTTCTAATGAATAGAAATGAGCCTTTATGTATAGGTTATTCTAGTGACTCACTATTTAAGTTCAGTCAAAGTAAAATTGACTAACTCTTAAAGGAAATATAAAACTTAATATTTTAAAAGTTGCTCTAATGAATAGAAATGAGCCTTTATGTATAGGTTATTCTAGTGACTCACTATTTAAGTTCAGTCAAAGTAAAATTGACTAACTCTTAAAGGAAATATAAAACATAATCGAAATATTAATTTTGGTCAATATAACCAGCATACTAGACTTAAATAATAAAACCAATAATATATAATAAAAATATATTATTAGAAAGGTTTTATGATGCTTAATCTTTTAGTTATTGACATCGCATCATTCTACCTTACTTTAAAAGAAATCATACTCGAGTTGAGTTTTATTTGGTGAGTTGTTTTGCTAATCTATTTCCATAAATTTCTATACAAGATGATGATGGCTGAGTAGTTTAGCCAACGCCTCATTTCCTCACAACGAGATGTCGCTTAACACTATAGTAACCACCATTATGATTTTTGTGGACGTTTCCATCACCAACCATCATGGCATGTAGCTTGTCAACGATTGTGTTAAGTTTGTCTCCTTAATAAAAATATCATCCAATGCATGCTTGATGTACGCAAAATGCAACATATAAATTAAATCGAACAAGGCATAAGATCGACCATTTTTTGATACTAATGTTGGAAAAACATGTTTTTTTGTTTACTTTTAAATTACAAGATCAAAAGCGCTTAAACAAATAAAAGTAACAAATTCACAGTAGAAACCAACACAAATACTAAGAAGAAGGATTGACACAACCTACCGAACCCCCACTAACATCCAAAACAACAAAATAAAAAAGACAGAAGCTTACGCATGAGGCCGTGCCCACCAGGCATGGGGCCGTGCCCAGTCAAGATTCCCTGCAGAAAAAGACAACAACAAACGACAAGACAACATGGGGTCGTGCTAACCAAACATGGGTTGTGGTCAACTCTAAAATTCGCACAATCTGTGATAGTACAACAAGTACACTAACCACTAGGCCGTGCCTTGACACCATGGGGCGTGTTGGTACAAGATCGATTGTAAGAGAAGACCACAGGGCCATGCCTATCCCTTGTTTCAGCTATAAATAGAGGTACTTGGTTCAAGAGAAAGACATCCCTTGGCAAACCACTTCTCTCACACTTGCCTTGAGTCCACCACCACTACAACACCAACACCCACCACCATCATCCATATTTCATCATTTAGAGTGTGTAGTAGTCTCTGGATCCAAGATCAATTATAAGAGTTCTTGTCAAACAATGGCCATGCTTGGCTAATCTCTTACATCACTTGGTGAAGACAAATCTTTTATGTATTACTTTTGATTTCTAATCTTTGGCAACTTTTTAATTGGGTATGTATTAATGACTTTAATAACTAATTTTTTATATTGAAAGTGAACTTTGGCTAAACATTTCTTCATGTTTTGTTGATTCACTCATTCGCGTCTTTACGATCTATATAAAGCACGTTAACTACCTGGAAGGGTGTTAGAAGGGTGTTTGGGTAAAGTTCTTACCTCGTTCAGTGTATAGATCCTGCGAGAACTTGGTTCAAGCTTTTTAGGACTTCCCTTGAGGTAGATAACATCAAATCAGGGGAAGTAAGAACGACTTGAACCCCTTATAAATAAACTACTATTAAAACTTTATCCAGGCTTGCGGGACTGTATCGCTGCTGACTATGACCAATATGGTTGAGGGTAACGTCGCCTTCACAAGAGGGGCCATCCACTTATCGCATTAATAACTTATTTAATTATCTTTCAATAACCCGACCTTGCGGGACTGTATCCCTGCTGACTCAGACCAATATGGTTGAGGGTAGCGTCGCCTTCACAAGAGGGGCATGCCATTATAACTAAGCTAATCTCTTAAAAAGCCCAAAGTGCGGAAATTATCAAAGGGTACATAAAAAGTAGTTGGAACCAAGTGATTCTTTCTTGTCTATTAGTTTTTCTTTTTGTTTACATTTTTATTTTTATCTTTAAAAACTTTAAAAACTTTTATTAAAATTTGGTTAGATTAGACATTGACAATAAGCTGGTATTAAAAGCTCTTGTGTCCTTGGACAATCTCGGTATCTTACCATCACTATACTATGTCTACGATGGGTGCACTTACCCTAACGTATGTAGAGTGGTAGTATTGTATCGTGTTTTATAAATTTAAAGCTTAATCCACGAGTAAAAAGTGTTTAAAATAAAACAAAAATTATAACACACTCACACCACGTCAATGCTAAAAACCAAAAAATCCCCAATATCAACAATTAAAATTAGGAGGTTTTTTGAACACAACGTTGCGTGTCATCAAGGTACTAACAGGCTATGATACCACATGACACGAAACGAAAGAAAAAAAAGTGCTAGGTACATTATAGAAATATTTAGAGAAATCCTAATGAGAGAAAATTTATCAACATATTAAAGTGCTAGGTACATTATAGAAACATTTGTAAAAAAAGTCCCTATTTAAATGTATTTTTTTTAAAAAAGAACAACATTTAGTTTTCGTGGTTTAGATTTAGGATTTAGTTTTTAGCATTTAGTTTGGGTGGGGTGGGTGAGGGGTTTAGGTTTTTGGGGTGGGGGTAGGGCTGTAAATGAACCGAATTCGATTAGTTTAACGAATGAACACGAACAAAAAAAATTCATTCGGTTAGCTTAGCGAACGAACACGAACACAGGTCTCGTTCGTTCGACTAAGTTCGTGAACGTTCGGTAATATGTTTGGTTACGTTCATTCATGTTCGTTCATTTACGTTCGTTTGTGTTCATTTGACTATATTACAAAATAATAAATAATAAACCTTATTATCTAAACATATTGAAAACTTAAAACCCAATATTTTCTAAGTTAGCTAAATTTTGACATTCTAAGACATTTTTTGGGATAATTATGTTTAAGTTAGTTAAACTTGATTTATCGTTTGGTGGTGTAGTAGATTTCTTTTGTTTTGATTTATCATTTGATAATTGTATTTAACTACTTATATCCAATGTTTAAGGATAACAATGTTTTTTATTTTCAAGTTAAATATTCGTTTACGTTCGTTATTATTTGCTTCCCTTCGTTTTGTTCGAGACCCGTGTTCACGAACTGTTCGTGAACAACTAAATTTCCTTAACGAACAAACTCGAACATAAACTTCTGTTCGGTATGCGTTCGTGAACAGTTCTCAAACATGTTAATTTCCTTAACGAATAAACACGAACATGACCTTGTTCGTGTTTGTTCGGTTCGTTTACATCCCTAGATGGCGGTGTTTAGGTTTTTGAGGGTGGGGGTTAAGGTTTTTGGGGGGTGGAGGGGGGTTAGGTTTTTTGGGAATGGGGGTTTAGGTTTTTTCGATGGTTTTTTGTGGGGTATAGGGTTTATTTTTGGGGGGGGGGGGGGGGTGGGGCGAGTGGGGCGAGTAGGAGTGAGAGTGGTCTTTAAGTTTTTGGTGGTGGTTGGGATGGGTTTCATTGTTTGTTTTGGTTTTATTTTTGTTGCGTTCACAGTGGTTCTCATGGTTCTCGCCCTAAAGTTGTTTCTAGCATGAACCATCTTGGTAACAAATTTACACCAGCGCGTAAAAAAAACTTACATCAGACAAAACCCAACGACTTACAGATGTTTTTATAATATTTCTATCTACGTTTGTGCACAAACATTTTGGCTCAACTCGCGCGGGAAGTATAAGTTCTTATGGTTCTCACAACTCGTAGTGGTTCTCATTTAAACCGAGCCCTATGTATATATATGGCATGGTTCATGCTAGAAACAACTTTAGGGCGAGAACCATGAGAACCACTGTGAACGCAACAAAAATAAAACCAAAACAAACAATGAAACCCATCCCAACCACCACCAAAAACTTAAAGACCACTCTCACTCCGGGGGGGGGGGGGGGGGGTGGGGCGAGTAGGAGTGAGAGTGGTCTTTAAGTTTTTGGTGGTGGTTGGGATGGGTTTCATTGTTTGTTTTGGTTTTATTTTTGTTGCGTTCACAGTGGTTCTCATGGTTCTCGCCCTAAAGTTGTTTCTAGCATGAACCATGCCATATATATACATAGGGCTCGGTTTAAATGAGAACCACTACGAGTTGTGAGAACCATAAGAACTTATACTTCCCGCGCGAGTTGAGCCAAAATGTTTGTGCACAAACGTAGATAGAAATATTATAAAAACATCTGTAAGTCGTTGGGTTTTGTCTGATGTAAGTTTTTTTTACGCGCTGGTGTAAATTTGTTACCAAGATAAATATTTTTCTACACTCATGTAAATGTGTGTATGCGGCATTTTTTTTAAATTCTTGCTGAAACAAGTGATTTTTTTATAATTTTTGAGAAATTTTTTTTTGGAAAAAACTTTTGGATGGTCTAGTTCTCACGGTTCTCACAACTCGTGGTGGGTCTTATTTTAACCTATCCTATATATATTTTTAGGGTAAGGTAGGGTTCATACGGGAACCACCATTTATCATGAGAACCACTTGTGAATACAACCAAAATAAACTCAAAACAAACAACCACCCCACCATACCTCAAAACCTAAACCCCCACCCCACCAAAATTTGATTGATTTCTCACATAAGCATGATGGTGGTTCACGACATCAAAATTTGACTGATTTCTCACATAAGCATGCGACATCATCGATAAAACTAACTAGATTAACATTTAAGTAGTGTGGGGCCGTTGGAATAAAATACGTTTAAACTTAAGACTTTCTTTAAACATTTCTAAGTTGGGATTAATTCTGACCAATTGATGAAAGTTGGTATTATTAATATTTAATAACACATATATCTAATGCTAATAAAATACTCAAATTAATGCCACATGACATTTAAATTTAATTTAGTATTATTATTAATTTAGTATTATAATTAGTGTTATTGTTGTTGTTATTCATATCATATTGATATACAATTTATTAATATATACACAAAAATAAATCAATACGTATTGTTATTATATCATATTAATATATCCAATTTATTAATTTATGCATAACTGTAAATAAATAAGCGATACATAAAAAATATTTATCTTATATTATTGTAGTATTTTATTAATTTATTTTTATCTTCATATATGACATAAAGTTTTTATATTTTAATCATTGCGAATCAAACTAAATTATGTTATATACTTATGAAACTAGATTATCTAATCTAACCTAATAATTTGTTTGCGAATAACTATACGTAGGTATCTCTTAATTTAGCAGTATTAATATTTTATTAACACTATATTAGATCAATATCCAATTTTTATTATTAATATATAAAACATGTGGTGTCCAATACAAAAAAAAATTCTTTAATGCGAATATAACTCTATATTCAATGAATTTTATATCGCCACGTAGATAAACCTATAAAAATGAATATGGTTTAAAGTTTAAAATTTAAATTATATTTTGTATAATTTACATTATATTTTAATTTATTTTTCTAATTTAATATCAACAATGATTAAGTTATATCTCATTATTGTAGAAGATATTTACATAGCTCTCTAAATTCACATTTGACTGTTGATATAAGTTAATGGGATGGGTTTTATTTGAATATAAAAAAACAATAAATTAAATAAGTAAAAAGAAAAAATTGTCCTCATTTAACTCACTTTATTTGATGAAGTTAATGGGCTAGATGAAAATGGCAAAAAATGCAAACCTTAGGGATAGATGAGAAAAATTGATATTGTTATTATTATTTATTTATAATTATTATAATTATGAATTATTATCTAAGTCACTACGTTATGCTCTTGTGTGTTACATGAGTTTACGTAAGATATTATTTTTATCCAATCCGTATAATACGCGGGTCTATAACCTAGTTAAGGTAATAAATAAGTTCTTTACTTTAGGTATCTTGTAAAGTAATAATTTGCTTAATTCTTTTTTAAAAATATGGCACGACATCCTTTTTACGTTTGGCATTTTTAAATCTATTTACATTTGATCCTCACAGAATATATATAGTGCGAGATTTATTGAGGAACACTAAAAATGTGGGGAACCGACTCAAACGAACTTCGATTAGACTCATTCCAGCGGTTTGTAACCGGATCGTCAAACCCTAACTAAGATCTCTTAACCTTAAATCCTAATCCCTAAACCATATATATTAGGGTTTGGCTTTTAGAGTTTTATAGAAGGGTTTTTTTAGGGTTTAGTTTTCGGTTTAATCATTAGTATTTAGGGTTCAACTTTAGGGTTTAGCCTTTAGGGTCTAGCTTTTAGGGTTTATAGTTTAGATATAACGCTTTAGCTTAGGTTTTAGACTTATTGTTTAGCTTTAGGGATTATGTTTTGAGTTTAGGGTTTAGAATTTAAGGTTTAGGGTTAAGAGATACTAGTTAAGGTTCGGCGAGCCGGTTCCAATGCCGCTTGGAAGAGTCCAGTCGTAGTTCGTTTGAGTCGGTTCTCCAATGTTCCATTTTTTAAGTGTTCTTCAATGAACCCACCCACCCACTCACCCACACACACACACACACACACAATATATATATATATATACATATATATATACATATATATATATATATATGTATATATATATATGTATATATATATGTATATATATATATATGTGTGGGTGTGTGGGTGTGTGTGTATCGGAAGGATCATTGAGAAGAAAATGTACTTAAAAAGAAAAGAACATAAGCTACAATCGTAAAATATTAAACACTTTTCTCTGATCTCATTTATTATTATCTTTCACTAGTTATATAGTCATAAAAACTATCATCCTCCATGCTAAAAATTTTTGCTTACACACATCAAATTTTGTCTTACACATGTTGAAATTTATACTATACATATGGAAGTTTATCATATACTTTATCTTACACAACTCGTAAATTATCATACACACCTCGTAATTTATCATACACTCTAAATTAAGTTTTTTTTTGAAAAATATATATATTGAAAATAAGTTACAAATTTAATTTGTTAGCTATTGAAGAGGAAGAGAACAAATTAATAATCTATGTAAGTTTAGCAATATATCCATACAATAGCCAAAGCCTTGCTTCTTGGGTTCAAGTCCACAGACGACAAGGGATTAAAGAAATTAGCCGTTCAAAAAAAATCCATACAATAACATGAAATACAAATACTAAATGAAACAAAATGAAGCATTTTTATTGATTGAAATTTCTTTTTTTTCTTCTTACAAAGAATTTCTTCTCATCTGGGTTCCTAACTTTTCTCATTTTCTTGCCATTTTAATCATATATAACTAGTTATAACCAGGGGTATTTTTGACATTAACAAAAAAAAGGTTTCTAAATTGCCACTTCCGTCCAAACACACTTTTATATATTTTTTTTAATCATATATATATATATATATATATATATATATATTATAATATAATTATAATAACATTTATTTATTTATATATATTTATATATTTCATACAAACCATTTTTTTACGTTTATCCATTTGATTGTTTTACAAATTTTTAAATTGTATTCCGCTGCAAGTTTTATCTGTTTTATCTCATTTTATGTTCAATTTGTTTAAAACAACACAATCAGGTCAAACTCAGACCCTAACAATTGATATCAGAGCTTGGTCAGTCAAATTCGATCTAACAATCTATTTGACGTAAAAAGATGAGCTCAAACTTTTGTGATACTGTGTTGATCGTAACTGTTGGAAAACTGTGTAAGAGCCAAATCATGTTTTATACGTTTCGAGTATTTGTGTTAAAATTTGTGATGATTCTATGATTGATGCTTTCTAAAAATTCATCTAATGTCTTTAAAAGACTAAGGTGAACTTAAATCTTAGAAACAAGATCTATATGATGAACAAAAGTTATGAGAAAATTTTTAAATGTTATGAGTTAAGGTTTAGAAAACCGGATCAAAAGTAATGTGAATTTTAGCATAAGCAGATCTGCAAAAATGTCTAATGTTCTTAAAACATTACTATAAATGATTCTGGATTGATTATTCTTTTCTTGAAAACCTTCTAGTGAATGCTATTTGCTCATGGAAAGGTTAAAAGAGGAACATAAGAAAAAAAATCACAAAAACTCTGAACGTGTGTTTTATCTCGAAACTTTTAAGGTAAAAGAAATGAGTATAAACGTAAAACACTTAAGGGTTCACATATATACTCATACAACTGCTACCAAACAGATTGAGTGCAACCACTGCTTACAGGTAGATCCAGGTAAATGATGTATCTCAAGTTAGCAATTGTTTCAAAAGAACTTAGAACATCAATCAGATGGAATTGATTTATTTATCAATGAAGTTTTTACTAAATCTTTTTAAAAACAGTAAAAACATCATGTACATATCAGGACATGTATTACCTTTCAGTTTTTTAAAAGGAATAAATGATGTGCTTTTACTAGTTTTAGATAGTCAAAGCTCAATTTCCTACTAAGGAGCAAAACGTTTCTATTTTTTTTTGAAAAGAAGGGAGTCACTTCTTGTTGATAATAAATCAAAAGAAATCTGTTTATGGTCAAGGTTATCTCATAATTTGCGTGTCTAAGATTAAATTTGCAGATATTCATAATTCTTATCACACGAGCTGTAGATGTTCAAAACAATTGTCAAAACTCATCCTCTGTCGGTTTTCAATAGTTGATGTTCAAAACACTAATGAAATCAGACATCATTTATGAGGGATTGCTATAAAAAGGGTTTGATCTCTGTATAACATGTTCAGTCTAAAGATCAGTTGGGAGATATATATAAACCAAAAATTGGAATCATATGTTCTTAAAACTTGATCTCTAGTTCTGGAATGCTAATCATGGATTAAAACAAGTTCTCTTGTATTCATGTGGAAATAGCATAAAAATGTTTTCTGAAAATCAAAATCCATCCCTAAAAATAGTTTAAAATTGAATTTTTCAACAAATCCTCAAAGTCTGTTCAAAGCACTGATAGTATAAAAACACTGTTCGTTTAGAAAAATCTATCCACTCTCAAAAAGTGTATCCTCTGATAGTTGTAATCACTGTTCTTATCCACTGATCACATTTACCAACAGTGGTTAGCCAAACAACTGTCTTCCATTTAGAGAATAGAGGTTACACGTGGGCAGATGTTATTCGACAGTTGTTGCATCAGATGCCATGTCATCATCACTTTTTCAAGACCCTATAAAAACCCCGTTCTATCAAAAACAGAGGCTTCACCAACTGTGTCGATTTCAAAAATCTCAAACAATTTTTCACTCAAAATCATGGCTCCCAAAACAAAATCCAAGGAAAATCAAAAGCTAAATCTAAACCGGTATCATCGACATTCACGTTGATCATCAAAACTCACCATAACTACACTATTATCTTAGAAGAAATCGAGTCAAATATGAGATATCACATGATGATTCGGTTACTAAAGGGATCAAATTCAAGGATATGTTGACGGCAAAAACCCCAATTTATGAAGGTTCACTCCGACAATTTTCGGCAAACGTTTAGGTTCACTCAACAGAGGGAGTACCTTATGCAATAATTTCAAGAGTGGGCAAAACTTTGGTGCAAGTTACTCCACAATCGATCTCACAGGTGTTTAAATTGAATGACATGTCATATCCTGTAACATTTCCTCTAGGCGAGATCAAAGCAAAGTTTACTAGAAGAGGGTATGCTGGTGAATTCAAAGGTATGACTATATACAAACCAAATTTCCCTGCTTAGATGAGATTTTTCTTTCATACCATGCTGACATGTCTCTCAGCAAAAACTACTGGTTTTAATGAAATACCATTGAACATGCAATATTTGGGATATGTATTTTAACTAATTCAAATTTTAGTTTTTCCCAAGTCTTGTTCAGTGACATTGTTAATAACTACTATAATATTGCAAAAGAAAAGGCTTTTCTGATACATCCCAGGTTTCTAAGCATATATCTTCAAAATCAATTACCTGGAGATGATTCTAAACTTGGCCCAGTTAGCAAGGCAGGAGCTATGGGTCATGAAACTTTTACACGCATTTCTAATCAAGATAAAGTTTCTAAAACCCAAGTAGAGGTGGTAGAGGAAGATTTAGCAGAACAACCTGCCCAATCTCAACCACCTGCTACTAAGCCCATTGCTCTTGGTGACCACAGCAACACAACCACTGCTGTGCAACCCCCACCAAAAACTACCAAAAAGACCAAAAAGAAATCCACCAAGCCCACCAAACCCAATAAAAAGGGTTTTCTGGAAGATGAGATCCCAGAAGTTAACCCGGTGACAGCACAAAAGTCACAAGAAACCACTATTGCTACTTCCTCACAACAGCTGGAAAGATCTCCACCCAAAACTACAACCCCTCATGATTCCTCACAAAAGGAACATGTTGTAAGCATAGGGACACCACAACATGAAACATTACCCTCACTTGAGAGTATGTTGAACTGTCCTTCTCCCAGGGCAAATTCTCTTTCCACCTCACTTCCCACATCTCAAATTAAATCAACCCTGAAGTACCTGTTTGAGGTCATTGGAAGTCTGACACAAAAAGGCCTTTCTCACCAACACATCACTGAGAATATATCCTCTACAATGGTTGTGTCTGATAAAATTTCATTGACTAACCTACAAACAGTTGAAGAGGTTACACCACTTGAATTTCATGAAATTCTTGTTGGTAGTTCAAGTGGAGCAGCTTCTACAAATGTTGAATCCACTGATTTACATCTGGACAGTGGTTACATAAGTAAGTCTCCTTTGAAGGCAATTTCTACTGAGGCTACCATGGTATCCACTGTTGGTGTTAAAACCCACTGTTGGAATTACTAAGGAAACCTCTGCTGTAGAAAGAAGTCCCCAATACCAAGAAAAAGGGGCATCTGTGTTTGAAACAAGGATTGAAACCTCTAACATAGATACAACTACCACTTCTGGTAGGGTTCACATGTTCCTATTAAGTTAGGTGATGATCTAAAATATAAAGATTTGACGGAGAAAGTCACTAAAATAGAAACATCAGTAGCAGATAATAAAAATATGTTGCAACAGATGTTAGAAGCTTCAAAGTCTCAAAGCACTGCTCAATCCTTTGCTCTTCAAACCGCTGACATAATCAAACAAGTATATCCTCTATTTGAACAACAACGCAAACTTGCTGATCACCAATATGAAACACGTGTGAAAATGCTCAAAGATTTGGTTGATGAAAAATATAGAGAAACTCAGGCTGACCTTAAGGGCATCAAAGAATTCCTTACAAAGAAGTCTGGCACTTCCTCGACATCTATCTTAGAAAAGGATGATGCCAAAAAGGGGGAGAAAACTGAGTCTGTGGAAAATATGTCAAAGCAAAAGCCAGAACCTGAAAAAGAATCCTTGGTAACTTCCGCTGAAATGTTTGCCAAAGAAAGAAAAAAGGGAGTTGATGAATGTCACACCCTCAATTTCCACTTGCGGAGTTTTACCGTGAGGCGTGTGAACAAACCAGAATCTGAAACATTAGTACGTCGAACGACTCTATATGATTTGATAATACGTTTTCCAAAAATCGTTTGTTTAACCATTCATCGTAGATTTTATATTGTCTTAGTTAGTTACCAATGTTTAGCGGAAGCATTAGTTTTTATGGTTGAGCGGAAGCATAAAAATAGATAGAGAAATGGGTGCCAACACAAACGCCAAAACAAATGAAAAACCCAAAACAATGTTTGTAAATGAGACTCGATAAAAGGTGTCTTGATCAATGCAAGTGAGTGCACCTAGAGCTCCTAGCGTCCTGAGAAACATGTAAAGAAACAAGTGTCAACATTAAAGATGAGTGAGTTCACAGGTTTTCATAAGTTCGTTTGTTCGGTTATAAGTTTGTTTCCCCCGTTATCCCTAACCCGGGATAACGGTTTAGTTCCATTATTCCCAACCCGGAATAATACTGATAGTTCCATTATTCCTTACCCGGAATAATAATGATGTCCCATTATTCCTAACCTGGAATAATAACGTTGTTGGTTCCATTATCCCTAACCCGGGATAATATTGTTGATTCGTAATTAAGTTCAATGTTAATATATATAGGTAGCTAGCCTAAAGTTATGTCATGTAAGTGTTCGCGATCGAAGCTGACTGTTGTGCCTCCGTGTTGCCAGGCCTATCACTGACCATGGCGAAGTTAGGCCAAATTATTCACCCGTTGACCATACCCGGTCGGCTAGCGCGACTAGCTCGGATGGGGCTTGTCGGGCCCAGTAGTACTACTTATAATTTCCCCGCTATTTAAACCCAAAGCTAACGATCAGAGAGATTGTCGAGGACTTGTGTGATATAGCTGCTTAGTGACCATAACGTACATTAACATTAACTTAGTTACCGAATAGTTAAGTGACATTAATTTCATATAACGTAAAGAGATAGAGTTATAGAGTGTATACATGTTTCTTCCCCTGTTGTTTAAAACCGGATAAAGTTAGGGGCCGTGAACTCACCTTTAGTTGCTCGGTTAGTGTAACACAGAAGTTGCAAATGATGGGACCGCTAATTGCGTCCTAACAAGTCAATTGATTTCAAGTCAGTGTGTGAACACACCAATACAAATCCTACACATAATTAACGCACAAAGCGGTACACACAATCAAAATTCCTGACACTCAAACATGCATGCAAGTATCCTCATATGAACATAGTGATCAAAACAATTTATCATGAACACAATCCAATCCATGCAACACTTTGGTGCACACATTCGCAAGTTATCAAGTTTCAGCTTACATACTCATAATTCGGCTGTTTTCGAGGATTTTTATAAAATAGTTCCAACGTTCCAAAAATTACAATTATTTTGCAGGAGGTGACAAATATACTGTAGAATTTTATATAAAATTTTCAAGTCTTAATACTTTACCAATTATCCATAAATATTAATATACTAGGCTGCAGTCAGATTCGTCACTTTCTGACTTCAGTCCATGGAAGAAATTATTTAAAAATCACTGTTCATCCAATTAACAAAATTCCAATGGGAGTTGCCCGGAAATTTCCATATCTAGTTGCTGTACAAATTTCATGATTCGACTCCCTACAGATTATTAAATCCAACTCGATAAACAACTAACAAAATTTCAGGATTTTTACAGCTTTAGTTACTGAACTTAATTGGCCACTTAAAAATATCAAACGACTTCAGAAAAATATGAATCCAGCGCCATTAGAATCGTTTTCAAAACTCTACGTTTTAGACTTCAGAAAATCCGTTTTTTCGACAAATAATGACCGAGTTACAGCCAGTTGAAGTTGGCTGTAACCACCATTCAGCAATCTGATTCAGCACCTTATCACCATCTAACTCGCTTAAACCGTCGATACATTGAACATATGCGATCAAGAACAGAATTTCAAATCATATACTATCATATATATCATACCCATGCAAACCCTAATCATAACCTATAGTTTTTATCAATCAAAACGCAGCCTATGTTTCTAGATTTCCGAAAACATCAAACTTGCAAACTATGATAAATCAATCGATTAACAACATAACACTACATTCACCATGATCAAGAGTTTATGATTCTATTATAACTTTGCAAATAATGATAACCCTAACCTTTAACAATGGTGATTAACGAACCGGGAGCGACGTGGGACTTGATTCGGATTGAAGGAAGATCGCGACCGAGAAGGGAGGCTTGTTCGCGACCGAGAGATGAAGCCAAGCTGTTTGCGATCGAGATGATGAAGGAAACGGCTGCCGTTGACTGTTTCACAACTAGGGTTTCTTTTTGTGTTTTGTTTTTGTGAAGCAAAGCATGCATGTGTGTGTATATATAGCGCAAAAGACAAGGGAAAAGGGAAGGGTTGCGGTTGGGTGTGTGCTCGCGGCCGAAAGGGTTTGGGTGGGTTGGTTTGGGTCTAACACTTGGTCCCCAAGTTTAGATGAACTACTTGAGTCGTAAGGCAATAAGGCCGGCTCGTGTCGCGGTTCGGTTCGATTCGACTATATATTTACTATATATATTTCATAACTAAAACAAATCACGAAATCGAACATCACATAATAATTCACCAACTTATAAACGTTTAATACACATAGCACGTAATTCATTTGACAAGTTCACGAAATTATCGTAATTATTTCGAGCTTGCAATTTAAGTCTCCGAACCAAATTAACGTAGGAACAAATAACCGTGAAGTAGTGCGTTTAAGATATCTGAAAAACTGGGATGTCACATTATCCCCTTGTTGAAAGAATTTTCGTCCCGAAAATTGAGTAAACGCGGTTTAGAATGCAGCGTACATGTTTAGAGTGCCACGCACAAAGGTTTAGTTCGTTAACAATGGTATGCGAAATTATGAGAAATTCCCAGGTTGTCACATCATCCCCATGTTGAAAGAATTTTCGTCCCGAAAATTTAGTTGCTGGTATCGTTAGTTTGCTGCTCAGCTGCAAAGAGGTGTGGGTATTTGCTTTTCATTTGGTCCTCTCTTTCCCACGTGAACTCCGGTCCACGCTTAGAGTCCCAACGAACCTTAACGATCGGAATCTTACTGTGCCTTCGAGCCATGATCTCACGATCCATGATCTCACGATCCATGATCTCACGATCCATGATCTCACGATCCATGATCTCGATAGGTTGTTCCACAAAGTGCAGTTGTTCATCCACTTGGATCTCATCCAATGGAATAACTAGGGTTTCATCTGATAGACACTTCTTCAGATTTGACATGTGAAAAACGTTGTAAACTCCACTGAGTTCGGTAGGAAGGTCTAATTGATAAGCTACGGGTCCAATACGTTTCAAGATCACAAACGGACCTACGTACCGTGGGTTTAGTTTGCCTCGTTTTCCAAAGCGGATTACACCCTTCCAGGGTGATACCTTCAGTAGGACGCGGTCGCCTACTTGAAATTCGAGCGGTTTGCGTCGTTGATCAGCGTAGCTTTTCTGTCGGTCTCGTGCCGCCGCCATGCGGTTTCTGATTTGTACAACCTTTTCAGTAGCCTCAAGTATCAACTCAGGACCTGTGAGTTGACTCTCACCGACTTCTGCCCAACAGACCGGTGATCTACATTTACGACCATATAATGCCTCAAACGGTGCTGCCGAAATACTCGTATGGTAACTGTTGTTATACGAGAATTCCACTAAAGGCAGGTGGATTTCCCAACTATTCCCGAAGTCTACTACGCATGCCCTAAGCATGTCTTCCAAGGTCTGTATGGTCCTTTCGCTTTGACCATCAGTCTGAGGGTGATAAGCAGTGCTCATATCTAAGCGTGTGCCCAACGCTTTTTGAAGTGACTGCCAAAAGTTGGACGTGAAGCGAGCATCTCTGTCTGAGATGATGGACGTTGGCACCCCGTGCCGAGAAACTACTTCCTTAATGTAGATGCGAGTCAACTTCTCCATCTTATCTGTTTCTTTAATAGCTAGGAAGTGTGCGGACTTAGTTAAACGATCCACGATTACCCAGATGGTATCGCAACCACCCAAAGTTCACGGGAGTTTAGTGATGAAGTCCATCGAGATCTGATCCCATTTCCACACTGGGATCTCAGGTTGTTGGAGTAGTCCCGATGGCTTTTGATACTCTACCTTGACTTTTGCACAAGTCAAACACTTACTCACGTAGGTGGCTATATCAGCTTTCATGTTGGGCCACCAATACGCAGCTTTAAGGTCTTGATACATCTTATCCGAACCAGGATGGACAGAGTATCGGGATTTGTGAGCTTCGTCCATGACTAGCTCTCGGAGGTTTCCGTAGAGAGGTACCCATATGCGATTCATGAAATACCGGGCTCCATTGGGTTTTACTTCCCAATCGCGTTCCATTTTTCCCACCGATTCGGCCTTGATGTTTTCTTCCTTAACCGCGTCTAACTGCGCGTCGCGTATCTGTTCGGGTAACCCCGAATGAATAGTGAGCTGTAGTGCTCGTACCCGACGAGGTTTCAAGTGTTCCTTCCTACTGAGGGCGTCAGCTACCACGTTAGCTTTACCCGGGTGATACCGAATGGCACACTCATAATCGTTTAAGAGTTCTACCCAGCGACGCTGTCGCATGTTCAACTCCTTCTGATCAAAGATGTGTTGAAGGCTCTTGTGGTCTGTAAAGATTGTGCACTTCGTTCCATAGAGGTAGTGTCTCCAAATCTTATGTGCAAACACTACTGCTCCCAATTCCAGGTCATGCGTTGTGTAGTTTTTCTCGTGAACCTTCAATTGTCGGGACGCATACGCGATGACCTAATCGCGTTGCATGAGTACGCATCCCAACCCCTGAATGGAAGCATCACAATATACTACAAAATCATCTGTCCCTTCCGGCAAGGACAGAATGGGTGCACTGCAAAGTTTCTGTTTCAGCAATTGAAATGCCGCTTCCTGCTTGTCACCCCAAGCATACTTGATGCCTTTCTGGGTGAGGGTAGTAAGCGGTTGCGCGATCTTTGAAAATCCCTCGATGAAACGTCTGTAGTAACCAGCCAAGCCCAAAAATTGGCGGATCTCCGCGGTGTCCTGGGTGCTTCCCAGTTTTTGATAGCTTCAATTTTGGCAGGGTCGACGTGGATACCCTTTTCATTTACGATATGCCCGAGAAACTGAACTTCCCGAATCCAGAAATCACACTTCGAAAGCTTGGCATATAGTTTCTCCTGTTGAAGTAATCCTAGCAGTAATCGTAGATGTTCAGCATGTTCTTCTTCACTTTTAGAGTAGATGAGTATGTCATCGATGAACACAATGACAAACTTGTCGAGGTATGGTTTACACACACGGTTCATGAGGTCCATGAACACCGCGGGTGCGTTGGTGAGACCGAAGGGCATGACCAAGAACTCATAATGGCCATACCGAGTACGAAATGCCGTCTTAGCGATATCCTCCTCCCTGACGCATAGCTGGTGGTAACCGTACCGTAGATCAATCTTGGAGTAGTAGCTTGACCCTTGCAGTTGGTCGAAGAGGTCGTCGATGCGAGGTAACGGGTATCGGTTCTTGACAGTAACCTTGTTGAGTTCCCTGTAGTCGATGCACATGCGGAAGGTCCCGTCCTTCTTCTTGACAAAAAGGACTGGAGCTCCCCATGGCGAAGCGCTTGGTCAAATAAATCCTTTTTCTAACAGCTCCTGAAGTTGGGTAGACAGCTCCTCCAGCTCGGCTGGAGCTAGGCGGTATGGGGCTTTGGCGATAGGAGTTGCATGGTTCGCCAATTCAATTTCAAAATCCAATTGTCGATGGGGTGGGAGACCAGGTAACTCCTCTGGGAATACATCAGAAAAATCACGGACGACGGGGATGTCTTCTATACGTTTCTCGTCCTTAGGCTGTTCGGTAACCAGTGCGAGTAAAGCGAAAGAGTTCTTCTCCGAAGATACTTCTGCGCTTGCATGTAAGAGATGATGTTGGTGACGGCGCCTGCCTTCTCGCCTTGCACCGTCAAGATTTCGTCGTTAGCGAGCGGAATACGGATAGATTTTTCAAAACAGAGAACTTCAGCTCGGACGTCGGATAGCCAGTCCATTCCGACTAACACGTCAAAACTACCCACGGTAGTTGTCATCAGATCAATGGTAAAGGTGTGACCCGCGAGTTTGAGTTGACAGCCAGATACTATATGGGTCACATCTACAGATTTACCATCGGCTAGTTCTATGATATAAGGGGTCTCTAAGGGTTTAGGCGTGAGATTTAGGTTCTTCCTAAAAGACACAGATTATAAAACTCCTATCCGCATCCGTATCAAAAAGCACAGTAGCAAAATGTTCATTAAGGGGAAACTTACCGGTGACCACGTTCGAGTCGTTTCTGGCCTCTCCGCGGCCCAGCGTAAATGCGCGACCTTTGGCACCTCCTGTGCCACCATTTCCATTATTGTTGTTGTTATTGTTGTTGTTGTGGTTATTGTGGTTGTTCCCACCATTGTTGTTGTTGTTGTGACGGAGCTGTGGGCAATCTCTTTTGAAGTGGGCAGTGCTACCACACTGATAGCATCCCCGGTTAACACCCTGCTGCTGGCCCTGGGGTTGATTTTGGTTTTGTCGGGACATGATTTCCCCGCGACAATCCTTTGCCGCATGTCCCACCTTGCCACATCGTTGGCAGCGATTCCCGGCACAAGGGCCGTGATGATGAAGATTACAGCGATTGCACTACGGCTTTCGACCTACATAGCCGCTTGCGTTCTGGTTATTGTTGGCGGGCTGGTTTTGGTGACCCCGGTGGCTGTTGTAATTATTAAACCGTTTCTGGTTCCCCTGTTGTTGCTGGGACGACGAAGACTGTCGAACAGACGAGTCTTCAAACTTTCTTTTATTATCAGGGGTAGCTTCAGTTGTACCCCGAGTTGGCAACTTCTTTTGTTCCACCGCCTTATCGGTGAGTTTGTGCACCAACCTGATTGCTTGATGTTCAGTTGCAGGGTTGCTAGCCATCACCATACCTTGAATCTCCGGGACCAGACCCCCAAGGTAGAACTCGAGTCGTTTCTCCACAGTGTTGGCCAGATCGGGACACAGAAATACCAAGTCGTGATGTTTCGCTGTGTATGCTTCGATTTTAGATCCCACCATCTTGTGGTTCCATAATGTCTGCTCCAATTGTTGAACTCTGTCTCGCGGACAGTACTCTTCTTTGATTAGGGCCTTAAACTCGGCCCAGGCCATTGCATTTGCAGCAATAAGTCCATGCGTTTGGACTTGTGCATTCCACCAAGTTAGTGCCCCATCTTCCAGTGTTGAGGCTGCATACTTGACCTTGTTGGCCTCTAGACAGTTGCACATTTCAAATACTGATTCAGATTTTTCGATCCAGCGGACCAGTCCTATGGGTCCTTCTGCCCCCGAGAATTTGCTTGGTTTCGCGTCGAGGAACATCTTGTAGGGGTTAAAACCCCCTCCTGCCGGATGGTTCTGAACACCCGCTAGAGCTGCATTTACGTGCTCTTGGATCATTGCAGCTAGTTCTTCGGGCGTCATGTTAAGGTTTCCGCGATGTCCAGTTGCCATTTTAGATCTAAGTAGAAAATTAATAGACTGAAGGAAAGTAAATAAAATAAGAGAGACATGTCAGTCTTCTACGTCTCCGTCCCCCAAATCGCTATCGTTGCCGTCATCCTCCGCGGCGTTTCCAGCTTCTACAGCTGGGTCCTCCTCCGGATCCTCCTCTGGATCCTCCTCTGGGTCCTCTTCTGGATCCTCTTCTGGATCCTCTTCCGGATCCTCCTCTACCGGCACTGGAGGGGTCGGTGCTGGGGCAGGTACTGGTGCAGGTGCCTGATTTTGTTCCAGTTCTTGAATTCTCCAGCTAGACTCAAGAACTCTGTCTTCTAGCCAGTCAGCCCTTAGCTGCTCAGCACGAAGATCTCTGGCTAAGGTGTTACGAGCTATCTTACTCATATGTTGCTCTTCCTCGAGCGATCCAGTTTTACCTGTCAGTTGTCGTATCATCCATCCCTGTGCTAGGATGGTTTCATGCATTCTTTCTATTTGTTCTTGTTGTTTTCGTATCATATCACTAAGTAGGTCGTTTCCTACTTCTACAGAGTTAACCGGTTTGACCGGGACATCGATGGTCGGGCGTGATGACGACTCCTCCCCTAGAGCGAGCCTTTTTCTCGCAGCTGAGCGTGTCTCCACGCCATAAGATGGTAAGGGTTCCACCATAGGTGCCTTTCCTGGCGCCCTTGGTTGTAAAGGTTTGTCGGATGATGATGATGACATTGCCTATTGGGTTGTGTAGTTAGTTACGAGTTGCGTTCATCACGATGTACATCTATATTTTACATAATACAGTTGTAGTACAACACATAACAAGATATAACAGTTCAGTGCCAAGCTAAGTCTAGTGTCGTGAAATCAGCTATAGTTTAGGTCTACCTTTAATGCAAACCTGGTTATCTATAGCTAGTGGCTCTGATACCAATCTGTCACACCCTCAATTTCCACTTGCGGAGTTTTACCGTGAGGCGTGTGAACAAACCAGAATCTGAAACACTAGTACGTCGAACGACTCTATATGATTTGATAATACGTTTTCCAAAAATCATTTGTTTAACCATTCATCGTAGATTTTATATTGTCTTAGTTAGTTACCAATGTTTAGCGGAAGCATTAGTTTTTATGGTTGAGCGGAAGCATAAAAATAGATAGAGAAATGGGCGCCAACACAAACGCCAAAACAAATGAAAAACCCAAAACAATGTTTGTAAATGAGACTCGATAAAAGGTGTCTTGATCAATGCAAGTGAGTGCACCTAGAGCTCCTAGCGTCCTGAGAAACATGTAAAGAAACAAGTGTCAACATTAAAGATGAGTGAGTTCACAGGTTTTCATAAATTCGTTTGTTCGGTTATAAGTTTGTTTCCCCCGTTATCCCTAACCCGGGATAACGGTTTAGTTCCATTATTCCCAACCCGGAATAATACTGATAGTTCCATTATTCCTTACCCGGAATAATAATGATGTCCCATTATTCCTAACCTGGAATAATAACGTTGTTGGTTCCATTATCCCTAACCCGGGATAATATTGTTGATTCGTAATTAAGTTCAATGTTAATATATATAGGTAGCTAGCCTAAAGTTATGTCACGTAAGTGTTCGCGATCGAAGCTGACTGTTGTGCCTCCGTGTTGCCAGGCCTATCACTGACCATGGCGAAGTTAGGCCAAATTATTCACCCGTTGACCATACCCGGTCGGCTAGCGCGACTAGCTCGGATGGGGCTTGTCGGGCCCAGTAGTACTACTTATAATTTCCCCGCTATTTAAACCCAATACTAATGATCAGAGAGATTGTCGAGGACTTGTGTGATATAGCTGCTTAGTGACCATAACGTACATTAACATTAACTTAGTTACCAAATAGTTAAGTGACGTTAATTTCGTATAACGTAAAGAGATAGAGTTGTAGAGTGTATACATGTTTCTCCCCCTGTTGTTTAAAACCGGATAAAGTTAGGGGCCGTGAACTCACCTTTAGTTGCTCGGTTAGTGTAACACAGAAGTTGCAAATGATGGGACCGCTAATTGTGTCCTAATAAGTCAATTGATTTCAAGTCAGTGTGTGAACACACCAATACAAATCCTACACATAATTAACGCACAAAGCGGTACACACAATCAAAATTCCTAACACTCAAACATGCATGCAAGTATCCTCATATGAACATAGTGATGAAAACAATTTATCATGAACACAATCCAATCCATGCAACACTTTGGTGCACACATTCGCAAGTTATCAAGTTTCAGCTTACATACTCATAATTCGGCTGTTTTCGAGAATTTTTATAAAATAGTTCCAACGTTCCAAAAATTCCAATTATTTTACAGGAGGTGACAACTATACTTTAGAATTTTATACAAAATTTTCAAGTCCTAATACTTTACCAATTATCCATAAATATTAATATACTAGGCTGCAGTCAGATTCGTCACTTTCTGACTTCAGTCCACGGAAGAATTTATTTAAAAATCACTGTTCGTCCAATTAACAAAATTCCAATGGGAGTTGCCCGGAAATTTCCATATCTAGTTGCTGTACAAATTTCATGATTCGACTCCCTACAGATTATTAAATCCAACTCGATAAACAACTAACAAAATTTCAGGATTTTTACAGCTTTAGTTACTGAACTTAATTGGCCACTTAAAAATATCAAACTACTTCAGAAAAATATGAATCCAGCGCCATTAGAATCATTTTTCAAAACTCTACGTTTTAGACTTCAGAAAATCCGTTTTTCGACAAATAATGACCGAGTTACAGCCAGTTGAAGTTGGCTGTAACCACCATTCAGCAATCTGATTCAGCACCTTATCACCATCTAACTCGCTTAAACCGTCGATACATTGAACATATGCGATCAAGAACAGAATTTCAAATCATATACTATCATATATATCATACCCATGCAAACCCTAATCATAACCTATAGTTTTTATCAATCAAAACGCAGCCTATGTTTCTAGATTTCCGAAAACATCAAACTTGCAAACTATGATAAATCAATCGATTAACAACATAACACTACATTCACCATGATCAAGAGTTTATGATTCTATTATAAATTTGCAAATAATGATAACCCTAACCTTTAACAATGGTGATTAACGAACCGGGAGCAAGGTGGGACTTGATTCGGATTGAAGGAAGATCGCGACCGAGAAGGGAGGCTTGTTCGCGACCGAGAGATGAAGCCAAGCTGTTTGCGATCGAGATGATGAAGGAAACGGCTGCCGTCGGCTGTTTCACAACTAGGGTTTCTTTTTGTGTTTTGTTTTTGTGAAGCAAAGCATGCATGTGTGTGTATATATAGCGCAAGAGACAAGGGAAAAGGGAAGGGTTGCGGTTGGGTGTGTGCTCGCGGCCGAAAGGGTTTGGGTGGGTTGGTTTGGGTTTAACACTTGGTCCTCAAGTTTAGATGAACTACTTGAGTCGTAAGGCAATGAGGCTGGCTCGTGTCGCGGTTCGGTTCGATTCGACTATATATTTACTATATATATTTCATAACTAAAACAAAACATGAAATCGAACATCACATAATAATTCACCAACTTATAAACGTTTAATACACATAGCACGTCATTCATTTGACAAGTTCACGAAATTATCGTAATTATTTCGAGCGTGCAATTTAAGTCTCCAAACCAAATTAACGTAGGAACAAATAACCGTGAAGTAGTGCGTTTAAGATATCTGAAAAACCGGGATGTCACAATGAAACCCTAGAAATTCAAGCAGATGATGAAGATACAAGAAAAAGGACTTCTAAAAAGGATCTTGGCACTTCAAAAAGAAAGAAATCACCACCAAAAGAACCCAAAGAGCAAACCAGTGTTGGTCTCAAAACCACTGCTGGTACTATATCCTCTGCTGCATCTAAACCACCAACCCCAACCCACAAATCACCTACCAAAAAGCAGAAAACAACACCACCACCTTCTTTACCAACTTTCACTGCAACAGATGTTGTGACTACAAAAGTTACAACAGATGTTAACACAACAGTGGTTGAGAGTTCTTTCATCAGCTGTTAGCCAAACCACTATTAACTTATCTTCTCAAATCCAAACCCCTGCAACACACACCACCACAATAACCCAGTCACCAAGCTCAGTCTACACAAGAAAAAGAAAATTCAATGTGACTGATGATACACCCACCTACACCACTTGTTCTAACCAATCCAGAACCTTTTATCCCTCCATCATCACCAACATCAAATCCCACTTACTCAATCACCTACTGGCCGAAATCCAAGAAGACAAATACCTCTGGCAGTAAATTATCCTTTGGAAGTGCTTGCAGTTAAAGATGAAATGTTACAATTCTTCACAGAGGATAATCCATCCAAAAGAACATTCCCATCTCTTTTTGGCTATAGAGCTCCAAGGAACATTGAGGATTATCTAAAATTAAAAGTCAAACAAGCCAATAACATTGCAAATGAAGAGAGTAAAGGGAAAGGTGAAAATTACTTGTCAAGTCGAAAGCAGCATGCACTTAGTAAAGTTAAGAAACTGGAAGACCTTGCAAAAGACTTGAACAAGGAGTCAACTCAATCACCTGATGCTGATATTCAAAAGAAACTAAGAAGAGGCTATTTAGAAATTGTCATAAGAGACAAACCATACCAAGCTAAAGAGCATCAATTTGAAGAATGGCCTCTCAAAGCTCTTCAATAAGAAGCAAACAGGTGTGAGAAAATAAAGAATGATCCTCAGATCAGGAAGATTGCACCAGACTGGAACAAGTTCAAGAAAACTAAATCACGTGCGGATCTTGCCTTAGATGAATACATCCAAGCCTTCAATCAAAGAAAAGAGCATCAAATGGATAAAATACATGAAAAGAAGGAAGATGAAAACATGAAAGAATCTAAAATGGATGCTACTTCATCAGATCATCAGGATCCACCTACTATCACTGCCACATCCTTATCAAGCAGACCAATCTCACCAACTCATCACAAATAAATCTTCTCCCAAGAAACCCATTGAACTCAAAAATACTAAAGTGGATGTCTGATAAACAGACCCATGTATTGACCTTTCTCAAGTCCAATGGAAAGTTGATTATATTACAAGGAAGGATGCACTAGGCTTGGGTGTAGCTGTCCTTCAGGATCTCTTGGAACTTCAACTGTGCAGGGGTGAAGATGATGAAAATTCCCTGAATTTTGAACTACAGTTCAAGAGACAAATCAGGGAAAAACTAATGAGAGAATTAAGATCATGAATAAAGAAGAGTTTTGGCATCATCTTTTCTAGGGGGAGATTGTCGGGATTGAACCCTACAAAATAACAGATGATAAAATGCCAAAACAGGTCTAATCTATATGATCCAGAATAAACAGTGTTTTGAATTACAACTTTCCTCAATGGCAAGATATCTAACATCTACTCTTGGCTAAGCTCTAATAGTTATAAAGTATGTTGAAGAACCAAAGCTCTATTGAAGTCAAAGGTCTGATCACCCTTTGAAGAACATTGGATAAAGCTTCATCAGTGGTTAGGCTCATCAGTAGGTAGCAACAATATTGATTATCCATCAGTGTTTTGCATAGTTATTAGAGGATAACATTAGAAGTGTTTGGAGTTTGTTACGTTAATTAGATGTCATTGTCTTGGTGATGTCAGCAAAAATGCTTCAGAGGTTAGGATTGTACTATAAATAGACAGTGCATGTACTGTTCTATTCAGCTCACACACACACTTTTCTTATACGATCTAATATGTGTGAAGCTCAGGCTGAGGGGGAGTTAGTGATTCATGCATGTAATTACTTGTAATCTTTTGAATCTTTTGAGTAATGAAAACATTGTGTGATGAAAGCTAATCTCCCATTTGATTGTGTTACAAAGTTTTAAATTGTATTCCGCTGCAAGTTTTATCTGTTTTATCTTATTTTATGTTCAAATTGTTTAAAACAACACAATCAGTCAAACTCAGATCCTAACAGTCCGGCATCAAGTAGTTTGATGACTTCGTTTTTAACCACTTCATGAACATTTGGATTAACTCTACGTTGTGGTTGTATTATCGGTTTGTAGTCATCTTCCATTAAAATTTGTGCATGCACATGGAAGGGTTTATTCCTTTTATATCCACAAGCTTCCATGCAATCGCGTTTTTATGTTTTCTTAAAAGTGAAATTAGTTTTTCTTTTTCTAAACTAGTTAATTTTGATGAAATAATTACTGGTAACTTACCATGCTTGTCTAGAAAAGCGTATTCCAAACCTTTTGGGAGTTCCTTGAGCTCGAGTGGTGGGTCTTTAGGAGACTCCTTATTTGGTTGCTCTTGGTTGAGGACTATAAAGGTTTGTTCAATGGCGTCTTCTTCTTGGTCAAGTTGGTCGAGCTCTTCTTCCATATCGGGTGGCTCATCTTCATCTTCAATTAAGGGGTCGTCGTTGCCGAATGGGTATTTCATGGATTGGTCAAGATTGACATACCTTTTGTCGGCCCCTAATTGAATTGGTAAGTTGTTTTGCTTCCGGTTGATCAATGCTTGATGGGTTTTTATGAAAGGTCGTCCCAATACAAGCGGGGCATCATCAAGAATGATGAAGTCGGTGGGGACTACCGCTTGGTTTGTTTGAATTAACACATCCTCAACTACCCCCGTTGATTTTATCATCTTTCGATTAGATAGAAAAATGGGGATTTGAAGTGGAGAAAAATCACTAATGCTTATTTTTTCGAAAATATAGTTAGGCATTATATTAACACAAAGATCTTTGTCGATGGTGATATTTCTAATAAAGCTATTTTGAAAAAAAACTTGGAACCGATATTATGTTAGTTTCAAATTGTTCATCTTTTATTAGCGTAGTTTGATCATTTGTTAATTTGATGCTAACTATTTCGTCAACTTTAGCATTGGTGTTTAACTCTTTAAAAACTTAGCATGACTGGGTACCAAATAATGGTTTTCGAGAGAAGGTGGTAAAATGTTAATTTTTTGAAAATAAGACTCTTTTTGAAATTTTTGTTTGTTGACTTACCTTCTTCTTTGGTTGACTCATGCGTTGGTTTTTCATTTATTTGTTCTTCCATTTTTACTTCTTCGATTATTACTTCCTTGGTACAAACAACCTCTTCCTTTGCGCGGGATTCTTTTAGTAACCGCTCAAGAGTTTTGAGATGTTCTATTATTCTTTCGGCTTCAGGAAGGACAGTTGGTGGTGTGTCAAAATGAGTGGGATAAGTGTTTCAATCAAAGCTTGATTTTGGAAGTTCAAAACTAGGTTCCTCATAGTAAGAATATGAGGCGGTTGGTTGGAAAAAGTCACAATATTGTACCGAATGGGGATTGCCGCAAATGGTACAATATTCTTCCTCATAATCGTCTTCTATGTAGTAGTGAGTGTAATATCCCGAGTGTTGATCCATAAGGAAATACCCAACAGATTACAAAGTGTCGGGACCAGAAAATAAAATTAAAATGCAGAAACAGAAGCTCACCACGGCCCGTGTCCAGTGGGCATGGCCCACGGTCAAATTTAGTATCTGGGCGTTTGGAAAACAGTTTTAGTAATCTGCAGCACGGGGCGTGTCCAATGGGCACGGCCCGTGTTCAGCCTTCTATAAAACAAAAAATTCCTAAAAATGAGAAAACAAGCGTGCAGTTTAAAAAAAATGCTTTGAAAAACGATTAGGTCGTCGATTTTAAGCTTTCTCAAAATCCTTGTGCCCCCGGCAACGGCGCCAAAAACTTGGTGTGCGTTAAGCGTATTATATTTTTATGATTATTTTTAGTTCATTTTATGCATTAGTCAAGTTTTAAATTTATAAAACACGATACTGTACTAATACTAAACACACACTTGGGCAAGTGCACCCATGTAAGCGTAGTATAGCGTTGGTAAGATACCGAGATCGTCCAAGGACACGAGAGCTTTTAGTACCGGTTTATCGTCAACGTCTAATCAATTTAATTTCTTTTGATAAAAGTTTTTAAACATAAAATTTAAAACTTAAAATAAGAAGATAAATAAAATGAAATACAAATAGACAAGATAAAATCACTTGGATCCAACTTTTCTTTTATGTATCCTTTGTTAATTTTTGCACTTTCGGACTTTTTAAGAGATTATCTTAGTTATAGTAGTAGGCCCATCTTTTGAAGGTGACGTTACCCTCAACCCAAGGGTTTTAGTCAGCAGGGATACAATCCCAAAGGGTAGGAATATTGAAAGATAATTAAGTAAGTTATTAATGCGAAAAGTGGTAGGCCCCTCTTTTGAAGGTGATGTTACCCTCGGCTAAGTGGTTTGAGTCAGCAGGGATACAATCACAAGTAGCCGGTTTAAAATATTAATAGTAGTTTACTTATGAGGGGTTCAAACTATTCGCGCCCCCGGCATCCAATACCCATAGAGCATTGAAGGAGGCCCTAATAAGCTTGAACCAAGTCCTCGCAGGATCTATACACTGAACGAGACAAGAACTTTACCAAACCACCCTTCTAACCCCCTTCCAAGTAATTAACGCGCTTTACATAGACCGTAAAGACACGAATGAGCAAATCAATGACATCATGAAGAAATGGTTAGGAAAATTCACTTTCAACATAAGAAACTAGTTATTAAAGTCATTAATACAAACCCAATTAAAAAGTGCCGAAAGATTAAAAACTAAAAGTAATACATAAAAGATTAGTCTTCACCAAGTGATGTAAGGAATTTAGCCAAGCATGGCCTTTGTTTTACAAGAACCCTTACAATATATCTTGAATCCCGAGACTACTACACACTTTAAATATGATTGATGGATGATGGTGGTGGGTGTTAGTGTTGTAGTGGTGGTGGAGTGGTGGCAAAGTGAGAGAGAAGTGGTTTGCCAAGGGATTCCTTTGAAGGGAGCCAAGCACCCCTATTTATAGTCAGAACAGAGGCCCGGCCACGGCCCCATGTCCAGTGGGCATGGCCCATGGCCATCAACCTTCTCTTTCTTCATTAATTGCATCTGACAGCAGAGGGCCCCACACGACCCCGTGGCCTCTAGGCACGGCCAGTGGTCAACTGTTCGCTGTACTATCTGGATTCTACAAATCTTATAGTTGACCACGTCCCATGTTGAAGGTCCGTGATCAGGCAGTTCTAGAAGGAAGTTAATGCGTAATGTGTCAATTTTGGTAGAATATTATTAAGAATGGAGTAGAAGTAGAATGCAATGGAAGTCTTCATTCATACCGAAAGATTATACATCTTTATAAGTCTAGCTGTCGGAGTTCCTAGAGAGAATCCGGCAGCACCTCCCCATAGGGATGCCAAAAACTTAAATGACAAATGAACACACACATATGTATAGGGAGACAAGTTCGCCCGGATGTGCTATGGTCAAGTTCGGGCGAACTTTACTAAAGGCACATCAAGTTCGAGCGAACTTGACCAATACAGGTTAAGTTCGGGCAAACTTGATCCCTTTTACATTGAAATCTTCGTATTTCGGTCGTGTGTTCGATTCTAACCTATACAATATTCAACACACGCTCTATCTAGCCTATTCGACAAGTGATGAACAACAGGTGCACCAACACATGTTGGCCTGGGCACGGCCCCGTGATGGGCTTAGAAGCTTCTGTAGGTTTTGTCATGTAGTGTAAGGTCTGACCACACCCCGTGTTGGATGGACACGGCCCATGGTCGTCTTCTGTAACTTTGTTTTTGTTCTTTGGGGAGTTGCTGAGAGGTCGGGCATGGTTCGTTCCTTCTTTTCGTATTTATGTTGGGTTTGGCTGCTTATTTGCTTCTTTTGTTCTTTTATGCTCTTTTTATCCTGAAAATACAAAATGAACAAAGAAACGTGCTTTCTCCAACATTAGTACTAAAAAGGGTTAGTTTTATGCCTCAATTGATGTAATTTATATGTTGCATTTTGCACACATCAGTATATTAAAAACAGGATGCCAAACCACAGTTTATACAGACCATGCAGCCGTTCGTTATCTAGTCCTTTCTAAAACAACAGTTTATACAGACCATGCAGCCATTCGTTATCTGTTTAAAAACAGGATGCCAAACCACGTTTAGTCAGGTGGATCCTACTCCTCCAAGAATTTGACATCGAATTAAAAGATAAAAGAGGAGGTGAGGACACCGCCGCAGATCACCTATCTCGCTTGGAAGATCCAACTTTGGAAGCAACTAGGGACGAGCTTATCAACGAAAAAGTCCCAACGGAATCTTTAAAAATGGTTGAATATCGGGAAGAACCATGGTACACCGCTACGCCAACTACTTGGCTAGCAGGATAATCGTAAAAGGATGGTCACATCATCAAATAAAAATGCTTTGCCGATGTAAAACACTACTTTTGGGAAGATCCATATCTTTTCAAAATTTGTGTTGATAAACTCATCCGAAGATGCGTACAAGGCAATGAAGCAGAAAAATTCGCCGCCATTGTCATGAAGGACCGTACGGAGGACATCACGGAGCCACTAGTACCATTCGAAAGGTATTTGATTCAGGATTCTATTGGCTAACCATTTACAAAGACGCACAAAATCTTATCAAGACATGTGATGCATGCCAACGAGCAGGTAATATTTCTTCCAAAAACGAAATGCCACAAAATGGTATTCTTGTTTGTGAAAATTTTGATGTATGGGGTTTAGACTTCATGGGTCTTTTCCCACCATCAAAAGGAAACAAATATATACTTTTGGTTGTGGATTACTTGTCAAAATGAGCTGAGGCTGAAGCTCTTCCTACAAACGATTGAAGGGTTGTGGTAAGATTCCTGAAAAGATTATTCGCTCGTTTTGGCACTCCAAAAGCTTTAATAAGTGATAGAGGCACCCATTTTTGTAATTATCAACTCGAAAAAGTTTTAACACGATATGGGGTCCATCACCGAATTTCTACCGCTTATCATCCTCAAACAAACGGACAAGTCGAAGTAACCAATAGAGGTTTAAAACGAATACTCGAAAAAACCATAGGGATAAATAGAAAAGAGTGGGCCGAAAAATTAGACGATGCTTTATGGGCTTTTCTAACCGCTTTCAAAACAACAATAGGAACCACCCCATATAAGCTAGTCTATGGAAAAAGTTGCCATTTGCCAGTAGAGATAGCACATAAGGCCTACTGGGCATTAAAAATCGTAAACTTAGACAATGAAACCACCGGTAAAAATCGATATTATCAATTAAACGAATTAGACGAATTAAGAACTCAAGCTTATTCTAACTCTGAAATTTATAAGGAACGCATAAAGAATTTACATGACAAACATATTAAACCTTACAAGAGGGAGATCAAGTGCTATTGTTTAATTCACGACTTCGATTATTTCCCGGAAAATTAAAGTCTAGGTGGTCGGGACCTTTTACCATCACCCATATTTTCCCACACGGTGCAGTTGAGATTAAATCTCGAAATGGCGTTCCGTTCAAGGTTAACGGACAAGTGCTTAAACTCTGCCAAGGATTCATTGAGGATGAGGAGGAAGAAATTCCTCTTCAAACAAGCAAGGTATGATGAGACAAAGGATATATATGTATATATGAAACTTAACGTTATGACTCGTAGGTAATAAACATCAAGAGAACTTCGAAAAAGGTAAGATAACTTGGGAACCCTTTCTCAGAAAAACAGTCGCTAATCACACGAATTTTCCTAAAAAAAATTATAAAATCTGAAATGGCCTGACCACGGGGCCGTGTTCGCCATACAGACTGGTATTAACCCTCCTTCTTAACTGTTCTTCATTACATCACGACCCATTTTCCTGAGAACTCTTTGGTTCACCGGTGATTTTCTCTTCCATTTCACGCTTTCTCTTTGTTTAACATCCGCAAGAAATGGCCAACAAGTTTCTAAAGTTCAAGACATCAGAGTGGGAGTACCAAAATCGCTTTGAAGTCCTTCAAACGAGGCCGGAAGAGGGACCAAGACAGACATGCTACGAAACCCTAGACGCCGTGGGACAGAGAGGTCGATATGATATGCTGGTCATAGGCCCACTTCGAGCCGCTCTTGACAAGAAGCTCCACTCCATCTACGAGTTTAACATGGAGTTCTATAGCACCTTCAAGTTCGACGCCAAGGCAGACCCGTTTGATTCCGATGCTGTTCAGTTCAGATGTGCCGGGCAACTTCTCTCCATCTCCATGGCCCAGTTTGGTGTCAACATCGGGTTATACACCGAGGATGAATCAGCTGATGAGCAATGTCACGGGTGGTCTCCATGAAATCCCGGTTAATATGAGCCAAACAGCATGGTCCGAAATTGGAGACAAAGCATACAACCCAAGCATCACCAAAAGCTCTCAATTGCGAGACCCGCTCTACCAATACATCCACCAGGTTTTAAGCAACTCACTGAATCAACAGCGAGATAGCACGTGAGTGGTAAGCCTTCCTGACCTCACATGTCTCCACTACATCCACACCCGTAGACCACTCGATGTCACCTACATGCTCCTCAAGAACATGCACCTAAACCAATTGGCTAATCCACCCACACCAATCTTCTTTGGGGGATGGATCTACAAGTTTATGTCCAGCGTGTTCCAAAGTCACTTACTCAAGGTAAAAAGTCCATGAAGGTTGATGTCAACCTATGCCGATCCATGGGGTTCATCCAAGATATGGGTGACGGGACTATCTGATTCCGGAATGCTGAAGGAAATACATGGGCCCAGGAAGAAGTCCTAGCCCTTGCGACGACTCCGACCATCCTCCTCCTCAATACCATAGCTACCAGGCGGGTTCCTCCTCTCAAGGAGGCGAGTTTCCTAATTTTCAAAGTTTAACTGACCTTTTGCAGGAAAACCTCTTATGCACCCGCAATACATATAACATGGCTAGCAACGTCAACACCCGGGTTGGAGCGGTGGAGTGTTCCATCAATGCTATGCAAGGAGACATCACATATATCCGGGAGCACATGGCGTATCATGGTGAAGAGGACGACGAGGATGAGGACATGGACTTAGTGGTGATGATGGAGGTGAGGTGATGGGTGACGGATGCAGTTTCAGGTTAATCTCTATACCCCTTTGAACAATTTAACCGGCCTGTGTGCCGTGGTTTGAGCAATTTACTTTTCTGAACAACTTTTTCTTTTCCGCATTTTATTTTTCTTTGTTTGTGATGATGGATGATAAACACTCGTAATTTAGGATTTGGTATTGTAGCATGCTTTCTGTGGTGTGATATTGGTAAAATAGGTACATGAGGTCCATGTGCAGTGAAAATTAGTGCTAGACGAGACCGGACGTCAGACGCAAAAACTAGAAACCTGAGATTCAGAAATTGCAGACTGCCACCACGGGGCCGTGTTCACTAAACACGGCCCGTGCCCATACCCTAAAGCTGTTTTTTGATTTCAGACTCTGACCATGAGTCGTGTTCATTAAGCAAGCCCCGTGGATAGCCTTCTGTATGATTTGATACTGGCACTCTGAACACGGGGCCATGCCCGGACCACATGGGCCCGTGCCAAGACGCCCAGTAACAGAAAAAAATTGTTTTTAAACACACTTCTACGCATTCGAATGAACCAAAAAAAAAATTTTTGGACACATTGAGGACAATGTGTAATTTAAGTGTGTGGGGGGGGGGGGGGGCTAACACTTTGAATTTAGCAACTCCTAATAACAAGACTTATACAAAACTCTATTGGAACCGCTAATCACCCCAAATATTTTTCAAAATTTTTCATTTTCTTACTTGTCTTGCTTTAACTTGGGAATAACAGGTTCTAAAAAGATTATGTTTCTATAAATTTACAACCGATAGCGTCGTGATAAAAAGAACCAAATAAGAAAAAATATATAAAAAAGGGCATGACAAATATTTTTAAAATTTGATTATATATAATTAATCACATTACAAACCCATTCCCACAATAAGTGAGCTTTGAGCTTTTGTCGAGCATACATTCATCTTTAAACTAAATGCGCATCTTCGTTTCTTGTGTGAATAGCCGCTTGGTTCTTACGACTCTATAACTTGCCAAGAAGATACATTCCAAATCCTTACCAACATAAACCCAAGTAATTAAATGATGAAGGAACTAGGACTAACCCGTTTTTTTATTTAAAACCATTATTTTCTTTTCTTTTTACCCATTACCAAAATCCCCCCAGTTAAACCCTTTTGAGCCTAAACCTTTTTCTTTTTAAACCCGCAAAATAAAATATCCATCACCCACAAAAACCCCTTTTCATTTCAAACCCTTTTATTTTTGTAAAAAGCTACGGTTATCCTAACAAAAAAAAACCATATCTCTGTAACCAAACAAGTTCTTTCAAAAATCTTGTTTGAAAATGATTGGTTTAAAAGAAATATTTTTTTTATGATAACCGACGCTTTTTATAGCTTTTCGCCACTTTATTAACCGCGAACCCAAAAATCACCTACCCTTAGCCCAAGCCTAACCCTTTCAAAAGTCCTCTTGATACTCGCAAAGGTTTATAGTTAAAAAGGAGAAGGTTTGATCCCTTGGCAAACATATGGCAGAAGTAAGTTCCAAATCAGAATCGAGCGATGTCACAAAAATACATTTTCGGCCGAGTGTTGAGTGATCTTTTGAGAAGTATGTGAACTTGTATATAAATACAATTTTAAGAAGGCATGTTATGCCCAAAACAAATAATTTTCTTTAAACTGTTCTAAATAAATCATGACGAATAGGATTGTAAATAAAGAAAAAACAAAATTTAAATAAAGATCTTGGATTCTAGACACTCAAAGACAAACCATAAAATTTCTTCTCTACCTATTCCATTTGGGCGTGTAAGCCACATTTAAAGAGTTTTGCTTGAGGACAAGCAAAGATTCAAGTGTAGGGATACTTGATGTGTGCAAAATGCAACATATAAATTACATCAACTAAGGCATAAAACTAACCCTTTCAGTATTAATGTTGGAAAAAGCACGTTTCTTTGTTCCTTTTGTATTTTCAGGATAAAAAGAGCATAAAAGAACCAAAGAAGCAAATAAGCAGCCAAAACCAACATAAATACGAAAAGTTGGAATAACGAACCATGCCCGACCCCTCAGCAACACCCCAAAGAACAAAAATAAAGTTACAGAAGACGAACACGGGCCGTGTCCATCCAACACGGGGCGTGGTCAGACCTTACACTACATGACAAAACCTGCAGAAGCTTCTACGCCCATCACGGGGCCGTGCCCGGGCCAACATTGGGCGTGGTCAAGTATAAGATTTGCAGAATCAAGATAGTAAAGCGAACAGTTGACCACGGGCCGTGCCTAGAGGCCATAGGGTCGTGTGTGGCCCTCTGCTGTCAGATGCAATTAATGAAGAAAGAGATGGTTGATGGCCACGGGCCGTGCCCACTGGACACGGGATCGTGGCCGGGCCCCTGTTCTTACTATATATAGGGGTGCTTGGCTCCCTTCAAAGACATCCCTTGGCAAACCACTTCTCTCTCACTTTGACACCACTCCACCACCACTACAACACCAACACCCGCCACCATCATCCATCAATCATCTTTAGAGTGTGTAGTAGTATCGGGATCCAAGATAGATTGTAAGGGGTCTTGTCTAACAAAGGCCATGCTTGGCTAAATTCCTTACATCACTTGGTGAAGACTAATCTTTTATGTATTACTTTTAGTTTTTAATCTTTTGGCACTTTTTAATTGGGTTTGTATTAATAACTTTAATAACTAGTTTCTTATGTTGAAAGTGAATTTTCCTAACCATTTCTTCATGATGTCATTGATTTGTTCATTCGTGTCTTTACGGTCGATATAAAGGGCGTTAACTACTTGGAAGGGGGTTAGAAGGGTGGTTTGGTAAAGTTCTTGTCTCGTTCAGTGTTAGATCCTGCGAGGACTTGGTTCAAGCCTATTAGGGCCTCCTTCAATGCTCTATAGGTATTGGATGGCGTGGGCGCGAATAGTTTGAACCCCTCGTATGTATACTACTATTAATATTTTAAACTGGCTACTTGGGATTGTATCCCTGCTGACTCAAACCACCTAGTCGAGGGTAACGGTACCTTCAAAAGAGGGGCCTACCCTTTTTCGCATTAATAACTTACTTAATTATCTTCCAATATTCCGACCCTTTGGGATTGTATCCCCGCTGACTCAAACCACTGGGTTGAGGGTAACGTCACCTTCAAAAGAGGGGCCTACTACTATAACTAAGGTAATCTCTTAAAAAGTCCGAAAGTGCAAAAATTATCAAAGGATACATAAAAGAGAAGTTGGATCCAGGTGATTTTATCTTGTTTATTTGTATTCATTTTATTTAACTTCTTATTTTTAGTTTTAAATTTTATGTTTAAAAACTTTATCAAAAGAAATTAGATTGATTAGACGTTGACGATAAACCGGCACTAAAAGCTCTTGGGTCCTTGGACTATCTCGGTATCTTACCAACGCTATACTACGCTCACGATGGGTGCACTTGCCCAAGTGTGTGTTTAGTGTTAGTACAATATCGTGTTTTATAAATTTAAAACTTGACTAATGCGAAAAATGAACTAAAAATAATAATAAAATATAATACACTTAACGCACCAATACCGTACCCCAAGCCCGTATAGGGAAAATAGGCTAAAAGTATTTACCTGAGCAAATTCAATAAGATTATTAGCTCAGGCGTTAATCAAAAAGTAAGCTTAGATGACAATCTATTGGAAGGCTTAAGTCTGGAATGAGGGTATTATTAACCAACTAGAATGCTAACGGGTCCTATCTACATCATAGACTCGGACCGGCTAGCTTAAAAAGATATTTACAGTACTAAACGCTAGACTAAGTGATGACCGGAATAGAATGTAGTGTAAACCCGGCAAGTACTAAGACTTGTTTAATATGGGTAAAGATACTACATTCTGAATTTTGATATAAAAATGATAAGGTTAAACCCGTTTCGGTTAAACTACGTAAACTAGTCACGTAGGCTTAACAGTACAAGCTAAAGCAAACCGGGTAACCGGATGAGTTGTATACAAGTTCCATATGCCATCATATTTAAAACATGTTGTATATCAATAGGATATTAACATGTATGTCCTTTATGGTTTTAACATCAAGTTACGCCACAAAAGGGTGTTTTAGTCAGTTTACGACTTATAAACGGAGCTTGCAAGTAAACTGACGTCATGGTCATAAATATTCTGTAAAAATTATTAATTTATGATGTTATATCAGTAGAATATCAAGTATACGTGTGGTTTATAGTTTAAGACCAAACTATGCCTCGAAAGGGCATTTTGGTCATTTCACGCATCACTTGACGAATTATTTTGTAATCTGAGTTTAGATTTGTGTACCTACTATAAATATGTATAAAATAAGTTTTGAAATCAGTAGGTACCAAGTCTTGATGTTCTAATATGGTTTTAAACAATATTATGCGCCGAAATGACGATTAAGTGGCTAAATGACGATTTAAAAGATGTTTGAGTAAAAATGAGGTTATGATCAGGTTTATATGATGGAAATATGTTATATAATATAATAAATCAGTAGGAAAAAGGTTTTGGTTCGTTAAAATGATTAAAACCCATTTTAAGTGCCGTAAGGGCAATTTCGTCATTTAGAAGCTTAATACATGAACTTGCACGTAAACTCAGTTTATAATCTGATTTATCATCCCAAATAATCTTAATCATGATATTACATCAGTAGATAAAAAGTTTTGAGGTCAAAGTTATATTTAAAGCATTTGATACGTCGAAGGGCAATTTAGTCGTTAAAAGCGTGAATTATGCATCATGACCATTCTTTTAGTTTATGACCAGAAAGTTGATATCCAATTAAGTTTAATAACTAAAAATATCAGTTTTCAATTCATATGTAAGCTCATGAGTATTTAAAACCTTGTGTTTAAGCATGAATGGCATTTTAGCAAAGTTTGGCATAATTAACGGATACTTGCATATAAACTTGGGTTACTATGTGACCATGTGATATAACACCAGAGGGTTAGACTACAACCTAACATGGTCACAATGCAACTTAAAACCAGTATTTAAAGTTGCTAAATTGTGTCATAACTGAAAGTCAAAACAGAAATCAACTTCCACGACTTTTGGTTGCTAACCGACTCTAGACTTGGACTTGTCGGGTCGAACATGTTTATACATGCTCTAATAATATTTACCAAGTTGTTAGAGTGTTAAAACACATTTTTATAACCCCTACGTTACTAAATATGAACTTATTTAAAATCTGACCCGTTGACTTTTATTGAATATAACTTTGACCCGACAATTAACCAAGTAAACGTGGTAATTAGAAGGTGCCCTCTTGAGGGATTAACACCTACCTAATTACGATCACGTAGCCACGTTCGTTACGAAAATTGGATGGACCGTAATGGTCTTAGCCTTACGTCAATACTTTGACTTTGGCTTAAAGGCTAATAAAACTGAAAGAGGAGAGTTATGGACACTTACTCAAGGTCTTAGCTCAAAAATAAACTGACTTGGGAAGCTCCTATAAGTCCAGGAACCTCCAGATGTGTAGAAGAGATGAATGAAGCAAGTGAGCAAGTTCAAGAGACAAAACAAGTGCCCTTTTATAGTGAAGGAGGAGTAAGGAGGTGATTCCAGGTGCCAAGGGGAGTTGTAGGGTAGAGACAAGTATTTAGAAACGTGTCAAGAGCCGAAAAATGGTGGCAAAATGTGATTAAGGTGGCAGGAGCAGAAGCTGCCAAGTTTTTGCTCGCTGGCACCTCCTTATGGATCGTATGGCAAAGGCCTTGCGGACAATAAGGCCTTTAGGCGTGTGATAAATTCGAATGGTTACGGGCCGTAACCATAATGGCTAGTAGTCCGTAACCCCCTCCCAGAACTTGAAATTTTGCATTCATTCACTTTTGGTCCCTCGGCTTTAATGATCGTCATTCAGACGTTGTAGTTTAACATGTTGACCTCTTTCTCCCTTCTCGTTTTAGCACACGGCATTCGAGGATCAACGGGACACGTGTCGGACTTTTATGGGATGGTTTTTTACGAGGTGTTACATCCTCACCCCCTTAAAAGAAATCTCAACCTCGAGATTTAATCAAACAGATAGGGGGTACTTCTGTCGCATAGTGGACTCGACCTCCCATGTATATTCGGGGCCTTGACGGGCATCTCATTTGACCTTTAGAATAGGCAAGTGCTTTCTTCGAAGCTTCTTAACCAATCGATCTTCCATTACCATCGGTTTCTCAATGAAACGTAGGTTTTCATCAATTTGCACATCCTCGTGTGGTATTGCTAGCGGTTCATCGGCTAGGCATTTCTTTAAATTTGAAATGTGGAACACATCATGAATTCCACTTAGCTTTTTGGGTAACTTGAGCTTGTAGGCTACGGACCCAATCCGTTCGATAATCTCGAACGGTCCTATATATCTTGGACTCAACTTGCCCTTTTTACCGAATCGCATGCCGCCTTTCCAAGGCGACACTTTTAGTAATACTTGTCTCCAATTTGGAACTGTAGATGTTTGCGCCTCTTATCCGCGTAGCTCTTCTTCCTATCTCGGGTAGCTTTGAGACGGTTGCAAATTTGTATAATCTTATCTGTTGTCTCTAGAACAATCTCCGGTCCTGATAGTTGGGCCTCCCCAACAGACAGGCATTCGACACTTTCTCCCATGCAAGGCTTCAAAAGGTGCAGCCTTGATGATTGTATGATAATTGTCATTATAGGAGCATTCAATCAAAGGTAGGTGGTCATCCCAACTACCACCTAAGTCGATCACGCATGCGCGCAACATGTCTTCCAAGGTCGGGATCGTACGTTCGCTCTGTCTGTCAGTCCGTGGATGATAAGCCGTACTAATGTTTAATCTTGTACCTAATGATTGCTGGAAGCTTTTCTAGAAATGCGAGGTGTATCTTGTATCTCTTTTGGATACAATTGACACCAGCACTCCGTGTAGGGACACGATTTCATCCACATACATTTTTGCCAATTTGTCTGAGCTAAACGTTTCTTTGATTGGCAGAAAATGCATTGACTTGGTCAGCCTATCAACGATGACCCAAATCGTGTCATTACTACGTTTGGTCTTAGGTAACTTGGTAATCAAATCCATTGTTACCATTTACCATTTCCAAGTGGGAATCTCGAGCTGTTGTAGAAGTCCTGACAGTTTCTGATTTTCAGCTTTAACTTGCGAACACGTCAAGCATTTAGCTACATAGGTGGCTATGGATTTCTTCAAACCCATCCACCAGTAATTAGATTTTAAGTCTTGGTACATCTTATCTACTCCCGGTTGAATAGAGTACTTAGTGTTACGCGCTTCCTGGAGGATCAAACTCTAAGTCCTCCAAAAACTGGAACCCAAATTCGTTCATTGAATCTGATGATTCCATCACTTCCAGGTGTTAAATGTTCGATAGTTCCACCTAATCCTTCATTCTCAATATTAGCCTTCATCATGGCTTGCTTTTGCGCATCAAGCAGTCTTCCATTCAAACTGTTTCTAACTTCTATGCTTTTAGCTTTAATCCTTAAAGGCTTAACCCTTTCCTTAAGCGCATCAGCGACTACATTCGCTTTACCGGGATGATATCAGATTTCACAATCATAACAATTAAGGGTTTCCATCCAACGGCGTTGTTGCATATTCAGATCCTTCTGATTGAACAAATGTTGGAGGCTTTTGTGGTCAGTGTATATAATACACTTAGTTCTGTTTAAATAATGCCTCCAAAGTTTAAGTGCAAATACAACGACACCCAACTCCAAGTCATGGATGGTGTAATTCTTTCCATGCACCTTAAGTTATCGTGATGCATAGGCAATCACCTTGCCTCTTTGCATAAGTACACAACCCATGCCTGTGTGCGATGCATCACAATAAACGACAAATTCCTCAATGCCTTCAGGCAAGGTTAGAACTGGAGCATTGTCAGCTTTTGCTTCAATGTCTCAAAAGATTCTTCCTGCTTTGGACCCCAGTCAAACTTGATATTCTTGCGGGTCAAAGCGGTTAAAGGAGTGGCTATCCTTGAAAAATTTTCAATAAACCTTCGATAATACCCAGCAAGTCCTAAGAAACTACGGATTTCAGAAGGTGTCTTTGGTGCTTCCCAATTCATTATAGCTTCAATCTTAGCGGGATCAACTTGAATACCGCGTTCACTAACTGCATGTCCAAGGAATTGGACTTCGTGAAGCCAAAATTCGCACTTATAGAATTTAGCATATAGTTTCTCCTTCTGTAACAACTCTAGGATGCACCTAAGAAGTTTCTCGTGATCGGATTGATTACGAGAAAGATAAGTATGTCATCGATGAAGACAATAAAAAACTTATCTAAATAAGGCTTGCAGACTCTATTTATGAGATCCATGAATGCTGCAGGTGCATTAGTGAGCCCAAAGGCATCGCTAGGAATTCGTAATGACCATATCTTGTTCTAAAAGCAGTCTTTGGAACATCCTCACTCCTAAATTTCAGTCAATGATAGCCTGATCTTAAATCTATCTTTGAGAAGTAAATGCCCCTTGTAGCTGATCAAATAGATCATCGATGCTGGGCAAAGGATAGCGATTCTTGATCGTTATCTTGTTAAGTTCACGGTACTCAATGCACATACGCATTGAACCGTCTTTCTTTTTGACAAACAATATCGGAGCTCCCCATGGTGACGAACTAGGCTGTATAAAGCCTTTCTCCAGCAGTTCATCAAGTTGAGTTCTTAATTCTTTCATCTCTGTCGGTGCTAAGCGATAGGCGGCTCTTGCAATAGGTGTGGATCTGGGTAGGATGTCAATCCTAAACTCTACTTGTCTATCAGGGGGTATACCGGGTAATTCTTCAGGAAAGACCTCAGGTTATTCAGAAATAACGGGTATATCTTCAATCTTCGGCTTAGGTTTGTCGATGGTTACTTGCGCCATATAGATGACACAACCTATCTTCATACATCGGGAGGCCTTAAGCATAACAAATTTTTCTGGCAACCCGTAGTATATATCTCCAATGATGGTGAGCACCTCACCAGATGAGGTTTTAAACTCGATTAGTTTCTTATCATAGGTAATGCAGGCTTGGTTTTGGGATAACCAATCCATGCCTAAGACTACATCGAACCCCGCCAATTTCATTGGCAAAAGAGAGATAGGGATTAAATGATTCTTGATGGATATGAGGCATCCATCCAGAACGGAAGAAGCGGTTTCAATGGTTCCATCGGCAAGTTCTACCTCCTATGTTATGTCTAGAGTTCTTATGGGTATGTTTAATAGTTTGCTAAACTTATGGTCAACAAACGACTTATCAGCCCCCGAATCAAATAGAACTCTAGCAAAGGTGTCGTTGATGAGGAATGTACCTGTTATAACATTGTTATCGTTGACAGCTTCTCGAGCATTCATTTGAAAGGCCCGAGCATTGGTTTTCTTTGCACGCTAGACATTATCTTCCTTGGCATTCTTGGTGCAGTTAGTCTTTATGTGGCCTTTCTCGCCACATTTAAAACATGTAGCATCTTTGATATCCCTGCAATCCAGGGTCTTGTGTCCCATCTTTTTACACATTCCACATGGTTTAGCTTGTGAATTAAACTGACACTGTCCACCGTGTCGTTTATTGCAGATTTTGTATTCAGGACTATCCTCAGACCTTCCCTGATTCTTATGAGATCCAAACTTTCCCTTCCTTTTAAATCGTTGGGAGTTGTCATCCTCCCTTTTCCTTTTTACCTCAGCTTCCTTTCAGACTGACATTCGCCTCACATAATCTTGAGTGAGGGTAAGAGCTAGTTCAACGGTGTTGGTGCATATGCCTATTGCCTACATCATTGTATATCGAGTCTGAGTGCATAGGGCTTAATCTGTTAGAAACAAGGCGTATTTAAGTGAGTTGGAGGCCAAGTTCGCTGGTCATGGTAATGATGATATCAAGTTCAGTCGAACTTGACTAAGTCAAGTTCGCCCGTACTCCTTCTCTTACCAGCGAACTTGTGTAGCTATATATAGGTGCCTTTGTGATTTCATTTGAAACAAGTAAGAGATTTTGGCACAGACACGGCAAAGCTCTGTCGGATCCGGTTCTCGAATGTATTGAACTTTAGATCAATGAAAACAACATTTTAATGAGTAATTCTTGTTATTTTGTTAACTTGTCATTAGTTTCCGCCTAATTGGACAATAGATACAAATTTAGGTTCCCGTGCTAATCGTGGACGTTCCTACAAGTGGTATCAGAGCCTGGATACCTAAATTTGCTAGAATCAAGACAAGAATTTCTCTATTTCATCTCCATTCTATCATTTTTCTTAACATTTTCATATATTTGAAGATTTCATGGACAAAATTGGCTAAAATTTGAACATATCATGTAAAATACACTTGTGGTAAACCCCTGAGAGTTTGGACATCAAATTCAATCGAATTGATATCAAAAAGTTGGAAAAACCATGTTTTGGAAACTAGTTTTGGCCGAACTTAACATCAAGTTTGACCGAACTTGATTAAAATTTCACTGATTTTAATCAAGTTCGACCGAACTTGATTGATTTTTCAAGATTATTATAGAAGTCCGCTCGAACTTGAAAGATAATTCAACATTTTTAAGCAAGTTCGACCAAACTTGAGTAAATTTCTGTTGAAAACTTTAAGTTCGCCCGAACTTGATAAAATACTTGAAATTTCAAATAAGTTTGCCCGAACTTACCGCTTTTCCTTGAATTTCTTCATAAGTTTGCCCGAACTAGATAAACTTGTTGAAATCTCACATAAGCTCGACCGAACTTACATGTTTTTTCTTGAAACCTTCACAATTCGCTCGAAATAGTTCAATTTTGAAATCTTCTCATCTAAGTTCGACCGAACTTGTTGAAAATTGAAATCAAAATCTGATTTTCTCACAAGTTCAACCGAACTTGTCTATTGCTAACCAGTTTTCAAGTGTTTTTGATCGTATTTCCAGATAAATCTTCAGTTTGACAAAATGGAAGATTTCCATAACGTGTTTGTTTCACAAGTAGCTTCTTCATCAAATGCTAATACTCTGGCTGCGAATCAGATGAATATCGACAATGAAATGGGTACTACGACAAAACCACTAAAGCTAATGAGTATGGACGAATTCGAAGGGTGGAAAGAAAAATTTGTGAATTGGATACAAGCAAATCAATTCAACAGTTGGGTTGCAGTTGAAGATGGTTACAAGTGGCCAAAAGATGAGCGTGATCAAGATCTTCCGCTGAACAAATTCTCACCAGCTGACAAAGAAAATTATGTTGCTGAGAAAAGAATGATCAGCTTGATACAACAATCAGTGAATGAAGATATATTGATATTATTGCCAGAATATAATACTTCGCAAGAATTGTGGCACTCTCTCTGCGACAAATTCAAAGGAAGTGATGAAATAATCAAAAGCAAAAATGCTTTGATTAAGAAAGAGTTTGAAATTTTCACTATGATCAAGGGTTAGACGATGAAACAGATGATCGATAGATATTGTCACCTCATGGTCCAGATGCGAAGACATGATATCAAGAGATCTAATGAAGAGCAAATTGAGAAGTTGGCCGATGCTCTTCCTGAGGGAGAATAGACAACATATCTGATGATTCTAAAGAACAGTCCATCTTGGAGACATTTCAAATTGTCATCTTTCATTGACAAATTAGAAGGTCATGAAATGGAGTTGATGAAGATTGCAAAATCAAAGAATGCTAATGTTGTTCAAGATGTCGGTGTTTATTACAAAGGAGGTGTTCAAGATACTCCGATTCAAAGTCCAAAAATTCGAACATCGTTTTGTGCAAATATGAATTCTTCTCCAAATCAAAGTTCTCCATATGCTGGATATACAAGTGCTAGTTCAAGCTCTTCATTCCAAAATCAGAATAATCAGTTGCATCAGACAAACCAATCTAGTTCTGATTCAAATGTATTCCAGTGCAACATAGCAGTTGATTTGAAGAATGTATTTCCTGAAAAAGTTTAGCACTTCTTGCTACTATTCTAGAATCGTATGAAAGTCTTGTTGCTGGAAAGATCGGAACTCCAAAAATGACCGCCGAGGATTACGATCAGGTGGATGAAGAAGAGTTGGAGTTGATGGATATACAATGGAGTCTAGCATCTGTCATTAGAAGAATTACCAAGTTTGTGGGACTCACTGTAAGGGATATTGGCAATTCAAGCAACAAGCTTGGATTTGACAAGTCAAAAGTCACATGCTTCAGGTGTCGACAAAAAGGACACTTCAAACGTGAATGCAACAATCAAGAAGCAGGTGGAAACCAAAATCTTTTCGGTAGTAATAATGAGTACTACAAGAAAGCTCTTCAATATAAGCCATATCCGAAGAGAACACAAGTCAAAGTAGAAGATAAATCCACAAAGACAACCGAACAAGCTCTTGTTGTTACTCATGAAGAAGATGGTTTTGACTAGAACAGATACATTGAAAAGAAAACTGGTGTTGCTATGATGGCAGAGGTAGTGGATGAATCTGAGACATCGTATGTTGATGCTGCTTTGGAGAATGGCATTCTGGAAGGATATATGCAAAGAGCTGAGGAAGAAGAAATAGCTTATCTTGAGATGCAAAGGCAAGAAGGGTTGAAATCAGAGGCAGAAAAGGTAAAAGCTGAGGTAAGTATGTCTGACAAGGAAGTTGTGAAAGTTGTGGAGGTTGAAAAACCTTGCACAAAGTGCGCATATCCTTGTGAATCTTGTATTGAAAAGATTAAAGTCATAAGAGAAATGACTGTACACAACGAAAATTTTCGTTATTTATAGAACCATGAAAGAAGCTTATGACAAAAATGAAAAACACATATAGAAATGTCGAAAAAGCTAATCTTAAGCTCAGTGCTAATGTAAAATGTTAAATGCCACAGTAATTGAAAAACAAAAAGCAATAAACATGTACATTAACACTATTGCTGAAACAAAGCGTGAGCTACATGACATAAAGATAGAAACAGAAAGAGTAAGACAATTGATGAAAAGTTACACACAAACGCGTATGTCATTGATTACATTTTGCCTACGATTAAGTCGGAGGAAAATGTTGATAAATCAAAGCGTAAAGAATACGGAAGTGTTCCTCCACCACTTCTTGCAAGTTATTCCTGCAAGAAAGATGATGGGATTGAAAAGGCATTTAATATATTACTCTTATCAGAAATGAAAGATAAATGCCTGAGAACATTGACGTAGACTTTATGAAATCAAATGATGACAATGAAGCGGTAGTAAAAAATGTGGTTAAAAATGTGTTGGGAAATGATTCTGATGAAGGCAGCTCTGAAAGCGCCAAATCAAGTTCGAACAACTCGGAATCACAATCTGAAGATGACGATACATCATCAGAATATGATCTAAGTGATGATCCTAATGTTGTCATGTACAAGATTAAGGAATCTGATAGATTATACTTTGATGATAGTTTTCCGATTCGGAACGTAAAAGAGGATCAACTTGATAAATTTTTCAAACTTGTAGAAGTTTCATCAGATGATCTTGAGAAAAACAAGAAAAGATTTTACTCGAAACCTAAAAGGAATGCTAACAACTACCAAAGATTTGGTGGTGATTTTCCTGAGAACATGAGAGCAGGATTAGGTTTGGAGGAAAAAGAAGAAGAGCCGAGAAGGAACCAGAAGTCTCCATTCCATGAGTACAAAGGTAAAAACATAAGGTTTGTGTATGGGATAAATACGGTTCAAGAAGAAGGTATGATCGGTAAGAACTCAAATGATGAATTTAAGAAAGAGAAAGAACTTCGGGACAAGGCTTAGACCAAGTCCACAAGTGGAGTAAAACCCACTAGTGGACATGTTTCTGATAGTCGGACTTGCTTTAAATGCAATACTGTTGGTCATATTGCTCACAAATGTCTGAATCTAAAGCCTGTGTTTCCACGAAGAAAAACTGTGTCAAAAGATGAAAAGCAAAAACAACCAGATATTGTGAAACATATCACAGAATCAAATAGAAACTATGAATCTAAATGCAAAGTGAAACCTAAAACTGGGTCAAAGTTTGAAAACTCAACATTTGAAAAAGGTGAAACTTCAAAATTAAATGAAATCAAAGATTCTAGATTCTTTATCAAGAAAGCGAGAAGCAAGCTACAATCCTGGGTTGCTAAGGAAAAGTTTTCATCATCAGAAAAACCAAAGTCTGTTGCTGACAAAACTGAAAATGTTAAATCAACCGAGTCAGTAATCAAACAGACAAAGAAAGAAAAGGTCAAAACGTTTTCAGAATCGACATTGGACGAAATGTTTGATGATGATTTTGAATATGATGGTGATTCTGAAAGTGTTTCTTATGCTTATCTTGTCAAACCCAAAACCAAAAAGGTTCGGTTTCCTTATTCAAATAGTTGCTTTGTTGTGAAGGAGTTCCAAGAGATCCACTTTATGAAAGTTAAATCTGGATAGCCGAGCTTCATGTTTCTTAACTTACTCAGAAAGTCAAAAATTCTTAATCATTTTTTAAAAAAGGAGAAGTTGAAAAAGAAATTTTGTCAAAAATCAAATTGTGCAAATCCACCCCGTTGAACGAAACACTGATTTTAGAACCATTTGTTCTTTCATGTGAATGAGGTTAATGGTTTATCTGTTGAACAGGTGTAGGTGCAGATGTTGGAAAAAGGATTGGACGACAAGTTCTCGTGATCCACATTGGTTTGTTATATTTTTAGAATAGTATTTCTTAGGAAAAAAATATGTTTTTGATTTTAGGGGGAGTAAAAATTTTTAGAAAAAAATTAAAAATAAAAAACATATGAAAAGGTTGAAAATTTCAAAAACATTGAAAAATTCAAAAAGTTCTAAAACATCAAAAAAGACAAAAAGAATTTGTTTGTCAAAAAGGAAATGATAGTACATCAGTGGACTATCATAGTATGCTAAAGAATTGTAAAGTTTAAAAGTGATAAACGAGTCTTACTGTGGATGTGTCGATAGGCTTTACACGTTTAGTAAATTGTTTCTAAGATATAAACTAAAATTTTCAACTGCTTAAACTTGTGGATTAACATCTCTCGGATATATGGACTTAGTACTCCGAAATTTCGTTTGAGAGATTGCCTGATTCTGAGATACGAGGTCTTTATAGATGATTGATATCTGGGGTATTATACAAGTTCTTCTGATTTTGCGAAAGCAATAGCCTAGAACTTCTATAATGCTTTTGCTAAAAACCCCAATATAGCATGCAAAACTTGAAAAGAATTGAAAGATCTAATCATTTGCAATGCTTAAAAGATTCCTTAATTGGAACACACCTTAAAGGCGAGCCTTCATCTCTTTGTCTGTACGGTAGTACTAACCTGAGCTCTCAAGATCTCGCACAACCCAAATACAGATATCAGTTACGTTATACTCTCCTGTAACATGAAATCTAGGGAATCTTGATACGGGAGTATATTCTGAGATGGGAACCATAGTTAAGTCAAGTTTCATAATTCATATCTAACATATCTTGGACCAATTGAGAAATGTGTCGAAGCTTAAGTGGACAAACATATCGACAATCTAGGTAAACGAGTTTAACTCCAAAAGTCATCAAAAAGGTCAACAGTACTGGTGATATGTCTCAAACAACTCACGAATTCACAAAAATATGTCTGTAAATATGTTTGTACATAGTTGACTTTCTTTACTTGCTTTACAGATAAAAATCAAAAAGATTTTAAGTGTATTTTAGCATAAACTTTCTAAAACATTCAAAAAGATTTTGTTTCTGCATTATTTTTTACAAGCCAATGATGGAGAACTGTTCTTCAAAGTCTGGTAAGGTGCTATTACGGTGAAATCTGTGAAAAATCAAAATTGATCATAAGTGTTAAAAAGTTCATTAAGTTGAAACTTTAAAATTGAAGAAAAACATTGGTTCAATTACAACGGTTTCAAACCGAGGTCATTAACTTGGACTCGGTAAATGAAATTGGTTAACCAAGGTCATTAACTTGGACTTGGTCAACAAAGTGGATTTCATAATTGAAATTTTTTAAGTGAACAAAGGTCTTAAATGTTAAAAGTGTTCAAGATCATTAATTTAAACTTGAATAACTAAAAGTTTTTGAAAAGATTGAAGTGAAGATTAAAGTTTGAAATGTTAATGGTACAAAATTTCAAAGTCTGAATATGAAATTTTTATTTGAATGACAGAAAGTATTTAGACAGGAATTAAAGATTGAGGGGGAGTTGATAAAGCAAAGACTGAAGATACCGGAAAGCTTAAAGCAAAGGAGAGCATGTTGATTAAAGTTTTATCAAGACAAAGCTCGAGAAAGAGGAAGAGGATATAAAGATCAAGACGTTAAAGTTTATTCAAGAACTAAAGATCGGAAGACTCAGAAGATTTTCAAAGTCAATGACTACGACAACATCCAAGGGGGAGTCTGTTGGTGCATATTTCTGTTTCCTACATCAGTATATATCGAGTCTGAGTGAATAGGGCTTAATCTGTTAGAAACAAGGCGTATTTAAGTGAGTTGGAGGCCAAGTTCGCTGGTCATGGTAATGATGATGTCAAGTTCAGTCGAACTTGACGATGTCAAGTTCAGTCGAACTTGACTAAGTCAAGTTCGCCCGAACTTCTTCTCTTACCAGCGAACTTGTGTAGCTATATATAGGTGCCTTGGTGATTTTATTTGAAACAAGTGAGAGATTTTGGCAGAGACGGCGAAGCTCTGTCGGATCCGGTTCTCGAATGTATTGAACTTTAGATCAATGAAAACAACATTTAAATGAGTGATTCTTGTTATTTGGTTAACTTGTCATTAGTTTCCACCTAATTGGACAATAGATAACAAATTTAGGTTCCCGTGCTAATCGTGGACGTTCCTATAAACGACAGATTTATAGGTGTTAGGTTGAACAACCTTAACCAAACTCCTGATCTCCAGAGCTAATCCATTAATAAAGCGCGCAATGCGATTAGGTTCCGGTGTAACCAAATATGGCACTAGTTTGGAGTATGAGTCGAAGTCAGTAACAAAATTTCGACAATCGAGATTCTTCATTGTGAGAGCAAGGAAATCAATTTCTATCTTTTCCACCTCATGAGGTGGGCAATATGTATCTTTAACCAAATCCACAAACTTAGACCATCCTAGGTTATACAAATGTACTTTCCCAGTCGACTGCATTAAAGCCTTCCACTAGATTAAGTCACTGCCTTTGAAAGACTGGGATGCAAACTTAAGAATAGCTTTCTCGGCATAACCGCTGATGTTGATGCACTATTGTGTTCGTCACTTGTCGAATAGGCTAGATTGAGCATGTGTTGAATATTGTATAGGTTAGAATCGAACACATGACCAAAATACGGAGTGTACAGTGTAAAAGGGAACAAGTTCGCCCGAACTTGACCTGTGGAGGTCAAGTTCTCTCGAACTTAACATGTGGAAGACAAGTTCGCTCGAACTTGTTATCCGGTAGACAAGTTCGCCCGAACTTGTCCTCCTATGCACATATCAATCAAACTTGTGTGTTTCCCTATAAATAGGTGGTGTGTGTTCATTTGTCATTTAAGTTTTTGCCATCCCTATGGGGAGGTGCAGCCTGATTCTCTCCAGGAACTCAGGTAGCTGGACTTTAAAGATGTATACTCTTTCGGTATGAATGAAGACTTCCACTTCATTATGTTTCTACTCCATTCTTAATAACATTCTACAGAATCGGTTTACGTTTACGCATTAACTTCCGTCTAGAACCGCCTGATCATGGACCTTCAACTGATATCCACCACGGTTTCCATCTCATCCAACCATCTTAGGGTCTCAATGGCCCCTTTTTCTTCATTAATGTCTCGTAGTTTACACGAGATAAAGTACTTGTACGAACATGCATCATTAGAAGAATGGTTCTTATCACGATGTTCATGTCTCTTAGCTTCATTCCTCATATTAGAGGAATGTAGAGAACTTTCCTTCTTAGCAGAGGAAGGAGGTTTTGAGAGTGGTTCCGATACAGACCTTGAGTGAGTAAAACTCGACTCTTTAAATTTCTCAAAGACTTTTCCCATATCCTTTCCAACGGCTGCCTCTATACGAGCCTGGAAGTCATCTTCACTAATAACGATATTCGCCTTATTGCGACCATCATTGTTGTGGCGACTGCTTGCACCATCGGAGTGAGCCATTTTAATGTTTCGGTGCCATACAAAAAATAGGTATTTTATGTGTTAGCCATGGTATAATAAAACCGTTTAGGCTTTAGCATTTCAAATGAATGTCTTTAATATATACATATAACCTAGGTCTAAAGAGGACCATCATAGGTATTCATAATATCGGACATAATCTGAGATTTTAGAGAGTGGATTGTAATGTGCATCTGTCATTGTCGCACTGACAATTTAGGTTAGCTCAAGAGCTTGTCACAAGGACGAAAGATATGGCACAAAAGCCTTTGTCACGTAGACTAACAAGATTTGAACAGAGAGTCATAGATTACAACTGTCACTGTCACTAATGGACATAATATATGTGACCCGTAGGCACTACATCACCAATGGATGTTATATTATAACCCGTAGGTATTACACCACTAATGGGTGTTAAATGATTATCATCACAATGATGATATTAGTCTTGATCGCACTGATCATTTAGACTTATAAGATTTGAACGTAGTTCGAATACTTTGATGGCTAGTGTGTTCGTCATGTCACACTACCAGGAGTGTTAATATTACTTGTATATTAACATAGAATGATGTCTTAAAATGGTTAACAGATTAGCCATGGTCGCATTGACCATATAGGCTTGGAGGCTTGAACATAGTTCATTACGTCTAGATAGAATGGATAATCTTCCTTAACTATCATGGTAGAAGGTTATTTCATCTTAACTACCATTTATTTCTTTGCCAATTAATGTGACTTTATCACTTGGCGAGTGTAACCATCAAGAAGATTCTATTTTTGGAATTTAGCAGAGCGATAAAGATCGAGTTAAAATCGAGACGCTCGTTTGAACAAAGGAAGCATCGAGTATTTTGAAAACCAAATTTCAAATTTCATTAAATAAAGATAGAGATTACATATTTTGCCTTAATAGGTCTTTTTAATACTAACTTTGTCCTTGTAGGGACTTAAAATAAGAAAAACATACCAATGCAGGGGCTTAAAAGAAATACAATGTCCTCACAAGGACTTTTGGAAAATAAAACAATAACCAAAACGCACTATTCATCCTTTTTCCCTTTCACCGCCTTACAAAGCTTCTTGAAGAATTTGGTTGTCTTCTTCTCTGTTTTCTCAACTTGGTGTTGCATTTGTTTGACCCGATCTAAGGCCTCATTAAGAGCCTCGAGCGGTACTTGTGGTTGGGGTTGAGGTTGAGGTGGAGGTGGTTGTTGTTGAGGCATAGACGGGTATGGATATCTGTAAGGTGGATACCCATTAGTAGCGTAAGAAGAGTAAGGAGGTGGATAACCCAGATAGGGAGGTGGATAGTATGCATTATACATAGCTGCTTCAAGATACGGGTCATATGCAGGAGCAGCAATATCGGCGTCATTTCCAGGTAAATCTGGATAAGTGGGAATCGGGTTACCTAAACCCGATGATGATGGCTGAACTGCCGGTTGGGGCATCGGATCAGCAGCAGGTTGTGGGGTTGGAACCGCCACAGGTGAAGTGTTGGAGGGTCCACCCATTTGTGGATCCTCAGGGATAACAGGGTAAGATGGTGGCAAAGGTGGTAGCGAACCCGACCTTTGACCAGCACGCACTGACATGCGTGCACCACGCCTACGACGTGGTTGTGATGATTCAGGTGGTGGTTGAGGTTGTTCCACCTGTTGCATGTGTTCATCCTCGATTTGAGGATGTGGTCATGGAGCATGATAAGAAGGGGTGTTGTTGTAGGAAGGGGTATTGTAGAAGTTGTACGTTTCCCACTGTTGTTGGAAATAATCAGGACCTCGACAAGGTGATCCCGCGATTGAGTTGGAGCCACTGGACAGCTCGATTGGGTGTCTGTATGATCCTGTTGAGGGTTCCTCAGGATCTGAAACTTCCTCCATATGCGTAGGCGAATCGACTAGAGGAGTCTCTTGGGATGGTTGAATGTGATCGATGGGGTTGAAGTTTAAGAATTCATAATGTGATTGGGAGAGGGAATGGTGGGAATGGTGCGAATGGTGTGACTGATGGGAATGTTGTGAGTGGGATTGGGGTGGTGAGTATTCATGGGATGTGGAATGTTGATAGGGTTCCCATGGCGATGAAGAAGAATCTCCCGATCCTTCATAACGGGTTGTAATTATTTATATTAGATAGTCCTGTCATGGATGGTCTGAAAGATGGTCCTGTCATGGAAGGTCTGCCCCTCATGGGACCTTTTCCTTTGCCTCCACGTCTGAATTTGGGTGGCCTAGTTCCTGCTCCAAAAACAAGTTAAAACAAGAACGAATAATACATAAACAATGCAATGAGTAATCCTAGGTCAATGCCTAGACTTGAGGGTCTAAGGAATGTGCTATTGTGTATTTTCGAGATTAAACACAAAAGGCTGGTGTTTAATTCACTCGAACGTTAGCTCTGATACCAACCTGGCACACCCCGATTTCCACGTGTAACCCGGTGGGCCCGCTTGGGGAATAACGTGACGTTGTTGATAACATCATAACCAAACAAACACAACACATCGGAAGACTTAGATTTAAATTACTATTACAAATGGAGTGTTCAAAGTTCAAATAATAATTATAAGGCTTGTAATAAAAGATCCACATGCGGATCGAAATAAATATATACAAAGTATTTGTTCCACAAACTTCGGGCAACTAAGGACTTGCAAGATCCTCTTATGTTACTACCAAGCAGCTCCCCGCCTATTTCGTGTTGTCACCTGTAACTTGATCTTTTAAAAATATGTCAGTTTTCACTGGTAATACTAATAACCGACACATTTTAAAAATATTTCCGAAAATGGTTTTAGGTGCACTTGGCACATTTTATAAATAACTTGGGATAGTTCAAAATGACCTTGTTTCAATTTTACATGTTTGTCAATACATATGGGGTCCGGTGCAGAAACTGAATAACCTGATTAATCGACACACCCCTAATAATCCACCAGTGGGATTTAATATTTTATTTGCATTAGCATCTGACAGGTGTATGCCTACACCCCGCGCTTAAGGTCGTGGCCATTAATAACTTAAATGAGCCAAGGATATCCCAGACATGGTCGAGTTAACCCCCAATGTTTAAGTTATCAAACAAGACAGAATAAAACGGGTTATGATGACTTAGTAAATCACAATCCGATAGCATGATCCCATACCCGACCAAGCAGCATTAATATACCGTACCCCAAGCCCGTATAGGGAAAATAGGCTAAAAGTATTTACCTGAGCAAATTCATCAATAAGATTATTAACTCAGCCGATAATCAAAAAGTAAGCTTAGATGGCAATCTACCGGAAGGCTTTAGTCTGGAATGATGGTATTATTAACGAATTAGAAGGCTAACTGGTCCTATCTACATCATAGACTCGGACCGGCTAGCTTAAAAAGATATTTACGGTACTAAACGCTAGACTAAGCGATGACCAGAATAGAATGTAGTTTAAACCCGACAAGTACTAAGACTTGTTTAATATGGTAAACATATTACATTCTGGATTTTGATATAAAAATGATAAGGTTAAACCTGTTTCGGTTAAACTACGTAAACTAGTCACGTAGGCTTAACTGTACGCGTATAAGCGAAACTAGGTAACCGGATGAGTTGTATACAAGTTTCATATGCCATTATATTTAAAACATGTTGTTATATCAGTAGGATATTAACATGTATGCCCGTTATGGTCTTAAAATCAAGTTACGCCTCAAAGGGGCGTTTTAGTCATTTTACGACTTATAAAAGGAGCTTGCAAGTAAACTGATGTCATGGTCATAAATATTCTGTAAAAATTATTAATTTATGATGTTATATCAGTAGGATATCAAGTATACGTGTGGTTTATAGTTTAAGACCAAACTATGCCTCAAAAGGGCATTTTGGTCATTTCACTCATCACTTGACGAATTATTTGGGAATCTGAGTTTAGATTTATGTACTATTGAGATTGAACCCTAACAAAGGAACAGATGATATCAAAGCCAATTTCACTATCTAAGCATTGGTCCAACTATCAGAGGTTACAACCTCTGATCTATCTTTACACTTCTTTCCCTAATCAACTGCTCCTATCATCTGATCGAACAAGAAGCAAAGGTCTGATAGAAGAAACAAGATCAGAGGATAGAGATCAGTGCTTAGACTAGTTTAGTTTATTCAATGTAACAGTGCTATGCAGTGATAGTGTTGGTTTAGCAGTGTTTTAGTTAGTTATGATTTTGTTAGCTGTCACTATCAACCATGACATCACAAAGATGCTCAGTGGTTAGATAGTTAGTATAAATAACTGATCAATATAACAGTTAAACTCGTCTTCCTGAAAAAGATCAATTCGCATTTATCTTCTTCATTTCTTACTATCAAAGGATTGTAATTGGCTAAGGGGGAGTTTGTGAATCACATGCGAGTTTACCAACTTCAAAGCATGATGATGATGAAAACAAAAGACCGATTGCTTGTAGTAAAAGTTTTCCATTAATACCGCTGCATATCTTTAAAACTTCAATCCATTTTCCATCTTTAGAAACAAAAACTACAAGTGACTCAAACTTAGATCCTGACAATTGGTATCAGAGCTTGGTCAATCGATTTTATATTTAACAGTCAAATTGATTTGAATAGATCAACTCTTTGTGCTAATTCATTTGATAGTTTTACTTGAATACAAAGTTTTATTACTACAAAAGTTTTTAAAACACAAATATGTTGTAAACAAGAGAAATGACACAAAACACACCGGAATCCAATATTGGATCCATGTTCAAACCTCTGATGTTGAAACGGAATGAATATTTTATTTGGCAACGTCGGATGGGTCATATTCTTGCCCAACAGAACACCTGATGCTGGAGATCCGTTGTAGTTGGACCTCATGTTCCAATGGTTCCAAGTACAGAGGATCCTCAGACGCAGGTCCCTAAGAAACTCAAAAATTACTCTGAACAGGACTTCCTTAAAACTGAATTGGATGCTAAGGCCTTTAGCATTGTTGCTTCGGCTTTGCCCAATGAGATTTATGCGGGATTACTTCATTGTAATAGTGCTAAAGAGTTATGGGATGCTCTTAAAGAGCAATTCGGTGGTACTGAAGATGTGATAGAAAATAACAGAGAGGTCTTAAATCAACAGTATGAAACATTTTGCCACGTTAAGGGTGAGTCATTAACCCAACAGTTCGAACGATATAGCTGTCTCATAAGTGAGCTCAAATTGGTAAATGTGGAATTTCCAAATTCGACTGTCAATAGTCGTTTCTTGAGATCTTTACCTGAGAAATGGGAGACTGTAGCTTATGTCACTAGAACAGCTGCTGGTTAAAAGGAAATGACCTTGACACAACTTCACGGACGACTCCTCACATATGAGAGAGAGTTGAACCAGAAAAGCAAGTTGCAAGAGTTAGGGAAAATGACTGATGATTATACTTTGGGAAACACTGCTCTATATAGTCGTGAGGAGGGCTCTAGCTTTGGAAAGGATCAGAGTTATGATCATTACATTGACATAACATCTGGAAACAATTTCAACTCTAATCCTTGTACACCCAATTTTGCCTTTGCTGCAACTTGTGAAAGCCATACCTCTGGCAATCCATCTTTTGAAATGAATGACTTACAACATTTTGAACCCACTAACCTTGAAGAGATGGACATTTTGCATCGGCTGGCATTTTTAAGTGTTAGAGCAAGTAAATTTTACAAAAGAACTTGTAGAAGATTTCCAAGATTGCTTGGGGGTTAAAAGTTGGGTTGGATAAGTCTAAAATCAATTGTTACAAATGTAACAAGATGGGTCACTTTGCCACAGAATGCATATCACAATCTGCAGGACCAATTGTAACACATCCTGGCAGCAAACCTCAAAGCACTGTCCAATATTCCTAATATACACCTGCACCTCAAATGCAAAACATTGCACACTTTGCACATCCTGTTGCTATAGTTCCTGTCCATTATGTCCAAAAACCTGCAACACAGAATCAATATGTCCAAGCACCACCTCAAGTACATGTGCAGCAAATGCCACAAGTTACTCAACCTACTCAAACTACTACCACACCCATAGAGGTTAATCAACAAAGCTTTTTCACACAAGGTTTTGTTGATTGGAGTAGTTTGCCTGAGGATTTAACATATGAAAACTTTGCTTTCATAGTCAAAAATGATTTTGAAAATGAAAATATATGTTTAATGGATTTGGAGACCATTGTTGAAAGTGATGAATCTGTGGAGCAGGAATTAAAGTCTGATGTGGTTGATTGTTGTGAAGCAGTGGTTATACCAGAGTTACATCAGTGGTTGAAGTGAATGCTGTTGATGTTGAAAAAGATACTCTATCTGACCCTTAGGATGAGAAGGTGTGTGAGGAAGAAGAGTGTGATTGTGCTCTTATGGCTGCTTCGAAGGTATCACCTCAGATCCTTGATTTTGCAAACATAAAGCAAGTGAATGAAAACCTGAGAAACAAAATTTTAGAAGATGAACTCAATTTTGAAAAACTTGTTAAAAAGTTGAAAACAAAGTTAAGTGAAAAAGATTCTGAAATGAGTAGCCTAAGGCATAAATCAAGCATAACCAAAGACCAGCTCCAAACTATGATAGAAAAATACCAAGTTTGCAAACAGGAGCTTGAATCTACCCAGATCACTTGTGAAAAATGGGTAGAGTCTTGTAAAGGTTATGAGCTTATGCTTGATGCTCAAATCAAGAGCAACATAAAGTTTGGAATAGGCTTTAGAGACTATGACCAGACTTGTGAAAATGCTGCAAAAAATGAATCTGACATGGTTGAAATAGTCCCAACAAACTTGGCTGGTGAAGAAATTAAAATCACAGATAAAAGGGAAACAAAATCATTCTTGAAAAACTAGAGGTTTCAGCAAAAGATAAAGAAATTGAAAAATATCAGTTTAAACCAACCTGGTCAGATGAATGTGATATTTTGGAAAACTTCAAGCCAATGGACTTTTCAACCATTGATGGTATAAAAGCACTGGTGATCCCTATCAAAGACTTGCCAGCATAGGTTACATCCGCTGCTCTCAAAAAGTCTGATAGGAAAAGGAAAGAAAAGGTTAAATACTTGTTTTGTGAATTTTGTGAAAAGAGAAATCATGTGGCTGTAGATTGTTTTCTTCTAAAAGCCTTTGACATAAACAAAACTTGTATTATACCCAAATCTCCTAGATGCTTTGCAACAAAACAAATCACATGACCCAAGAGTCTGCCTATCTCAAAATCTATCATAAAAAAGTAAAAGAGATTAGAGCAAAAGCTCTTGAAAGAGAAAGTTCAAGCTTTCTTAAAACAAATCTAAACAGAACTTTGAATCAATTGAAACATGTGTCACAAAAGCCTTAAGACAAACCTCTGTTCACAGATAAATTCAAGTGACAGATGCACCTCCATCAAACCAGTTTCCAAGGGGTAAAAGCCAGCCTAGTTATCAAAAGGTGCCTATGGTTTATGATACTTACAGAAAGTCTTCTAAGCCAAGAGTAAATAGGCATCCTCATGGTTACCAACAGTTGATAGGAAGTGGCTCACAACAGTGGTTACAAAAACCTGATCTAACCATTGCTCATTTATCTGAACTTGAGTCTGGATCATCTGATACCCCATCCAAAGCCATTCTGGCTTTGGAAACTCACCTGAACTAATTATTTCAAAACATGTGCACGGAGCTTCTACTTGCCTTGACAGTCTTTGGTATGTAGATAGTGGGGGCTCCAGGCACATGACAGGATGTAAAGCCCTGCTCAGAGATTTTAAAGCTCATGAAGGGGGTGATATATCCTTTGGAAATAATTCAAAAGGGAAGGTGTTGGGGTCAGGATGTGTCTCAGCTAAAAAACTCAAGTTTGAGAATGTGAATCTCATTGATAATCTATAATTCAATCTTCTGAGTGTCTCACAAGTGAGTGATAAAGGTAATGGATCTTTCTTCACAAAGGAAACTTGTCAGATAATAGGCCTAGAGGTTGTTAAAAAGATTAATCAAATAATTGCAGAGAGCAAAGCACAACTTACTGCTATAGGGTAGGAAATGTGTATGTGGTAGACATGGTAAAAGATAATCCTATGTCAAATGCATGTTTGTTCTCAGTTGCTTCAAGCAAAGAAACAGAATTATGGCATAAAAGACTAGGTCACACAAATTTAAAAACCATCTCCACTCTCTCAAAACAAAGTCTTGTCAGAGGTTTGCCTCACAAACAATTTACTTGTGAAGAACATTGTGTTTCCTGTTTAAAAGGTAAACAACATAAAAGTTCTTACAAGTCAATTGAAGAGTCCAAAACAAGTCAGTGCTTACAAGTACTTCATATGGACTTATTTAGACCTGTGAAAATCATGAGCTTAAAACACAAAAGGTATTTCCTGGTGATAGTTGATGATTTTTCGAGGTTCACATGGACTTTCTTTTTACACTCTAAAGATGAAACAACAAATATTTTGCAAAACTTTGTTAAACAAGTTAAAATGCAATTTGATCTTCCCGTAAAAATCTTAGGAGTGATAATGGGACAGAGTTTAAGAACAAAGAGTTGGATGCCTTCTGTGAGTCAAAAGGGATTGTTAGACAATATAGCATCCCTATAACTCTAGAACAAAATGGGGTTGTTGAAACTAAAAACAGAACTTTGATTGAATCAGCAAGAACTATGCTAGCATATTCTTGTTTGCCCTTGTCTTTTAGGGCAGAGGCTATAAACACTGCTTGTTATGTTCAGAACAGAGTTTTGATAATCCCCAGGCATCAAAAGACTGCTTATGAATTACTTTATAAAATCAAACCTCTGCTCTCTTCTTTTAAAGTCTTTGGCTGCCCATGCTTCATTCTAAATTTAAAGGATTCAATATCCAAGTTTGCAGCCAAAGTTGATTGTGGTTATTTTCTGGGATACTCAACCACTGCCAAAGCCTACAGAGTTTTTAACTCTAGGACCAAGTGTGTTGAAGAAACTCTGAATGTGAAGTTCAATGAACTCTCTTCTTTGAAAATCCCAGCAAATCCTGCTGAACTGTTTGACCTATCCAAAGTTACATTTGAAGACGTGTATGTCAAGACTAACCACGCAGGTACCCCACAATCATCAAGTCAAGAGCAAGGATATGATTGCATTCTTCTAAATTTCAAAATCTATCCTTCAGGCAGAGGAGCAGATGTTAGTAGCAATGGTGAAAGCTCTGCCAGGTCAACAGTGGTTAATCTCAAACCTCTGCCAGCTCTTAGAACCAAACGTCTGTTGATAAAAGTCCACAACAAATGGAAAAAAGTCAACCGAATTTCACATCCATTCCACCAATTCCTCCACCACCATTCCAATCAGAGGTTGGACCATCAAATTCACCAACAGAGGATAGCTCAGATGATACACATTTGCAAGCTTCACCTCAGAATTCCATTGTCCCATATCAAGGTGAATTGATTTTTCTCAAAAGCCATCCTGTGGATCAAGTTATTGGCAACATCAATGAGGGAGTGCTCACCAGAAGCCAATCCCAAAACATTTGTCTTTTTGCTGGTTTTCTATCACTCACACAACCTGTCAAGTACCAAGAGGCACTAAAAGACAATAGTTGGGTAGAAGCCATGCAAGAGGAGCTACTACAGTTTAAAAGACAACAAGTATGGGAACTTGTACCACTTCCAAAAGATGTATGTCCTATTGGCACAAAGTGGGTCTTCAAGAACAAAACAGATGAAAGGGGGATTGTTGTCAAAAACAAAGCAAGGCTCGTGGTTCAAGGCTATAGAAAGGAAGAAGGCATAGACTATGATGAAACATTTGCTCATGTTTCAAGATTAGAGGCCATCAGAGTGTTCTTAGCTTTTGCTGCTAACCACAACATTAAGGTGTATCAAATGGACATCAAAAGTGCATTCCTATATGGAAAGATCAGGAAGAAGTGTGTGTGTGTGTCAACCTCCTGGTTTTGAAGATGCATTTCATCCTATCATGTTTACAGGTTAAACAAACACTATATGGTCTAAAACAAGCACCCAGATCCCGGTATGAAACTCTATCCACTTTTCTCTTATCCATTGGTTTTACCAGAGGTAGGATTGATAAAACCCTATTTTTAAAATGGAAAGGAAAAGATTTGATGCTTGTCCAAATTTATGTGAATGACATCATTTTTTGGATCCACATGCACTGCCATGTGTGAATAGTTCAGAAAACTCATGGAAGCAGAGTTTGAGATGACTGCAACGGGTGAGTTGCAATGTTTTCTTGGTTTACAAGTCAAACAAATGCAACATGGCACTTTCATCCATCAAAATAAGTATGTGAAAGAACTACTTAAGAAATTTGATATGGATGATTGTAAACCTTGCAGCACACCCATGGCAACATCCAAGCTAGTCATATTTGATGGCAAAGATGACCTTGTTGATCAAACATTGTATCGAAGCATGATTGGGTCTTTACTGTACCTAACTGCATCAAGGCCAGACATCATGTTTGCAACATGTGTTTGTGCCAGATCACAGTAATTGCCAATAAAATTAGATCTTATTGCTGTAAAAAGGATATTCAGATACATAAAAGGTGCTCCCATACTTGGTATCTGGTATCCAGCTAATGGTAACATTGAGCTTGCAGGATATTCTGATAGTGATTTTGCTGGATATAAAACAACAAGGAAGTCCACATCTGGAGGAGCCCGATGCCTAGGTGATTGCTTAGTGTCTTGGCAAAGCAAAAAGCAAGTTGCAGTTTCCACATCCACTACTGAAGCAGAATATATAGCTGCTGCAAGTTGTACTGCTCAACTCATGTGGCTTCAAAATTAATTGCTGGATTTTGGTATCACTGCTTTAAAGACTCCACTCAAAATTGATAGTCAAGAAGCAAAAAAAAATATCACCAAAAATCCTGTCTCTCATTCCACCACCAAGCATATTGACATCAGACATCACTTTGTGAGGGATTGGTCCATACCAAGGATCCACTGGCAGATGTGTTGACAAAAGAAGTTGATGCTCACACTTTTGGCAGTTTGATATCTAGGCTTGGAATGCTAAACATGGATTAGAAACAAATTTTTTTGTGTGATCCATGTGTATATAGCAATAAAATGTTTTTAGAAAATCAAAATCCATCCTTAAAAATAGTTTAAAATTGAATTTTTCAATAAATCCTCAAAGTCTGTTCAAAGCACTGTTAGCACAAAAACACTGTTCGTTTAGAAAAATCTATCCACTGTCAAAAAGTGTATCCTCTAATAGTTGCAAATACTATTCTCATCCATTGATCAAAAATTTCAAACAGTGGTTAGCCAAACAACTGTCTTCCATTTTCAATCAGAGGTTACACGTGGTCAGATGTTATTCAACAGTCGTTGCATCAGATGCCACGACCTCATCACTTTTTCAAGAAACCCTATAAAAACCCTGTTCCATCAAGAACAGAGGATTCACCAAACTGTGTCGATTTCAAAAATCTCAAAATAGTTTGCACTCAAATCATGGGTCCTAAAACAAAATCAAAGAAATCAAAGCAAGATTTACCACCATTCGTCCTGACTATCAAAATCCCACACAATTACACGGGGATCTTAGAAGAAACCAAAGTCAATACACGATACCACACAATGATTTGGATTCTAAGAGAGTCAAAATTTAAGCATATGCTCGAAGTCAAAGCCAAAATTTACATTGATTCTCTTTGGGATTTCTAGAAAAATGCTAAGGTCAAAACATCCACTGATGGGGTTCCTTATGCAATAATCTCAAAGGTTGGGGATATCTCTGTGCAAATTAGTCCACAATCGATCTCTTAAGTTTTTCAATTGAATGATATGGCACATCCTGTGTCATTTTCTTTAAGAGAGATGCAAGCAGAGTTTGTGGAAAGGGGTTACACTGGCCAATTAAAAGGTATGACAATCTTTAAACCCCATTTTCCAGCAGAGATGAAATTATTTTTCCATACTCTTTTAACACGTCTCTCAGCAAAATCTACTGCTTTCAATGAGATTCCATTGAACATGCAATATCTAGGATATGCAGTTTTGACTGATTCTGATTTTAACTATTCCCAGGTATTGTTCAATGATTTGGTAAAAAATTTTAAAAATATCTCAAAAAGAAAAGCTTTCTTGATACATACTTGATTCTTGAGTGTTTACTTGAAAGACCAGATTAGATCTGAAGCAAGTAAACAAGGCGCAGTGATCACACCTGGCTGCCTAACTCATGAAACTTTTACACGAATTACAAATCAAGAAAAGGTTTCCAAAACAGAAGTAGAGGAGGATGAGCCAGCTTTACAAGAACAAAATGTTCAATCTCTTCCTCTTGCTACTAAGCCCACTGCTCTAGGTGATCAGAGCATTGTAACCACTGCTCTAAAACCCACACCTAAAATCACCAAAAAGATACCAACAAAAACATCCAGAAATCCCACCAAACCCAAAAAGGGTACTTTGGAAGATGAGATCCCAGAGGTAAACCCTGTGACAGCACCAAAGTCACAAACCACTGCTGCTACTTCTTCACAGCAGATGGTTGACAGATCTCTACCTGGCTATGAAACTCCTCCTGCATCCTCACAAAAGGATCAGGTTGTAAACACAAGGACACCAAATTATGAACCTCTAGGTCCACTTGGTTCTATCTTCCACAGCCCATCTCCCAGGGCAATATCTCTTTCCACACCTATCCCTTCTCCAATAAAATCCCTACCACAAACCTTTTTATCCTTGCTGAATGCAATAGAACTAGAGCAGACATTATCCAGCACTTCTCACCAACCTATCACTGAGAATATACTTCAACATGAAGTTGGGTCTGAATCTCTATTCTTTGCTAGACCATCAGCAAATGAAGAGGCTACATCCCTTGGGTTACATGTAACCCTTGGTGATAGTGCAACTAGAGCAGCCACTACAATTGCAAACCTAGCTATGTTAGTACAGTTGTCTATGTCTTAGTCTTGTATCGAGTCTGTTTAGAATAGGTGAGATCACGACAGAAAACGTCATATTTATGTAAGTTGGACACCAAGTTCGCCTGGAATTGTGTGGTGAGAACAAGGTCGGCCGAACTTTTTCAAGACAAGTTCGCCCGAACTTGTCTATCCCCAAGCGAACTTGGCAGTCTATAAATAGGTAGCTTGTGATCTCACATTGAAGGACTTTGGCACACTGACGGCGAAGCTCTGTCGGATCTGGAACTTGAACGTTTATGAATATTGATCAATAAACTGACATTTAACGAGTAATTCTTGTTATACGATTAACACGTCACTTAGTTTCCGCCTAATTGGACGTTAGATACAAATTCTAGGTTCATGTGCTATAGAGGACGGTCCTAACAAATGGTATCAGAGCCTGTATACCTAGATTTGTTGAATTCATCACAAGAATCACTCTAATTCTATCTCATTCTATCATTTTTCTTATCTTTTTCACATATTTGAAGATATCACAGACAAATATGGCTAAAAATTGAACATGTCATGTAAAATACACTTATGGTAAACCCCTGAGAGTTTGAACATCAAATTCAAATGAATTGATATCAAAAAGTTGAAAAAACCATGTTTGGAAAACTGATTTTGATTGAACTTGTGATCAAGTTCGCTCGAACTTGATTAAAAATTCATCATTTTTAATCAAGTCCGCTCGAACTTGATTGATATTTCAAGTTTTATTTGATAAGTTCGCTCGAACTTGCTGATATTCATTCAATTTTTATCAAGTTCGTCCGAACTTGATAAAATTCTGTTGAAAAACTACAAATTCGCCCGAACTAGTTTATTCTCTTGAAATTCTTAACAAGTCCAACCGAACTTGTATCAAAGTGAACATTTTCAATCTTCAAACACAAGTTCGCCCGTACTTGTGTAAAAACAAAATCTGATTTTTTCAAAACTACAAGTTGTTATTAATCTGTTTTCGAGTTTTTTCGAACGTGTTTTCAGATAAATCGCCTGATTTTCAAAATGGAAGATCTCCATAACATGTTTACTGCGGGAGTAGCGCAAGCTTCAACGTCTAATGCTATTGTGGCTAATCAGATGAATCTCGACAACGAGATGGGTACTACTATGAAACCGCTGAAGCTAATGAGCATGGACGAGTTTGAGGGATGGAAAGAGAAGTTTGTAAATTGGGTACAAGCTAATCAGTTCCACAGCTGGGTTGCGGTAGGAAACGGATACAAATGGCCAAAAAAGAACGCGAACAAGATCTGCCTTTGATAAAGTTTACACCTGCTGACCAAGAAGCGTACGTGGCTGAAAAGAAATGATTAGTCTAACACAACAATCTGTGATGGAATATATCTTGATACTTCTACCAAAATGTGAAACTTAACAAGAATTGTGGCAAGCTCTTTGTGATAAATTTAAGGGAAGTGATGAAATGATAAAGAGTAAAAAGGCTTTAATCAAGAAAGAATTCGAGATTTTCACAATGATCAAAGGTGAGACTATGAAGCAAAGATTGACATATGTTGTCATCTAATGGTTCAGATGCGAAGACATGAATTAAGAGAACTACTGAAGAACAGATAGAAAAGTTGGCTGATGCACTTCCTGAGGGAGAGGTGTAGGTCCGTTGTACAGATCGTTCTGGTCCTAATTTGGCAAACCTAAGGTAAATGTGCGGAATCCGTTTGCATAGGCAACATTGGATACACGTTTGTTACTGTTTAACACCGTTTCATTAATGTGTAGACGTTACAGATCCTGGAAACACTTGGACAGAGATTCGCCTCTGTTGTGACAAAATCTCTGATTCTTACAAATGAGAACACAAGTAACATATATATAGTAGAAGAAGTTCACCTGAAATGAGCCATGGTCAAGTTCGGGCGAACTTCATCATGAGCTCTACAAGTTCGGGCGAACTTGTCTCATATCACTATAAATTATTTGTGTAGAATGTCTATGTCTTAGTCTTATATCGAGTCTGTATAGATTAGAGTTGAATAGGCTAGCAAAACGAAGTATTTATGTAAATATGGGACAAGTTCGCTGGTGAAGGATATGTGAAGTCAAGTTCGGACGAACTTGATAATGTCAAGTTCGCCCAAACTTCAACACCCTCCAACGAACTTGTTGCCCTATAAATAGCTAGCATGTTGCTCTCATTTGTAACTTTGGCATTTCTGAGGCGAAACTCTGTCAATTTGGAGACTTGAAGTTATATCAATAAAATTGACGTTTAATTGACTAATTCTTGTTATTTGGTAAACTTGTCATAATATTTCCGCTATTATGGACAATAGAGATCAAATCTAGGTTTCCATGTAGTGAGGATCGGTCCTACATGTGGTATCAGAGCTAGAATAGCCTGATTTGGTTGACATCAAGACAAGAACACTTCTATTTCTACTCCATTCTTCTATTTTTCTTAACTTTTTCACAAAAATGAAGAATTCAGGGTCAAATTTTGTCCAATTTTGAATATGACATGTTAATACATCATAGATAAACCCCTGAGAGTTTGGAGTCTAAAATCAAACGAGTTGGTGTTAAATTTGTGCAAAAACCATGTTTTTCAAACACATCAGGATCGAACTTGTTAGCCAAGTTCGGCCGAACTTGAGCTAAAAAGTTACTTTTTCAGTGAGTTTTTACCAAGTTCGTTCGAACTTGAGGAGTTTTTGAAGGAATTTAAGCTAAGTTCGCTCGAAGTTGCTAAAATTCATTGATATTTTATCAAGTTCGACCGAACTTGATAAAATTCAAGAAAATTTAGGTAAGTTCGCCCGAACTTGCTAGATTCTTATTAAATTCATTTTACAAGTTCGTCCGAAGTTCAAACTCAGGAAATTTTCAAAACAAATCACAAGTTCGACGGAAGTTGTGAATAAATTCTGAATTCTTCATTCACAACTACAAGTTCGACCGAACTTGTAGTAAATCTAACATTTTCAAAAGTTTTAACGTGTTTTCAGCGTACGTGTCTCGATATTCGCGATGGATGATATTCAGAGAGCGTTTATGTCCGGAGTGGGTACATCCAATGCCAACGTGATTCAACAAGTCAATCTTGACAACAAGATGGGCACGTCTGTTAAAGCGCTGAAGTTAATGAGCATGGACGACTATGAAGGATGGAAGGAGAAATTTACTTATTGGGTTCAGGCCATGCATTTCCAAGGCTGGGTGTCGATTGAGAGAGGTTATACTGTTCCGTTGGACGAACATCAGCAAGTACTAGAGAAGTACAAGTACACCACAATACAAAAAGATGAGTACATTGCTGAGAAAAAGATGATAAGTCTCATTCAACAATCTGTTAAAGAAGATATTCTGGTCTTATTGCCCGAGTATACTACTGCGAGAGATCTCTGGCGATCACTACAAAAGAAATACCAAGGCAGCGCAGAGATAATCAAAAGTAAGAAAGCTCTCATCATGAAGGAGTTTGATATTTTCAACATGTTGAAGGGCGAGACAATGAAGCAGATGATTGAGTATTTCTGTCATCTGAAAGTCCTAATGAGAAGACACGATCTTGAGAAGACTGAACCAGAATACATCGATAAGCTTGCAGATGCGTTACCTGATGGAGAGTGGACTACTTATTTGATGGTTCAGAAAGAAAGTCCGAATTGTGAATTCTTTAAGCTGTCTACATTCATCGACAAACTAGAAGGTCACAAAATGGAACTTCTAAAATTCGCAAAGTCAAAGAATGCTAATATTGTTCAAGATGTTGGTCTGTATTTCAAGAATGGAATGCAAGACAGTATTTCAAGCCCAAAGATTCAGACAGCGTTCAATGCAAACATGAATTCTTCTCCACAGAATCAGAACCAATCATATCCTCAATATGATCAAAGTCCACAGAATTCTTCGTACTCAAGCACAGGATCAAATGCTTCTTATCAGAGTCAAGCAAATCAGAATCAACAAACAAATTCTGATCCAAATGTGTACAAGTGTAACATTGCTGTAAATCTAAACAATGGTGTTTCTGAGCAAGTTGCAAAACAACACATGTCACTTCTCGCCACTGTTCTAGAATCATATGAAAGTCTTGTAGCTGGAAAGATCGGCAACCCCGAAATAACTGCCGAAGACTACGATCAGGTGGACAAAGAAGAGCTTGAGCTGATGGATATCAGTGGTCACTAGCTTCTATCATTCGAAGGGTCACAAAGTTTGTTGCACTTACTGGCTGAGATATCGGAAATTCAAGCAACAAGCTAGGGTTCGACAAATCGAAAGTCACTTGTTTTAGATGCCGATAGAAAGGGCATTTCAAGAGAGAATGCAAAAATCCTGAATCCATGGGAAATCAAAGTCCATTTGGTGGAGGCAACTAGTATTACAAGAAATCTCTTCAATACAAGCCTTTCCCAAAGAAGACACAAGTTGAGATCCAGGAAAAGCCAAACAGCAGTAACAACAGTGAGAAGGAAATGGTTGCTTCGAACGAAGATGATGGCTTCGATTGGAATTCTTATATCGGTAAGAAGACCGGAGTTGCATTGATGGCTGAGATCGTTGAAGATACTTCTGCCGAAGAAGCAGCAGCGATAGAAAATGCTCTACTGGAACAATATCTGCAACAACAGGAAGAAGAGGAAATGTATCATCACATGAAGACACAGGGATTTTAACTCCTGATTCATCTTCTAGTTTTGAAGGTAACATTGATGGAAGTTCTCAAGAGCAAGTGATCGAGGAGAAATCGAATGAAGAAATTACTGATGTTGTTCAAGAAGTAACTGTTGAAAACCTCAAGGACTTTGCTGATAAAGCTATGATGGCGAATCTAACCAAGGTAGGTTCAGAGGTAAAGGAAGTTGTCAAAGTACAAGTTGTGGAGGTTGTAAAACCTTGCACAAAATGTATCGAGCCATGTGCTGAATGCGCCAAAAAATACAAATCATCGCTGAACTCAATGTACATAATGAACATTTCAAATATGATTATCGTACAATGAAGGAAGCGTATGACAAAATGAAAGATGATTTGGCAGGCTCGATAGAAATAATATTGAACAACACGATACTATAAGGATGTTGAAAGTTACAGTAATGGATAAACAAAAAGCAATAACATTTATATCCACACCATTGCTGAAACCAAACAACAACTCTAGGATATGAAAATTGAAATAGAACGTGTTCAACAACTTTTAAGAAGTTACACAACTAACGCGTATGTCACCGATCACATACTTCCCACGATCTCGTCGGAAGAAAATGTTAATAAATCTAAAAAGAAAACTGGTAAAGAATACAACAATGTTCCTCCACCCTATGCGAGAAGTATTGTCACAAAACTGTTGATGGGATGGATAAGGCACTCAAATTTGAGTTGTTATCTGAAAAGAGAAATGAGTTGCCGGAGAACATTGATGTAGTCTATACCAATGTGGTAGTGAAAAAGGTGGTTGAAAATGTTCTGAATGATTCTGATGACGGCAGTTTTGAGAGCGCCACCTTAAGTTTGAATAGTTCTGAGACAAATTCCGAAGATGACGATACATCATCGGAAGATAATCTATGTGATGAGCCTAATGTTGTCATGTACAAGGTTAAGGAATCTGATAGATTATACTTTGATGACAGTTTTCCGATTCGAAACGTCAAAGAAGATCAATTGGATAAACTGTTTAAACTGCTTGAAGTTACATCAGAAGACCTGGAGAAAAATGAAAAGAAATTCTACTCAAAACCCAAAAGAAGTTACAATAACTACCGGAGAAATGGTGGAGATCATCCAGAAAACCGGAGGGCTGTGTTAGGTTTAAAGGAATCTAATGAATCGAAAAAGAAAATGTCACCATTTCATGACACAAAGATAAACACATGAAATTTGTTTATGGGATAAGCATGGTTCACGAGGAGAGTTTGATTGGGAAGCAATCAAACGATGAGTTTAAGAAATAGAAAGAACTTCGAGATAAGGCGAAAGCCACAAGTGGTGTAAAATCCACTAGTGCACATTCACATGATAATCGGATTTGCTTCAAGTGCAACGAAGTTGGTCATATTGCACGGAAGTGTCCGAAATCTAAACCGGCTTATCTTCAAAGGAAAGAAAGTTCAGATGTTGAAAAACCAAAGCAACCTGAGATTAGGCAAATAAGAATTTTGAAAAGAAATGTTGACATAAAGGAAATGAAACAAATTTTTGAATCAAAACCTGAAGTTAAATCGAAATCTGAAAAGAAGTTCGCAAATTCAACTTTCAAAAAAGTTGAATCTTCAAAAGCAAATGAAACAAAGTTTTACATCAAAAAGGCTAACATAAAATCACAAGCCTAGGTTGCTAAGAAAAGGTCAACAACATCCGAGGTCACTAAGTCTGAGCTTGTTAAGACTAGTGATAACATGAAAGAATTAAAATCTGAAATCAAGTCCGAAACTGTCAAAATTACAAGTGGTAACAGTTTGAAAGAGAAAAAGAAAGTGAAATTTTCAAACATAAACATCATAGAAATCCAGATGATGAATATGAATTTGATTATGCTGACAAATGTGAATTCGATTACGATGATGGTTATCCAATTCAACCCAAGACCAAGAAGGCTTGGGTCGCGCTGTTTAACTAATTGTTGAAATGTGTAGGGGCTCTAGAGATCCGTACTTTCCAAGTAGATTCTGGATAGTGGAGCTTCCAGACATACGACAGGAATTAAAGCGCTCTTGTTCGACATAAAAGCTATCAATGGTGGATATGTTGGATTTTCTGGAAACCAAGGTGGAAGGATTGTCGCGGAGGGAAGGCTCTTAAACAGAGTTGTTTCATTTGATCAAGTGAACTGCATAGCGGAGCTTGAGAACAAGCTTCTTAGTATTTCTCAAATTTGTGATAAGAAATTTACCGTCCACTTCAACGATAAAGAATGCATGATCATCAAACCGGGTTTCAAAATACCAGACGAATGGATACTCATGCGTGCACCAAGAGAGAATGATTTGTATGTCCTTGACATGGGAAATGCTACTAATTCTTCAAAAATGGCATAATGTTTTGTCTCGAAAACTACTGAGAAGGAGTCAATCTTATGGCATAGAAAGATGGGCCACATTCACCTAAGAAAGATGAATCATTTGGTGCATAATGATTTGGTGGAAGGTGTGAATCTAAAAAGTTTTCATATGTTAGATAATTGCCTCGAGTGTAAAAAGGGAAAGCAGATCAAGAAATCTCATCCAAGAAAGATTCTTAATTCGATAAAGTTACAACTCGAAAGACTTCATATGGATATTTTTGGTCCAGTGAATGTCCGAAGCATCTCTGGAGATCTCTACTGCTTGGTAGACACAGACGATTATTCCCGATACTCATGGGTATTCTTCCAAGGATCAAAAGATGAGACGTTTGAAAACTTAGTGATTCTTTTCAAGAAACTTGAGAACCTGTACCATCTTCCGGTGAGACGCATTAGAAGTGACAATGGTACTGAGTTCAAAAACACCAAAATGAGGGAATTCTGCAACGCTAAAGGGATTCTTCATGAAGTTAGTGCTCCCTACACTCCGCAACAAAATGGAGTAGCTGAACGGAAGAATAGGATGCCGATAGAAACTGCAAGGACAATGCTTGCAGACTCAAAGCTTCCAGTCAGCTTCTGGAGTGAAGCAGTTGAAACGGCTTGTTACACACTTAACAGAGTTTTAACAGTAAAACCAACAAAGAAGACCTGTTTTGAGATGATCAACCGACGGAAACTGAATTTGAAGTTCTTAGAACCATTTGGAGCGCCATGTACTGTAATCGATCAAGATGGCAAATTTGGAGCTAAATCACTCGAAGGTTTCTTTGTCGGATATGCAAGTCCATTGCGAAGAGTTTACGTTCCCTCATTGAGAAAATTCATTGAAGCGCAGCACGTTGATTGTTTTAACTATACGGCACCTGTTCAGAGAAAAGGTGAGGCATGGTTATTCAACTATCAAGACTTGTGGAAATCATTTGATTTGCCTCAAGAACCATCCGATGAAGAAATTGCAGCGTTATATTATCTTCATCAATTAGCAAATAAAGAGCAAATTGTCAGACCAATTGTGGTTAATCAACCCACGTTGGGATCATCTTCTTTTGATGCTAGTTCAAGTAATAGCGGTGGCCAAGAAATTCAAACAGATCAAGTGACACCGACTATAGAACCAGTCAATACTACAATGAATCATAATCTTTCTGAAGCATAGAGTTCAGACTCGGACGAGGCTCCAACATTCGATGCCGATGGAGAATCTTCTTCAGATGAAGAATCAAAGCAGATTACAAGTTTATTGAATGAATCTGCAAGCCCGAGTGGTGCTCCTGAAGTTGAAGTAGTGGTAGATCAACATATCACAAATCAAGAGAATACCAGGGTTGTTCCAGGCGAAGTGATGCCAAGATCATATTCTTATCATCTGTCAAATTTTATAATAGGCGAATTACAAGCTGGTGTGAGAACACGGAGTCAAATAAACAAAACTTTGAGCTATTTCTATACTCGTGTAGCTCCAATTCAAGAATATTGCTACTATTCATGTTTTATATCCTAGATTGAGCCAAAGAGTGTTTCTGAAGCTTTAGGCGATGAAAACTGGGTACAAGCAATGCAAGAGGAACTGTTACAATTCGAGAAGTTAGGAGTGTGGAAGCTGGTAGACCTACCTGAAAATCAGAAAGCGATTGACACGAAATGGGTCTTTAAATGCAAGCGAGACGATCGAGGGGTTATCGTTCGAAACAAAGCCCGGCTTGTTGTCAAGGGATTTCACCAGTAGGAAGGGATAGATTACATAGAAGTCTATGCACCAGTAGCTCGCTTAGAATCCATTCGAATATTTCTTGCTTTCGCAGCATGGAAGGGATTTAAAGTCTATCAGTTGGATGTAAAATCAACTTTTCTGTACGGAAAATTACGCGAGAAGGACAACCACCGGGGTTTGTCGATCCACTCAACAAAAAGAAAGCATATCTTCTTGATAAAGCACTTTACGGTTTACACCAAGCTCCGAGAGCTTGGTACGAGACATATCGCAACATCTCATGGGAAACGGCTTTGTCAGAGGAACTGTGGATAGTACTCTCTTCACAAGAGAAGTTGGTAGTCATCTAATTATAGTTCAAATCTATGTGGACGACATCATCTTTGGATCAACGAATGATAGTCTTTGCAAGGAGTTTAAGGGCATCACGAAGAAGAAGTTCGAAATGTCTTCGATGGGCGAAATGAAATTCTTCCTCGGATTGCAAGTAGATCAACTTCCAGACGGTATTTTCATTCAGCAGACCAAGTATGTGCACGACATCTGGAAGAAGTTTGATATGGAAAGCTCGAAGTCGTTATCTACTCCTCTTGCTCTTAATCACGGGATTTGCATCGAGGAAACTAGAACCAAAGTTGATGAGACGCTCTACAGATCAATGATAGGATCGCTGATGTATCTGACGGCATCGCGCCCAGACATCATGTATCCTACCTGCCTTTGCGTCATATATCAGTCTAGCCCGAGAATATCACACATACAGATCGTGAAGCGAATCTTCAGATACTTGAAGGGATGTCCAAGCACCGGCTTGTGGTACCCGAAGAATGATAATTTCGATCTTGCAGGATATGCTGATTCTGATTTTGGTGTAGATAAGTTGAATTCAAAATCGACTACAACGGGATGCCAGTTCTTCGAAACATGAATGGTAACCTGGCAGTGTAAGAAACAGACTACGGTCGCTCTCTCTACTTGTGAAGCTGAGTATATCTCGGCCTCCAGCTGTTGTTCACAGATTCTGTGGATACAACAGCAGATGAGAGACTATGGTCTGCAATTTCTCGACACTCTGCTGTATGTTGATAATAAGGCAGCCATTGATATAACCATAAATCCGGTTCATCACTCACGTACTAAACACAATGAAATTCGTTATCACTTCATTCGTGACTGCTACGATAAGAAGTTGATGCGAATAGAAAAAATCCACACCGACGAACAAAAGGCTGATTTTTATACCAAACCATTTTCTTTATCACGGTTTAAATACTTGTTGAGAATTATTGTTATGAAAAATTTGATGACAGGTGCGGACGCTGAGGTTGAATACGGATCGGACGACGAGTTCGCGTGATCCATATGGGTTTGTATATATCTTTCTAGTTTAAAATTTTATTAAAACTAAAATACAAAAATATATTTTTGATTTTAGGGGGAGAAATGTTAGAGAAAATACAAAAACATTTGAAAATTTTAAAATTCAAAAACATATGAAAAATGCAAAAAGTACAAAAACATTGAAAAAGACAAAAAAAATTGGATGTCACAAAAAGGAAATAATAGTACATCAGTGGACTATCACAGTATGCTAAAGAAATGTAAAGTTTAAAAGTGATAAACAAGTCTTACTGTGGATGTGTCGATAGGCTTAACACGTTCAGTAAATTGTTTTCGTGATATAAACTAAATTTTACAACTGCTTAATCTTGTGGATTAACATATCTTGGATATATGGACTTAGTACTCCGAAATTTCGTTTGAGAGATTGCCTGATTCTGAGATACGAGGTCTTTATAGATAGTTGATATCTGGGGTATTATACAAGTTCTTCTGATTTTGCGGAAGCAATAGCCTAGAACTTCTATAATACTTTTGCAATAAACCCCTAAACTGCATGCAAACATGAAAAGTATCGAAAGATCTAATCATTTGTAGTGTTGAAAAGATTCCTTAATTGGAACACACCTTAAAGTCGAGCCTTCATCTCCTTGTCTGTACGGTAGTACTAACCTGAGCTCTCAAGGTCTCGCACTAACCATACATATCAATTACGCTATATTCACCTGTAAGTTGAAATCTAGGGAATCTTGATACGGGAGTATATTCAAGAAGTGCGAACCGCAGATAAGTTAAGTTTCATAAATCATACCTTAACATATCTTGGAACAGTTGAAAAACGTGGTAAAGTTTAAGTGGACAAACATATCGACAATCTAGGTAAACGTGTTTAAAACTAAAAGTCATTTAAGGTCAACGGTACTAGTGATATGTCTCAATAAACTGGTATGATCCTTAGGCACGAATTCACAAAAATATGTTTGTAAATATGTTTGTACAAAGTTTACATTGTCCTGTACATAGTTTATCAGCTTTACAGATTAAAACCAAAAAGATTTTCAGTGTGTTTTAACATAAACTTACAAAAATACAAAAAGATTTTGTTTCTACATTGTTTTCAGCTAACCAATGTTGGAGAACGGATCTTCGAAGTCTGGTAAGGTACTAAACTAGTGGGAATCTCGTTGACAATGGGCTGAGAGCTAATCTGTAAAATCTGAAAAGCCGAAAACAATGAATAGGTCATTAATTTCAAACTTTGATTTTGAAAATATCAAAGTTTGTTCGTAACGGCTCAAACCGGGGTCATTAACTTGGACTCGGCAGACAAATCGGTTAACCAAGGTCATTAGCTTGGACTTGGTCAACTGAGTGGATTTTCATAACTGGTTAAAAGTTGAAAAGTTTAGGGACTTAAATTGCAAAATTTTAAAAAGTTTGAAAAGTGGGTTTGGCAAGTTCGGCCGAACTTGCTAAACTGAATAAAGTTTAACAATCAAACAAGTTTGACCGAACTTAAATGATGGCTGGTTTGTGATAGTATAACTTCGCCCGGAATTATATGGGCCTTTATCATTAGGCTTGCAAGTTCGCCCGAACTTGCTAGGGTATTTATATCCAGCAAGTTCGGCCGAACTCATTATCACTGAACCTTTATCCTCTTAGCGAACTTGTGTCTTGTGAGCGATTGTGTGAAATTGGCAAGATTGTGTCGTTATACTGCCCAAATTCGAATTGACCTTGGTGATTTGCACACCACTATCAATGGAAGAGGTGAGATTTTGGTGATTGAACCGTCAATTGGACAGTTAATATTGAACTAAGATCTGAACTTGATAAATATGATAGATCTAGGATGCATTAGACCAAGTTGAACTTAAAATCATGTTAAAAAATTAAAATCAACCATAGAATCGTGTTTGATTTGATTAAATTGGTTGTTATGGTATGTAGCAGGTTTAAGTATTGAAGATGATAACAAGTTCGGCCGAACTTGTTATCAAGTTCGACCGAACTTGCTAACCAATCAATGAACAAAATGGTCAGCAGTCAAGTTCGACCAAACTTCTGCTAAAAGATGAAATTAATCAAGATCTAAGAAGTTCGACCGAACTTAGGTGTTAAAGATTGAAAGTTGAATGATCTTAAGTTCGCCCGAACTTACTAAAGTGTTGAACATGTATATTGTGCATGTTTGGGCGAACTTGACTAAGATCAGATTGGTTTTACACACATCAAGTTCGCCCGAACTTGATGAAAAGGTGTTTAAAAAATTTTGTAATTTTTTTCTCGTAATGCGTACTAATTGTTTTGCGTCGCTTTTCAGGGTCAAGTACCAGCAAGGGTAATTTCTATGGACTTTTTTAAGTTCCATAATACGTGTATCACGCTTGATAAAGCGATATGTCCGTCACTGAAGGAGTACGAGAGTATTCTGAAGTTTCTGAAGGAATGTCCTATTCACAGAGCTATTACGGAGCGCACAGTGTCGTATAGATCACACACTTACCATTTCTTGATGAACGAAAGCCTCAGTGATGATAAGAAGACCATTATTTCATCTGTGCAAGTGGGAAACGAAGTCAAAGAGATCAAGGTTACAGAAGATGATATTCGCAGGATTCTACAGTTCAATGATGACAAAGACGATCCGATTTTCTTGGACGAGAAGATGGTTCGAGGTTGTTTTTACAGAATGGGTTACAAGGGCAGCGTTAACAAACCGACATTGAAGAAAGGGGAAGTGCCTAACCCCTTCAAGCTCTTAATGCATGCGATTATTCATACATTCAGTCACCGCAAAGCAGGCCTTGACGATGTTCAAGATTATATGGCCTGTATGGCAACGGTGTTAATTCTGAAAAAGTCGTTCAACGACTCAAAGCTTGTGTCTACACATATGTCAAAGAACATGGATGATTCAAGATTATGCTTATATCCAAGGTTCGTGCAGATGCTAATAGATGAGAAGTTCACAAACATTGCACGTGATCTGAATGACGTCTTATATCTCAGTCACCTTGATGATACTACTGTTAAGAAGCTGATAAAGTTCCAGAAGCAAGCGTTAGCACCAGTAGCAAAGCCAGTATTTGGGGAGATTAAAGATGAAAATTATATTGCACCAGCTGACAACAGATGGAGAAAAGACGGTAGTGGTGATGAGAAAGAGTTGAACAATGAGAAAGAATGGTTTAAAGATTCAAGCCAAAAGCTCGCAATGATTGGTTCCTAAAGGCTGAAGTTGATAAGCCTAAAAAGAAGCGAGTAGCAAAGAAAATTGATACAATGCTTGTTGATGAGGAAGAGCAAGAAAATGTTCAAGCTGAAGTTGGTTCTAGTGCAGCAATTGTCACAGAGAGTCAAGAAGTTGAGAAAATGACTCAGGAAGACGATGTTATTTTTGCTACATCAGAGAATGATGATGATTCTGATGAAACACCAGAGAAAGAACCAGAAAAGACAGAAGCAGAAAAACAAGCTGAAAAGGAAAAAGAATTTGATGCTGATTTCGATCCGAATCAAGAAAAATAGTCTAATGAGGAAAGACCAAGAAAAAGGCTAAACGTGTGAAGTCTGCTACTGTTTCATCGACAAAGACTACATGGTCTCCTCAGACAAAAGGCATGAAGAAATCACAGAAATCTCAGAAACCTAGTAGTCGTAGATACAAAGGAAAGCTGAAAAGCGCAGAAGTTACACAAGAATCTTCTGGCGCACAGGTGAGAGGAGTCACACAAGAACCTCCTACACAAGAACCTCCTGTTGTTATTCCATCGGAAGCTGAACATCCAGGAGTTACACAAGAACCTCCTGTGATCATTTCATCTGAAACAGAACGTCCAGGAGTTACACAAGAACCTCCTGCGACTAGATTACTTAAAGTTCATGTTATTTAATCTCCGGTTGCTCCAACGACTTCTCATTTTGAAAGTTCTACGCCAAGGAAGTCTATATCAAAGGCTGCTACTCCAAAGTCAACACCAAAAACTCCAGGGCCTAATCTGTTTGGTGATATGCAGAATGATCCAATAAGTCTTCAAGATCTGAATGATTTCTTTCCAGAAACGAATGTTGAACTTCTTGAAAAGCATGTGAAGGTTTTAGAAGAAAAAGTTCAACAAAATGAAGCTGAGAAATCAGAGCTAATAAAGAAACTGAATCAAAGCTCAGTAGAGAAAGAAATGTTGGATGACAAGGTCAAAGTGTTGGAAAATGAACGAGAATACTTCAAAGCCCTAATTGAAAGTTTGCAGGATGCGAACGAGAAGCTTCAAACAGAGATTGCGGATCTAATATCAATCCAAGCCCTAAATGATTGAAGATTCACGAGAATGCAAAAAGTGTTATCTAATACACTTGGGATTGATTTCCTTATCGAATATGATCGTCTTGATACAGGAAGCTAAAGAAAGATCTGACAGAGAACTCGCAGCAAGTGGCAAAGGAAAAGGGGTTGAAGGTGAAGCTCCTAAATCATCTGAAGCTGCAGAAAAGCATGTTGATGAAGTTGAAAAGGCTTCTGAGTATGATATTGCTAAGGTTGATGAATCTGTCAAGCCTTCTGATTCAGTAATCGTTTCTGAAGAAAAGGACGATGAAGAAGCAGAGAAAGAGGATAAAGATGATGATGATGATGATGATAAGAAAGATGATTCTGATTATGAAGATTGGAATGTTGCTGATGATGATGATGATGATGATCAGGGAGGAGTTGGTATAAAAATCAGTGAAGCAAAAGTCTCTGATGACTTTGATTATTCGTCTTTAATGGATGATGAATCAAACAAGATGGATGATCAAATTGAGGGGGAGTCAGGGCAAACAGGGCCAACTGATGATGTTGATATGATTGATGTTGATAGGTTTGCAAAGCCTGTTGTTGCCGTACCAACAAAGCCTTTAATGCTAATGCCGGAACACAATGTAGAGGAAGGCGAGTACATTCACAACTATACGAAAGAAGATTTGGCAAAATTAATAGAAGTTGATGTGAATCATTTGACTTTAATTTTGAAGAACAAGTGATGAATGTGAACACGTTTGAGCCAAATGATTATCAGTATGTATGAAGGTTTGAAGCTGATGAATACAACAGAGTGATTGTTGAGGATTGGTCTTCGGATGATGAAACAAATGAAAATGTGAAGTACGTCGGTCCTAATACAGATAGTTTTCCTACCTATGAGGAGATGTACAAGCAACTTGATGAAGACATGTTGAAGGAAAAGATTGAAGAATCTTTACGAGAAGGCAAAGTTCCGAAACCAATGACGAAGGAGGAAATAGCTAAAGCAAAGAAGTCCTGTTTCAAAGAAATGCCACGCGAACGTAAGTTTCGACGTCCTCTAGCATTCTTTACAAGAGATAAAGACGTGTCATTGGGGGATATTCTCAGTTGTGGTTGGTTTAAGGAGCTGAATGTATATGCAATCAAAAGGGAGTTTGGAGTGCAATACTTCAAATATCTGGCTGATTTCAAGACTCTACCATACTGGGATGTTGAGGAACTAGTTCAGACTGTGAATATTACATATCATATGAAGTATATTGATCAGTTACTTTGGAAGATGATCAAGTTTGAAGCTGTAAGAGGTTTTAGATATTGGAAGCCGTTCATTCCAGGACGTAGAATCAAAACAAATAAGAAAACAGGGGAAAGGATATAACGTTAATAATGAAACGACCAAGGGCGATGAGAAACATGCTGTTGATGTCGATTGAGCAAAATTTCTTTCCAGTGTTCAAGTGGTGCCAGATAGATCCAACCACATGTGAAGCTGTTATTGTTTTACGATTTGAAGAACACTTAGATATTACAAAGGAAAGGGTTGAAATATTAGGATTTCAGGGCATGAGGGGATTATGGAGAACAATCAGGATTCTAGATCCAATGTGGCTTGTCAACTGTTCGATAGAAGATCTTAAAACCTTGTTCTACAGCAAAATAATATTCGAGGAACGTGAAACAGAACAGGCTATGCAATATCAAAGAGTTGTGAATGTTTGCTATGCACATGAAGTGAATTCAGGAAAGATGTGGCAGACAAGCTGGAGGGAACTAGAACGGGTTGAATTTCTGAAAGAGGAGAAGCGTCTAGAAGCTATACACGAGAAAGGAAAGGCCGCAAGGCTTAGAAGATTTCAGTTTATGAACAAACTGCCTCCTACAGATCAGACACCGGATCCGAAGCAAGAACGACGAAAGAAGCCTCACAAGAACTTCTCCGGTCGTGTTCGTTAAAGTTTATTTGATGATAGAGTTTTGAAGACTGATACAAGACTGAAGACGATATCCAAGGGGGAGTCTGTTGGTGCAGAATGTCTATGTCTTAGTCTTCTATCGAGTATGTATAGATTAGAGTTGAATAGGCTAGCAAAATGAAGTATTTATGTAAATATGGGACAAGTTCGCTGGTGAAGGATATGTGAAGTCAAGTTCGGCCGAACTTGATAATGTCAAGTTCGCCCGAACTTCAACACCCTCCAACGAACTTGTTGCCCTATAAATAGCTAGCAAGTTGCTCTCATTTGTAACTTTGGCATTTCTGATGCGAAGCTCAGTCAATTTGGAGACTCGACATTATATCAATAAAATTGACGTTTAATTGACTAATTCTTGTTATTTGGTAAACTTGTCATAATATTTCCACTATTATGGACAATAGAGATCAAATCTAGGTTTCTATGCAGTGAGGATCGGTCCTACATAAACTTAACGTTTCGGAGTACTAAGTCCGTATATCCAAGAGATGTTAATCCTCAAGTTTAAGCAGTTGTAATCCCGGAAACAATTTACTGAACGTGTAAAGCCTATCGACACATCCACAGTAAGTTTTGACTGTTCAACAGTGATGGTTCTATGAATTTTATCAAATTTTCTTCAAAATTTTGTAAAACTTTCAAGTAAATGTTATTGGAATGTATTTTCGAAAAATTTTCTCCAAAAATTTTCAAAAATTGTAAAGTAAACGTTATTTGAAATGTATTTTCGAAAAATTTTCTCTGGAAATTTTCAAATATTGTAAAGTAAACGTTATTTGAATTTCAAATTTTGTAAAGATGTCCTTTATATAAAACTTGTTAACCCGGCTCATCTTCATTGTGTGCCATGGAACTCCATTCTCAGTAATTTACTTTCATCTCAGAAGTTACTACAAAAAATTCAAACAATTAGTTGAATAGTGACACCCAAACATTTTTAGCCTTAGGCGTTATTTCTTCAACCTTAATTTTGACTTTTGTCTCACAACCAGGTTTATTTTGGACTTTCTCAAGTTTCGGAAAATCCTCTAAACTTACAATTTTCACTGATTGTGTCACTTCCTTTTCTTTAATCAACCATGTTTGATTTTTTGTTAAAGCTTTCTTGAAATACAATGTAGAAACTATTTGTTCATTACTATTCGAGGATTCACCAGTTTCAAAATTTGAAAACTTAGTAATAACTGGTTTCACCTTGTTTGTAGTTTCTGTACATTATTTTCTAACCTAAGTTGGTATTTTCAAATCTTCAGAATTTTTCTTATCAATATGAACAGGTTTAGGATTAATTTGTAAACATATTCTAGCAATATGTCCCTTGATTCCACATTTGTGACACAACCTGTTATCATATCGATCCTTTTTATCAAACCATACACTCAAATCATAACATTGATTTGATGTGTGGTAACCATCTTTCCTGTTTCTTCTATAACTTTTATTTGACGTTGAAGCACTGTGGTCTGACCTGCACCATTTACTTAAAGAATTTTGTGAGTTTTTATAATGATTGGATGATCGTACCGATGAGTCTTTATGTTTCTTTCGAAAATTTTAGAACTTCGTTTTTCCTTTTGTTTTTGTTCTCCATTCTGCTTAGAAGGTTTTTGCATTGACCATTCAACTTTTTCAGTAGATTGTAGAACAATTTGTTGAAAATTTTCTTTTAATTTTAAAAATATTTCATTTTTCTCTTTTTTAACACTTTCATCATCGGTATCATCATCACAATTCTCAATTATGACTTTGTCATAATTTGTGACATTGTCACTTATTGGAATTTCATTTTTATTTTCATTGATCGGTTTTGGACATATCTGATCTAAAATCAATGATGAGGTCACAAAACCTTTCAATTTCTTTTCCAAATCAACAACTTTATTTTTAGTAATCTTAGCATCTTGTTCAAGTTTTCTGATTTTTTTCAAGATGCGAATTTATTATATTTTTTTTTCAAATACATTTTTATTTAAAACAAATTTTTCATTTTCTAAAAATTTTATTCAATTTTCAAATATCTTTTCATTTTCTTTTAACTTTTTATTTTCTAATGTCAAACTTTCCACATTTTTCAAAAGGTTGACAATATCAAATCTGGATTTTTCACACTTTGAGCACACAGATTCAGAACTTGAAACCTCATTTGTAAATGTACTTGAAAATTGTGCTTCATAGTTCTTAGCCATTATACTCCCTTGTTTCTTTAACTGATCATCTGAACTTTGCTTACTGACAAGATCAGACTTCTTTAGTAATTCCACTTCGTATCCCTTTAATCTGTCAATGAAGGTAGAAAGCATGAAATGTTCCCAACTTGGAATTTCCTTTAGTACAATTAAGTATTCTGTCCATTCACCCTCCGGAAGTACATCTACCAACTTGTCAATGTACTCTCTTTCTATTTTAAGAATATCATGTTTTGTCATATGAATCTTCAACTGACAGAAGCGTTTATCATTTGTTTCATTGATTCGACTTTGATCATTGTGAAGATGTTAAACTCTTTCCTGATTAGAGCCTTCTTGCTCTTGATCATCTCCACACACTCCAGATATTTAGCACGCAGAGCATTCCACAGCTTTTGTGTCGTATCACATTCTGGTAGCAAAATCAAGATATCTTCATTTATCGATTGCTGTAACAAACTGGTCATCTTCTTCTCATGGACATATGCATTATTCTGTTCTGGTATAAACTTTGATACTGCAAGAATAGCTCCTTGTTTATCAATTGGCCATTTAAATCCAGTTTTAAAGGCAACCAAACGTGGAAGAAACTTATTTGTACCCAGCTCTCGAATTTTCTTTTCCAGGCTTCATACTCATCTATACTCATTAACATTGGCAACTTCACAGACCCCATTTTGTTTTCCAAACTAATTAGTCGTTCAAAAACACTTGAAAATGATTAGCAAACAGACAATTTTAGTAAAATTTGACTTTTAATCGACGATTTTAACATATCGGTTTGCTAAAATATGTTTAAATTTTTTTGGAAAACTGTTTTTATCAGATTAGAGCTTTAAACTCGTCTCGACGATACAAATCTTACGATATATGATGTCCGAGACATTTTTCTGAATATTCATGCCTTTTTTTAGAAACTTGGACAAGTTTGTGCGAACTTGTCACAGCTTGTGAAAATTAGCTATTTAACAAGTTCGGGCAAACTTGTATGGAATTTCAAGAGATTTAACAAGTTCGAGCGAACTTGTAAGATGTTTTCAGCAAACTTTGATCAAGTTCGGGTGAACTTGATTAAATTTGAAGAGAATCTTAGTAAGTTCGAGCGGACTTGACTGAAATCAGTGAAAATTCAATCAAGTTCGGGCGAACTTGATGTCAAGTTCGAGCGAACATGTGCTTTCAAACATGGTTTTTTCAAATTTTCGACATGAATTCGTTTGTTTTAAGCTTTGATCTTTTCGAGGGTTTTACTATTATGGATTTTACATATTATACTTGAAAATCAATCCATTTTGTCCGTGTAATGTCCAAGAAAAGTTTAAAATGAAAGAAATGAGTAGAAGATGTGAAGTTCTATGTCCAATGTCTTCAAATTAGTCCAATCCTGCTCTGATACCACTTGTAGGTCCGTTGTACGGATCCTTCTGGTCCTAATTTGGCAAACCTAAGGTAAACGTGCGGAATCCGTTTACATAGGCGACATTGGATACAAGTTTATTACTGTTTAACACTGTTTCATTATGTGTAGACGTTACAGATCCTGGAAACACATGGACAGAGCTTCGCCTCGGTTGTGACAAAATCTCTGATTGTTACAAATGAGAACACAAGTCACATATATATAGTAGAACAAGTTCGCCTGAAATGAGCCATGGTCAAGTTCGGGCGAACTTGTCCTTCACAGGACAAGTTCGGGCGAACTTGATGATGAGCTCTACAAGTTCGGGCGAACTTGTCTCATATCACTCATAAACTTAACGTTTCGCTCCAAAACACAGACTCTACGTTATACGATGACGTAGGCAACAGACATATGCATCAACAAGAGTGGTCAACTTACCTGATGGTTTTAAAGAACAGTCCGGCTTGGATGCATTTAAAGTTTTCATCTTTCATCGACAAACTAGAAGGTCATGAATGGAGCTGTTAAAGATTGCAAATCAAAGAATGCAAACGTTGTTCAAGATGTCGGTGTGTGTTACAAAGGAGGTGTTCAAGATACTCCGATTCAGAGTCCAAAAATTCAAACAACATTCAGTGCTAATATGAATTCATCGATTTATTCGTCACAGAATCAGAGTTCTCCGAACACAGGATATTCTAGTACTGGTTCAAATTTTACTTTTCAAAATCAGAACAATCAGTCGCATCAGACACACCAATCCAGTTCTGATCTGAATGTTTTTCAGTGCAACATCGCAGTTAATCTAAAGAATGTTTTTCCTGAAAAAGTGGCTAAACAACACATAGCACTTCTTGCTACTGTTCTAGAGTCTTACGAATGTTTAGTTGCTGGGAAGATCGAAATCCTGAAATGACAGTTGAGGATTACGATCAGGTGGATGAAGAAGAATTGGAACTAATGGACATTAAGTGGAGTCTAGCTTCGAACATCAGAAGAGTTACCAAGTTTGTAGCATTAACTGGAAGAGACATTGGTAATTCTAGTAATAAACTGGGATTCGACAAGATAACAGTTACTTGCTTCAAGTGCCGACAAAAAGGGCATTTCAAACGAGAGTGTCCAAACCAAGAAGTAAGTGGCAATCAAAGTCCTTTCGGATGTGGCAATGATTACTACAAGAAAGCATTACAATATAAGCCATTTCTGAGAAAAATCGAAGTTCAAGATCAGTCATCTAACGCCACAGAAAAAGATATGGTTGCTTCAAATGAAAATGAAGGTTTTGATTGGAACAAGTATATTACCAAGAAGACTTGAGTAGCTCTTATAGCTGAGATTGTGGAAGAGCAAGATGTGTCTGCTGAGAATGCAGCTCTGGAGAACGCAATTCTAGAACAATACATGCAACAAAGAGAAGAAGAGGAGGTTTATCATCACACGATGATGCAGTGTGATAATTCTTCTAACGTTATTCCTAGTTTTGCAGGTTGCTCTGATGCAGCATCTTTCAAGCAAGAGGTTAAAGAGAAACCGTTGGTGGTAGAAAAGAAACCAGAGGATGAGAAGGTAAATCCTGAGGTAAAAGTGATTGTAAAGGAAGTTGTGAAAGTTGTGGAGGTTGAAAAACCTTGCACAAAGTGCACAAATTCATGTGAGCAATGTGATGAGAAGTCTAAGATCATAAGCGAAATGACTATACATAATGAAAATTTTTGTTATGATTACAGAACAATAAAAGAAGATCATGACAAAATGAAAGGAACATATTCCAATGTCGAAAAAGCTAATCTTGAGCTAAGTGCTAATGTAACAATGGTAAGTGCAACAGTAATTGAAAAACTAAAAGCAATTAACATGCACATTGATACTATTGTTGAAACAAGGCGAGAGCTTCAAGACAAGAAAATTGAAACCGAAAGAGTAAGACAATTGTTAAAAAGTTAAACAACAAATGCTTATATTTTTTATCACATTCTTCCTACGATTAAGTCGGAGGAAAATGATGAAAAACCAAAAGGTACTAAGCGTAAAGAGTATGGAAATGTTCCACCTCCACTGCTTGCGAGTTACTGCCGCAAGAAAGAGGATGGTATTGAAAAGGCAATAAACATAACGCTTTTATCATAAACGAAAGATCAGTTGCCTAAGAACATTGACGTAGTCTATACGAAATCAAACGATGACAGTGAAGCGGTTGTGAAAAATGTGTAAAAAAATGTCTTGGGAAATGATTCTGATGACGGCAGCTTTGAAAGTGCCAACTCAAGTTCGAACAATTCAGAATCACAATCTGAAAATGACGATATGTCATCAGAACATGATCTAAGTGATGATCCTAACGTTGTCATGTACAAGGTTAAGGAATCTGATAGATTATATTTCGATGATAGCTTTCCGATTCGGAATGTGAAAGAAGATCAAATCGATAAATTGTTCAAACTTGTAGAAGTTTCATCAGATGATCTTGAGATAAATGAGAAAAGGTTTTATTCGAAACCCAAAAGGAACTTTAATAACTACCGAAAGAATGGTGGTGATTTTCCTGAGAATAGGAGAGCAGAGTTGGGTTTGGAGGTAAGTGAAGATGAACCGAAAAAGAACCAGAAGTCACCATTCCATGAATACAAAGGTAAAAACATGAAGTTTGTATATGGGACAAACACGGTTCAAGAAGAAAGTTTGATTGGTAAGCAATCAAATGATGAGTTCAAGAAAGAGATAGAACTTCGGGACAAGGCAAAAATCTGCAAGTGGAGTAAAACCCACTAGTGGACATGTTCATGATACTCGGACTTGCTTCAAATGTAATGAAGTTGGTCACATTGCTCGCAAGTGTCCGAAATCAAATCATGTGTATCCACGAAGAAATACAATGTCAAAAGATGAAAAACAAAAGCAACCAGAGATTGTGAAACAAATCAAAATGTTAAAAAGAAACTATGAATCTAAATTCGAAGTGAAACCTAAAACTAAAACAAAGTTTGAAAACTCAACATTTGAAAAAGGTGAAACTTCAAAAACAAACGAAAACAAGGATTCTAGATTTTATATCAAAAAAGCAAGAAGTAAGACACAATACTAGGTTGCAAAGAAAGTTTCTTCATCATCTGAAAATAAAAAGCCTGTTTCAAAAAGAACTGATAATGTCAAATCAAATGAGTCGGTAATAGAAAATGATCTTTAAAAGTTAAAAAAGGATGTTTTAAAACCGACAAAGAAAGAAAAGGTCGAAAAGTTATTAAAGTTGACATAGGACGAAATGTTTGATGAAAATTTTGATTACGATGATGGATATGAAAGTGATTACGATGATCTTTATCAAGTACAACCCAAGACCAAAAAGGCTTGGGTTTCCCTATTCAAGTAGTTACTTTTCATGTGCAGGGGCTCTAAAGATCCACATTATCAAAGTCAATTTTGGATAGAAGAGCTTTCTGTCTATTAACTTATTTCGAAAATGTCATAATCTTTGTCATTTTGAAGGGGAGAAGTTGAAAAGAATATTGGAAGAACAAATTGTGAAAATCCACACCGTTGAACAAAACATTGATTTTATATGAAACCATTTATTCTGTCAAGTAAATGATATTAATGGTTTATCTGTTGTATAGGTGCAGATGCATATATTAAAAAAGGATCAGACGACGAGTTCTTGTGATCCTCATTGGTTTGTTTTTCTTTTAAGAATAGAATTTCTTAAATCTAAAATCCAAAAATATGTTTTTGATTTTAGGGGGAGTAAGAAAAATATTTTAAAAATAAAAAACATATGAAAAAGTTGAAAATTCAAAAACATTGAAAATTTCAAAAAGTACAAAAACATTGAAAAAGACAAAAAGAATTTGTTGTCACAAAGGAAATGATAGTACATCAGTGGACTATCACAGTATGCTAAAGAATTGTAAATTTTAAAAAGTGATAAATAAATCTTACTGTGGATGTGTCGATAGGCTTTACACGTTTAGTAAATTGTTTTCGGGATATAAACTAAATTTTACAACTGCTTAATCTTGTGGATTAACATCTCTCGGCTATATGGACTTAGTACTCCGAAATTTCGTTTGAAAGATTGCCTGATTCTGAGATACGAGATCTTTATAGATAGTTGATATCTGGGGTATTATACAAGTTCTTCTGATTTTGTGGAAGCAATAGCCTAGAACTTCTATAATGCTTTTGCTAAAAAAATCCCTAAACTGCATGCAAAGTTGAAAAGAATCGAAAGATCTAATCATTTGCAATGCTTAAAAGATTCCTTAAGTGGAACACACCTTTAAGTCGAGCCTTCATCTCTTTGTCGATACGGTGGTATTAACCTGAGCTCTCAACGCTTCATATTAACCCAGAAACAGATATCAATTACGCTATATTCACCTGTAAGATGAAATCTAGGGAATCTTGATACGGGAGTATATTCTGAGATGGGAACCATAGTTAAGTCAAGTTTCATAATTCTACCTAACATATCTTGGAACAATTGAGAAATGTGTCGAAGTTTAAGTGGATAAACATATCGACAATCTAGGTAAACGGGTTTAAAACTTAAAGTCTCAAAAAGATCAGTGGTACTGGTGATATTTCTCAAACAACTGATATCATCCTTAGACACGAATTCACAAAAATATGTCTGTAAATATGTTTGTACATAGTTTACTTTTTTACTTGCTTTATAGATTAAAAACAAAAAAAAATATTTTCAGTGTGTTTTAGAATAAACTTTCAAAAATTCAAAAAGATTTTGTTTCTTCATTAGTTTTTGCAAGCCAATGATGGAGAATGGTTATTCGAAGTCTGGTAAGGTGCTAAAATGAAAAATCTTGATGACATCTATTAAAAATTAAAATGATCGAATATGATGAAAAGTTCATTAAATTGAAACTTTAAAATTGAAGAAGATATTGGTTTGTTCACAACGGGTCGAACCGAGGTCATTAACTTGGACTTGGTAGACAAAATTCGTTAACTAAGGTCATTAACTTGGACTTGGTCAATTAAGTGGATTTCATAACTGATAATCATATGAAAGGTCAAGGTCTTAAATGTAAAAATATTCAAGGTCATTAATTTGAACTTGAATAACTGAAAGGTTTGAAAGATGAAAAAGGAGATTAAAATTTGAAATGTTGATGTTATAAAATTTCAAAGTTTGAATCTGAAATGTTTATTTGAATGTCTAAGAACTTTGAAACAGAAGTAAAGTTTTAGGGGGAGCAGGATAAAACGTTGAATGAAGATACTAGAAAGCTCAAAGCAAGGGGGAGTTTTAAGATTAAAGCACAAAGCTAGAGGAGCATGGTGATTAAAGTTTTATCAAGTTAAGCTTAAGAAACATAGTTGAAGAAGATTTGTAGATCGAGGAAGTTAACGTTTATTCAAGACTAAAGATCAGAGATCGATAAAGACTCAGGAGGTTAATTGAAGTCAAATGACTACGGCAACATCCAAGGGGGAGTCTGTTGGTGCATATGTCTGTTGCCTAGGTCATTATACTAGAACGAGTCTGGAATGATCAAGATCTTCTGAAGACTGATCAAGACGAAGATGATATCCAAGGGGGATTCTGTTAGTACAGTATGTCTATGTCTTAGTCTTATATCAAGTCTGTTTAGAATAGGTGAGATCACGTTAGAAAATGTCGTATTTGTGTATGTTGGACACCAAGTTCGCCCGGACTTGTGTGGTGAGAACAAGTTAGGCCGAACTTGTCTATCCCTAAGCGAACTTGGCAGTCTATAAATAGGTAGCATGTGATCTCACATTGAAGGACTTTGGCACACAAACGGCGAAGTTCTGTCGGATCTGGAACTTGAACGTTTATGAATATTGATCAATAAACTGACATTTAATGAGTAATTCTTGTTATACGATTAACACGTCACTTAGTTTCTGCCTAATTGGACGTTAGATACAAATTCTAGGTTCATGTGCTATAGAGGACGGTCCTAACAACCTAGTTTTCCTTTAGACAGTGGTTACATTACTAAGTCTCTGTTGAAGGCAACCACTGCTGAGGCTACCAACGTAAGCTCTGATGTTGTGGGAAGTCCCCAGTACCAAGAAAAAGGGGCATCTAAGGTTGAAGCTAGTGTCAAACACATGCTCATGATACCTTAAATATAACTACCACCTCAGGTAGGAGTTCAGATGATCCTATTAAATTAGGTGATGATCTAAAATACAAAGATTTGACGGAGAGAGTATCAAAGATTGAAACTTCTCTTGATTAGATCAAAAATCTCTTGAAGCAGTTGATAGCTACACAGAGCCAACCCTCTGTCTTAACCACTGCTGATCTAAAAGAAGCCCTAGACCCTCTGTTTCAGCAACAAAAGTACTTCTCTGATCTACAACACAAACATCAAATGCAGGAAGTATGAAACATGGTTGAAGCTAGATTCATGGATACAAGGGCATACATTAAAGCGATAAAACCTCATCTTCTCCAAACCACTAGTACTGCTCCGCCTACAGTAATTTTTGTACCCACTGAAGATGATTCCAAAACGGGGGAGAAACCTTTGGGAAAGAAGAAGCTTACAATAGATGATCAAATTGCAAAGCCAACAGTGGATATTCCCAGGCCAGATGGTTAAAGAAAAAGGATCTAACAGATGATATCTTGGCCAGAGAAAACGAGAAGCAGAAGAGAAAAGTGTATCTTGATGGCAAGGTATTGGTTGAGCAAAAGATTAAGCAGCAAAAAGAAAAGGAAGAGGTTGGTACCTCAGCAAAGAGAAGACCTGCTAGAAAAGTAAGGCAACCAATTTCCACACCTTCCAAAACTGAGCCTGCTGTAAATCCAACCATTAAAACCTCTGCTTTCCAAAATGCAAGCTCACCTACTTCAACTTCCATACCCATTTCCACCAAAGCAGAGGTTGCAGCAGATGTAATCTTATCCACTGCCATGGTCATTTTTAATACATCCACCCAACCTCTACCAACACCAACCAGAATTCCAACTCATCCATCATCACCTTAAATCAAATCTAAAAGGAGAAGGACTACAAGGATGGTAAATGAAGAAGAGATCTTTCCTGCTCCTACTCCTTTATCATCACAACCACTGACCTCCACATCAACGCTTCCACCATCTTCAAATCCAGCCACTGATCCCCTTAAAGTTATACCTGCAGCAAAGCAATATCCTCTTGATCTACCAGCAGTCAGGGAAGAAATTCTAAGCTTCTATTCTGAGGAAGACCCTAACAAAAGAATCATACTATCTCTTGATGGCTACCCAAGACCTAAAAATATTGATGATTATCTAGAAATCAAATTGAAATAAGCAGAGGATATAGCAAAAAGAGACTCAGCTGGTAAAAGTGATAGAGAGATACAGACCATCATGTCTTTTCAGCTAAGCAAAGCCAGAACATTGCAAGATTTTGTCAAAGATCTGAGTAATAAGCTGTCAGAAAGGGAAGATCAATGCCTTCAACATGAACTCATTAAACATATCATGAAGAACAAGCAATATAAGGCAACAAAGGCACAGTTCAAAGATTGGAGTATGGATGAGCTGAGAGAAGAGATTAAAATAATGCAAGAAATGTTAAAAGATCCTCACAAGAAGCCAACTCCTCCTAACTGGGAAAAATATAAGAAAAACATGCCAGACAGAGCTTTGAAGATTAAGAGGATGAAAGAAGAATTGATATAGAATCACTATGGTTCAAGGAACCAAGTGACAATTTGGGGAGAAGTCAGGGTGATTGATACTTATAAGATGTTAGAAGAGAGGAGGAAGAAAGATCCAAACATGCCTCCTAAACCAGTTTACCCTCCATCAGATGTTGTTTATAAAGCTCAACACTCTAAAAGGTCTATCTCATCATTTGTCCCCTCCATCCTTGCTTTCAATCAATTAAAAAGGCAAGAAAGGATAGATGAAGAAGAAAAGAGAGTGTTTGAACACATCAAAGAGGTAATTAAAAACATGGTTGATTATCACACATATGAAGCTAGTGAAAAGCTCATAGCAGAATTGACAAAGATAGTTCAACAAAAAGCTCTTCAAACCTCAACCAATAAAAGTTGTCCTAGAAAGCCAGAAGACCCAAAAATTCTAAAGTGGAAAGTTGATAAAGACTCCCACGAATTGACATTGCTCAAGTCTAATGGTGAATCTGTCAAGATTAGCATGGAGGCTGCATATGAGCTAAATGCAGAAGACATTCAAGATCTTTTGGATCTGACACTCGAAATGATGATGATGATGATGATGATGATGAAATTTCTCTGAATTTTGAATTACAGTTTAAAGGTCAAATCAGAGAATTTTTGTTGAGGAATAAAGACCAAGAATAAACAAGTATTTTGGCATCATCTGTTCCAGGGGGAGATTGTTGGGATTGAACCCTAACAAAGGAACAGATGATATCAAAGCCAATTTCACTATCCGAGCTTTGGTCCAACTATCAAAGGTTACAACCTCTAATCTATCTTTACACTGCTTTCCCTAATTAACTGCTCCTATCATCTGATCGAACAAGAAACAAAGGTCTGATAGAAGAAACAAGATTAGAGGATAGAGATCAGTGCTTAGACTAGTTATAGTTATTCAATGTAACAGTGCTATGCCCTGATAGTGTTAGTTTAGCAGTGTTTTAGTTAGTTATGATTTTGTTAGCTATCACTATCAACCATGACGTCACAAAAGATGCTCAGTGGTTAGATAGTTAGTATAAATAGCTGATCAATGTAACAGTTAAACTCGTCTTCCTGAAAAAGATCAATTCGCATTTTATCTTCTTCATTTCTTACTATCAAACGATTGTAATTGGCTAAGGGGGAGTTTGTGAATCACATGCGAGTTTACCAACTTGAAAGCATGATGATGATGAAAAAAACGACCGATTGCTTGTAGTAAAAGTTTTCCATTAATTCCGCTGCATATCTTTAAAACTTCAATCCATTTTCCATCTTTAGAAACAAAAACTACAAGTGATTCAAACTTAGATCCTGACATGTACCTACCGGAAATATGTATAAAATAAGTTTTGAAATCAGTATGTACCAAGTCTTGATGTTCTAATATGGTTTTAAACCATATTATGCTCAGAAATAGCGATTAAGTCGCTAAATGACGATTTAAAAAATGTTTGAGTAGAACTGAGGTTATGATCAGGTTTATATGATGGAAATATATTATATAATATAATACATCAGTAGGAAAAAGGTTTTGGTTCGTTAAAATGATTAAAACCCATTTTAAGTGTCATAAGGGCAATTTCGTCATTTAAAAGCTTAATACATGAACTTGCACGTAAACTCAGTTTATAATTTGAATTATCATCCCAAATAATCTTAATCATGATATTACATCAGTAGGTAAAAAGTTTTGAGGTCAAAGTTATATTTAAATCATTTTCTACGTCAAAGGGCGATTTAGTCGTTAAAAGCATGAATTATGCATCATGACCATTCTTTTACTTTATGACCAGAAAGTTGACATCCAATTAAGTTTAAAACTCAACAATCAGTTTTCAATTCATATGTAAGCTCATGTGTATTTAACGCTTTGTTTTAAGCATGAAGGGCATTTTAGCAAAGTTTGGCATAATTAACGGATACTTGCATATAAACTCAGATTACTATGTGACCATGTGATATAACACCAGGGGGTTATGCTACAACCTAACATGGTCACAATGCAACTTATAGTCAGTATTTAAAGTTGCTAAATTGGGTCAGAACTGAAAGTCAAAGCAGAAGTCAAATTCCACGACTTTCGGTTGCTAACCGACTCTAGACTTGGACTTGTCAGGTCGAACATGTTTATACATGCTCTAGTAATATTTACAAAGTTGTTAGCGTGTTAAAATACATTTTTATAACCCCTACGTTACTGAATATGAACTTATTTAAAATCTGATCCGTTGACTTTTATTAAATATAACTTTGACCTGACAATTAACCAATTAGACGTGGTAATTAGGAGGTGCCCTCTTGAGGGATTAACACCTTCCTAATTATGATCACGTAGCCACGTTCGTTACGAACATTGGCTGGCCTGTAATGGTGTTAGCCTTAAGTCAAAGCGTTTTTACGTCACTTTGACTTTGGCTTAAAGCCTAATTAAACTGAAAGGGGAGAGTTATGAACACCTACTCAAGGTCCTAGCTCGAAAATGAACTGACTTGGGAAGCTCCTATAAGTCCAGGAACCTCTAGAGGTGTAGAAGAGATGAACAAAGCAAGTGAGCAAGTTCAAGAGGCAAAACAAGTGCCTTTTTATAGTGAAGGAGGAGTAAAGAGGTGATACCAGGTGCCAAGGGGAGTTGTAGGGCGGAGACAAGTGTTCCGGAACATGTCAAGAGCAGCAAAATGGTGGCAAAATGCGATTAAGATGGCAGGAGCAGAAGTTGCCAAGTTTCTGCTCGCTGGCACCTCCTTACAGACCGTATGGCAAAGGCCTTGCGGTCTGTAAGGCCTATAGGCACGTGATAAATTCGAATGGTTACGGACCGTAACCATAATGGCTTATCGTCCGTAACCGCCTCCCAGAACTTGAAATTTTGCGTTAATTCACTTTTGGTCCCTCGGCTTTAATGATCGTCATTCAAATGTTGTAGTTTAACATGTTGACATCTTTAGCCCTTCTCGTTTTAGCACACGACATTCGAGGATCAATGGGACACGTGTCAGACTTTTACGGGACAGGTTTTTACGGGATACATGTCGGACTTTCGTGCGTAACGGGGTATAAAATTCATCTAAAAACAACTATTGCACCTCTGTCCATGTAAAAATCGAGGCTCAGGGCAGCGAATGAAACCACTTTTGTGCTTTATCTTCGAGTGTGAGTAGGAAGAGTACCAATTTAACATCATCCGATGTAAATCCTTGACCCCTATGGTGTTGTAACGCGCATCATAGGCTGCTAGATGAAAGTATGGCTCCTCAGGTGCCGAACCATGGTACTTTGGTAAACTCGATATCGATTGCTCTCGAACTTCAAATGATCTCCCTCCTCGTAATTGAGGAATTACCACCAGTGAAGGATTGTTTGCTATGGCCAGTTTGAAATGACTCTCCACCACTCTAATTGGTCCCCGATCATATCTGATGGAAATTCATTCTGGTTGGTTAATCGGTGGAACCAGATTTCTGGGAAGAGGCCTGTGTTGTCTCGGTATCTGATTTTCCGGTGGTGGTAGTGGTATATCGATGGGTTGTTTGTAGGGTTGTTGATTTATCGGCTCCGGCTGTTGAACTTGCGGTTGTTACAATGGGACTTGTTGAAACTGTGGCATTGTATTACCCGACTGCTGATTGACTGGGTTTGTTGTCTGAGCTGACTGTTGATATCCTGTTGTTTCAAAAATCCCCTTGTCACTTGACCGAATTCCTGCACTATTCCCTTCCTGGATTCCTAAACCTATCATCTGCCGATCATACCGATTACCTCCGTACCCCTCATATCTATTAGAACTATCCTCATAACTATAAATACCCTCCTGTTGATTAAACATCGCAATTCTTGCCGAATAATGTTGTGGCAACTATGAGGGTTGGAAATATGTATAGTGTGTTGGTTGAGGAAGGTTCGTAGTTGAGTTAGAAGGTCCGGTTTGGTCCGGTGGAACTGTGGTGCCATCGGCAACAACCCGAACATAAGGTGAAGAATGTTGAAAGGTTGATGTTTGTTCATATGTTTGGCTGGGATAAGGTGGAAGATTGCTAAGGTTCGGAAACGGTGGTGGTGGCATGGGTGGCATCTTTGTAACAACATGTTGAGCAGTTTGCGACTGTGGTTCAGTTGGGAGAGTTGTATTTGGTGTTGGTTGTGTCGGTGTCGGTGAGAACTGGGTTTGTTGAGATGGAGTGACTGGCTGGGTTTCGTGACTACATGAGTGCTCCATTGCCTTTGATGCTGTTACTGGTGATTACAAAATTCTAATTTCTAGATATATAACCCGAGACTGTCGAGCTGTTCTCTCGATCTCCGGATCAAAGGTTAGCGGTGGTGATTTCCGGGAGTTCCGAGTATGATGCATACACGACCGCGATCACCTGCACAACATAAACAAAAGAACCTCGCGTAATTCCGAACAAGACAAAATAAAACAGAAATATTTTTTTGGGTTTTTATTTATTTCTAAATAAACTTAACACTTAAACACTTTGCGCACACCTCCCCGGCAACGGCGCCATTTTGATGTCTGTCGTGAAGAACATGCAAAAACCAACTAACTCTGTAGATAGGGTAAGTCGGATATCGAACCAAGGGAGGATTGTGGAAAGTGTCGCAATGGAAAGTGCTAATTAACTACTACTACTACTAAATTGGAAAATCTGTTGATCTGATTGTTGAGATTATCTAAACTAACAAATTAAAACGAAATTTTTTATCAAATGGAGGAACAATGGTTCCTCCGGAATTCAGATTCTCAGTTAAATTCAACTATGTGTCTAACTTTAACACTCACATAGACATAAGTGTTAAACCTAATTCATCAATTGTGATAATTGCATACTAAGTACTCCGGTTAATACGTAACGGGAGGTTATCAAACAAGTACCAATCACGTTTACCAACCCTAAATCCATGTCAAATAAATCCCAATTACTAGAACTCTCGGGAACTGAATGATTAAGAATTAAATTTAAATAAAAGCAATCGTTTACAATCAACAAATCAAGTTCACCGGCAAAAAGCATCGAATGCTTAGATTTCCAGATTAAACAAAGTTATAAACACATAATTAAACTAACATACAAGAATCCTCCATCCGAAGGAAACCACAAAGAGTTTAGCCGCTCATCTCACAAGTGAACTCGACAAAAGCTTGAAAGAAGATTGAATTCATAATCGCCGGATGTCATTTGACGAAGAATCCTGATGAATTGGGTGGAAAAGTCTTGATCTTTTGAGCCCGAGTGCCTTGAATCGTTCCTAGGTGATGAGATACTGAATGGAGGCTTTCCAAAACCCTAATATATCATTACAAGCCGAAATTCATATTTTTACGTCATATAACCCGTAACCTACATTTAGGAACCGTAGGTTATGGTTCCAAGGTTCTGTTTCGCTTGCCTGATCCATCCGTAACCTACGGATCAGAGACCGTAGGCTACATTAGTTATCTCGATCCCCATTCCTTCATTTTGCAACTCCCAACAAATGACCAGTTAGTCCCTCAACTTAATGATCTCGTATTTCCTTGCGTATGTAGACACTTTGCAACTTTCAATTAAATACCATATGGCCCCCGGACTTCACTCTTTCTTGATTCTTGCACTCCCAAGTATCTTTATCAACTAAACACATTCCGATCCACAAGCTACAATATCCATTCTAAGGCGTTCCACTTCCACTTTAACCATCATAACTTCACTAATTTACGTGCTTTACCTGCAAAACACCAAATTCTCGTAGTTATCTCATTCTAGGCAAGTAAACACACAAAACACGTACAAAACATAATATTTAAACACTCCAAAGCTCGGGTTCCACCCTCTCCATCATCCAGCTGTGCAATCCGTTGAAAAACAAGAGATTGATCCTATCAGGTCAGTTGAAGCACTTGTTGCTACGTTTGAAAGTGATTATGTGTTATACACATTGGTTGGTTATGAGAAAATCTATTCAAACAAGGACTTTCCAATTAGAAATGTCAATCCAGCTTCGATTCATTAAGTTTTTGAAAACTCAACAAATAAATTTTTGGGAAACAAAAGTCCAAATGTTATTGTTACTCAATGTGAAAAATCACCTCTCAAACCACAACATACAGTTGTTTCCAAAAATAAGCAACAAGAGAAGCGAGCCCAAAAACCTAAGGTATCACAACCAAAGGTTGCACAAAAGGTGGCTCGTAACAAGAAAAAGTGAAAGGATGTTAAATTTGTAGCCTCAAATGGTACGGATAAAGTCGAGATTTTTGAAAACTCATCTAATACTGATTTTGTGAAACAAGTCAAGATTTTAAAACGAAACGATCAAAACACTTACACTCAACACATATGGGTGTGATAATGGACCAGGTACCTCTAGGCCTACAAGTTCAACATCAAGTCATCAAAATGCATCTCCTAAATTTTTTGAAAAGAGATCTTGTTTTAAGTGTGGAGAGTTTGGACATATCATCAAAAATTGTACAAACTCGCCAAAACCAAAGTTCTCGAAAATGCCCCTCTTGAAAAGAATGACCAATGTCGATCTGTGTCACCTAAGCAAGACAAACGTATTGTCAAGGAACAAGAAGCAAAACAAAGACGCAATGTCAAGGTCATTGAGAAAACTTTAAAACCGGAAATTGTACAAAAAGAACCAAGTCATCAAGCTCGTCAAAACTAGAAATTTCTAAAGCTGTAAATAATGTTCAATCTGGTAAATGACAACAATCTTGGAAAGCTAAAACCGGTACTATTTCAGGGGGAGGTACGCCATTTCCAAATCATCAAGAAATAGAAATCACATTTCTTGATGATAAGGGTCGACCCAAGACCACTAAGGCTGGGGTCCCCATCTCAAACTGATCGTGTAATTGCATGTGCATGGTGCTTCAGGAGGAACTGATAATAGTCATTGGATCGCTGACAGTGGAGCATCCAGGCACAAGTTACATGTTTTGTCTCTAAAGCAACTGAAAAGGAATCAATCTCTTGGCATAGACGTATGGGACACATTAACTTGAGTAAAATGAACCATTTGGTGAAAAATAATCTTGTGAATGGTCGGCCAGTCAAGAATTTTCATTTACAAGACGTCTGTGTTTCGTGTCAAAAAGGAAAGCAAGCAAAGAAATCACATCTTATCAAGAAAGTCAACACTTTTAACATGCCACTTGAACATTTCATATGGACCTCTTCAGACCTATGAAACACAAGACTACATTTGGTGATGCTTATTGTTTAGTTGTTACTGATGACTACTCAAGATTTTCATGGATAGCTGTGATGGCACACAAGAGTGAAACTCCTGAAATCCTCAAGAATCTCTTTACTCTTCTTGAAAACTTGTACAATTTGAAGATAAGGAGAATCAGAAGCGACAACGGCACTGGGTTTAAGAATCGGGTTATGGATGAGTTCTGTACTTCTAAGGGTATCTTACATCAATACAGTTCTCTCTATACTCCACAACAGAACGGTGTTGTTCAGGGGAAGAATCAGACGCTTATTGAAACTGCAAGAACTGTGTTGATAGAAACGCAACTTCCTATTCAGTTTTGGGGGAGGCTGTGGCAACTTCTTGTTACACGTTGAACAGATTTCTTACCGTTAAGAGACATGGGAAAACATGCTTTGAACTGTTACATCGAAGGAAACTGGATATGTCCTATTTAGAACCTTTTGGAGCTCCATGAACAATGATTGATTCAAATGGTAAGTTTGGTGCAAACATGATCAAAATCTTTTTCCTTGGGTATGCTACTCCAAATTTCAGAGTTTGGAATTTATCAACTAAGAAGATTGAGGAATGGGGTGAAGTTAAGGTTCAAAGGTACACTGAGTCCGTGAGAGCTTCAGGTGATCCATGGATGTTTGACTATGGTCGTCTTTTCAACTCATTTAATCTGCCAACTTTTGATGAAGCTTCTGCAGCGGCTCAAATGTTACTCGAGAGTGATACTGCAATAGATTCGTCTTTTGTGCGTGTCACACCCCAACCGATGGCTGAAACATCAAGGCGGGATGAAATAGATTGCTCATTACTCACAACACTAATGGTGACAATAATTAATACAAAACCGGATTTCATTTCATAATAAAATTGTCAAGTACAACATGAAAATTCAAAGTACAATAAGAGAAACAATACAACAATTTTAAATGACAAGGTAACTAATCTTGTAATATCAAGTGCGTTTCTAGTGTAGTCCCTACTAGATTTCTGAATCTTCATCAACCTACAACATGTTCACAAAGTATAGTTCAACACAAAAATGCATTGGCGAGCACAGAAGTTTAAGTATAAGCATAAAGGTTTAAAAACGAATCCACATGGCAACTAGTTTATACAAGAGCATTATAACATGGCATGCAATATTTCTGGTCAACCCTCGGTTTACGCAATAACGATTAAAATTCAACATGACCTCTCATTCACGTCCGGTGCGTTACTCCTATAGCGCTATACATGTCAAATGGAGGCTCGTATAAAGCTAATGACTATTGTATTACATAGAAATCACCCAAGTATAGGCATCAAGTAATGTATCATAACATTCATGTATTTGTTCATGCATTTAAATAAAGTATAAGTTTAGTGATTTTTGATAATGGTTAACATGCTACACCCAAAGTGACATAAACGTAAATGGGTCATGTGTACTCACAGTTTTGCAAGCTTTCCACTTGGTGAGTCCGTGAGAGTTGTTGGTTTGATTAGGATGGAGCACCTTATCCTTCAACACTAGAAAACATAGGTGTGAGTATTGGATGATTAATGGAGGAATAAAGATTTGGAATGGAAAGTACAAGAAAATAATCATAGGAAAATAATCTTCTAGTACACATAACACTTGTTCGGGACACTATGAAACTCAAAAAGAGTTGGAATGTTTTCATGGGTCATAATGCCCATTAGAAACGTAACAAGTATCATGGTCTTAGTTGATGTAACTTCACATTTGACAAATAACCACTAGGTTATCATCAAAGTTTAGTTACTTTAGATATTATATAGATTATATAGATATTCATATAAGTCAAGCATGAGGTAGGAGGATTAAACCATCCATTTAAGACCTCTTTTGGGTTCATGTAAGTCAAGCATGGAGGTAGGATGACGAACATCCATTTAACATCTTTATAAGATTCACCACTACACAAGTTGTCATAGATAACAAGGAGGGTAATGAATATACAATAAGGAGTGAAATAATACAACTAATCTAAGCAAAACATCAAGTGATGTGTGGACTTGTATGTAGGATAGCCCAAGCTAACCAAGTAGTCACGCAAACTTCAAGTTCAAGACTTGACACCACTTGTGAGTTAGAACTCATGCAAAACAGAAAGTTTGTGAGGATTAATCCTCTGATTTTGAATGTAACACCCTTGTTTTTAAGCCCGACTAACAATACAAATGATTATGAGCATTAGGACATAGGAATGTGTATGAGAAATCTTAAGTTCAAGTAGTTTAACAAAGTTTACATCAAAACAGAAAGTTTAAAGAACTTCGGAGACTTTTATGGTGCTGTTCCAGCCTTGGTTTTCTATGGAAAACCTGTGGAAACATACCTAAGGTTGTTCCAGGTGTTTAGGAAGAAGAAACAATGAGAAAGATGAAGTAGAAGTGAGCTAGAACTCACTTTGAAAGCCTTGAACATTCTGCTTAGATTCTGAGATTAGTGAGTTTGACAGAGAGTTTTGAGTATTTGTAAAGTGGAAAATGAGTGGGAATGAGGTGGGTTATATAGGGATGAATTAGGGTTAAGTTAGGTGAAGCATTAATGCAAGAAACACAAATAACTAACATAAAATTGACCAACCCATGAGCTGCCAAACACATTCTGCGAGTTATGCCTTCTGGCGGGGATGAGAGGATTGTGGAATCCGGTCGCGGCCCGCGAGAGGATAAAGGATGTTTGATTTTTTGGCAATTTTGGTCCCTGGAGTTATATTTGATAGTTTTTAGGGTGTTTTAAGCACAAAAGGCATAATCTAAGGGGTTTGCATGTAAATAAATCACGAGAAAAGTATAAACAAGTATGATTAAGTATAAGAATCGTGAATATATATCGTATAATGCATGTATGTCACGTATTTGCAAGGTTATTACACGTTTTCAAGAATTACGAATTAAACATCATATGTGTAGTAGTTTCAAACGTATGGATATGTATGAATGTGTAAAGAATGAATTGTAAGAAATACGAATTTTCATAATGATCCAAGTCTCAGATTTTACAATGATTACAATGATAGTACGATTACAAGAATACAAAGCTTCCAAAAAATAGAATTACAAGTGATGCTTTCTAATTATGGAAAGTACGAAAAAGCAGTGTGTTATAGTGCGACCGATTATTGTTAATCCTCAAGGTTCTTCCTAGGTTAACAATTTGGTCAGAATGAGATATTTGTAGATGCTGCAGATTACAACGTTTTGTCTGAAGATGATGAATTTCATGATGCAAATGAAGTGACTTCAGCTCCTGTCCATGGTGTCTCAGAAGCAACTTCTCAAGTAAACAATCAATGGACTGGGGAAGGTAATGCATCCACATCTTCAGCGATGCCAAATGTTGATTTGGTTTTTGTTATGAACTTCAACAATTTTGGGTATAAACACTCGTGTTCCTGATGTGCCTGAAACACGAATTCATAATACCCACCCGCAGCAGAATATTATTGGAGATGTTCAAGTGGAGTGCAGACATGTAATTAGCTGAAGAACAACCAGAATGTTGGTTTGTATACAGCAATCAGGGAATTCGGGGAACAAAATGATTGGTCTTTCGCATGCTATGTTTGCCAAGTTGAACCGAAATCTTGGAACGAGGCAATGAAGGAAGACTCATGGGTTGAAGCAATGCAAGAACTTCAGCAGTTTCAGAAAATGGGTGTGTGGAAATTGGTTGACAGGCCCGAGAACTACAAGAAGATTGGTACACGCTGGGTTTACAAATGCAAGAGGGAGACCGAGGTGTTGTTGTGAGAAACAAGGCAAGATTGGTTGTCCAGGGCTTTGCTCAGGTAGAAGGCATTGATTACAATGAAGTTCATGCACCAGTGGCATGACTTGAAGCGATAAGAATTTTCTTGGCTTATGCGCGCTTACAAGAAGTTCACTATTTATCAAATGGATGTTAAGAGTGCATTTCTTCATGGTGTGCTTGAAGAAGAGGTATAGGTTGAGCAACCACCTGGTTTTGAAGATCCAATCCATCCTGACAAGGTTTGGCTTCTAAACAAGGCGTTATATGGTCTTCATCAAGCTCCACGGGCTTGGTATGAAACATTGTCTTCCTATCTGCTCAAAAATGGTTTTCGACGTGGGTTGATTGATTGTACTCTCTTTATCAAATAAAAGGGTGAGGATCTGTTACTGGTTCAAGTGTATGTGGATGACATCATTTCTGGGTCTACAAACGATGAAATGTGCAAAGAATTTGAGCGGGTGATGCAAGAGAAGTTCGAAATGAGCGCGATGGGGGAAATGACTTTCTTTTTAGGTTTGCGGGTACATCAATCTAAAGAAGGGATTTTATTCATCAGACCAAGTACGTTGGGGATATTCTCAAGCGATTTCAGATGGAAGACTCGAAGCCTGCAGGAACTCCATATTACTCCTGATGGGTCGGGTGAACATGTGAAACCATCTCTTTACCGTGCTATGATTGGATCTCTTATGTATCTCACTACTTCAAGACCCGATATTATGTATCCGACATGTCTTCTTGCTCGATACCAATCAAGTCTAAAGGTCTCTCTCCTTACAGTTGTAAAAAGGATTTTTCGTTATTTGAAGGGTTGCCCAGATACTGGTCTCTGGTACCCTAAGGATGATAACTTTGGGTTGATCGCGTTCAGTGATTCTGATCATGGCGGCTGCGAAATTGATGCAAAGTTAACATCAGCGGGATTCAGTTTCTGGGAAATCGCCTAGTCACGTGGCAATGCAAGAAGCAGACCTGTGTAGCTACCTCAACATGTGAAGCTGAGTATATTGGGGCTTCTAGTTGCTGCTCCCAGGTTCTATGGATCCAATAGTAAGTGCGCGACTATGGTTTTGAATTTCAAACTACTCCTATTTACGTTGATAATGAAACTGCTTTATAGATCACCCGTAATCCTATACAGCAATCAAAGACAATACATCAAAATTAAGTATCATTTCATACGAGATTGTTATGAAAAGAAACTTATCGATGTGTTAAAATCGACACCGACCACCAACGTGCCTACCTGTTCACAAAAGTTTTTGATAAATCACGTTTTGATTTTCTTCTTTTGGTCAATGGCATCAAGGTGAAACCTGAGTAAATCATCATCAGCTAGTCGTCTTTGTAAACATTTTCTTAGAAACTAAAAATACAAAAAGATTTTCCTTTTATTTAACTTTTTGCATTTTAGGGGAGGAAATTCAAGAAAATACAAAAACATGAGAAAAATTCAAAAACACAAAAATATGTCTTTTATTTATTTACATTCTACACTTAAGGGGGAGAAATTCAGAAAAAATACAAAAATAATAGAAAACCGAAAAACCAAAAATGAGTTTCTTGGAAAGATAAGAAAAGATGATGATACACCGGTGGTCTGTCAAATACGGTCAAAAATGTAAAATGAAAAACGATAAGTAGCTTTACAAATGATGTACCGGTAGACTCACAATCAGATTAAAACATGCAGGTTGATATAAACATAACGAACTGAAAGTCAGGTGGGAACCATTCATTAGCATATGGTCTTGGTACCGAAATTTCGTTTAATAGTATGCCGAGGTTCTGAGATATGTGGTCTTTATGCTTGTTTAACATATGGGTATCATGGTTGAATCTTTTACCGAAAAACAACGGGAACCAAGTCAAGAACTTCCATGATACCATACATACGTGTAAATATTTCATACGACCAACAATAAGTGATAAACATATCACATCCACCAAACGAATAAGTGATAAAATATCACAGTCATTTGCGGGAGTCAAGTTCGTCTCTTTGTCAGTACGATGGTACTAACCTGTTCACGGACTTGCTCATGTGCCCTACATGCATCTGAAAATCAAGTTCCTCATCAATAAGTGATTTTATCACATAGGGCTTGTTTTCAATCAAAAATAAGTGAGTATCTCATAAACATATAAGTCAAAACAGATGATAAGCGGTATACTCACCAGTAAGATTTTCTCTCGTGCATGTCTTGATACGGGAATGTGTCGTGAAATGGATGAACACCGGCTAGTAAGTATAAATTATACATTAAATCATATCTCCTAATCGTGATTATGTCTGATGAGTTGAGTTTATGTGGATAACAATACCGATAATTGTGGTAGAATACTTATCCAATTTGTAATGAATATCGCAAATCGTTTTTGACAAGGCCGTAAGCTGGTATGATTCTCTTACCTTGAAACTCGCAAAAGTTTGCTAAAATAGTGTACAGCTGTTTTATGTTAATTCTTATTGGTTCTTGTGTTAGTTTTCTTAGTGTTAGTGTTTTGTTTGTTTTTAGTTTACCTTATATTTTATTCTGCTTTTGATTTTCCAAAGTTGAAACTCGAAGGTTCTCTACCGATATAGTCTAAAATCAACTTGTTTTGATATCACAACTTCATAAAATTCATCTTGCATTTTGTTAAACTCAAAAATAAGCAAAATCTGTTCCACACTGAAAAACTTCATAACTTGACACTGGTGATCATTTGAAAATGTGGAAAGTCAACGAAGAATCTCAAGTCAACGAAGAATTAGAAGGGACGAAGAACCATTCTTCGTAGAAGACCAGGTTCTTCGTGATGAAGTATCAGTACTTCGTGGACTTAATTTGTGGGCTAACTGGTTTTATGCCCAAACAGATCCTTCATGGCCCATCAAAGAGGTTCTTCGTGGGACCTTGGGTTCTTTGTGAGAACCCTAGGTTCTTCGTGGAGGCGATAGTATATAAGGGGATGATTTGTTTACCAACTCTTCTCTCCTTTCAAAATTACCTTTTCACTATTCTCTCTCTATATCACTGTTCATCTTCTTCCTTGAAGAAACCTTCATAACCGACTTATTGAATCTTGTCTATTTGTGTTGTTGTTTGATACAATCAAGGTATAATCGGTGGTGTGATGATGTATCTTGTATCAAACTTAAATAACTTGGTCGATTGAACATTAATGTATTTTAAATCTGATTCATGAAAACTTATTCTAACTGTTCATATGATAAAATCAGGGTTAATCGGTGTCTTTTTCGATGATGAGAGTTGTTTTTGTTCAAAAACGGAACTCAAACTGAATGTATGTTTAGTTTGATGTTTGTTTGAAGTTGAATAATATAACCGGTTTCATGGAAGAATTAACTGATTTTGATGGATGTTTATACATATTGGAATATGTTTCAAAGACTGGGGTTTTAGATCTGATTTGTCAGAACTACTTAACATCTGTTGTTTGTAACTGTCTGTGATGAAGAATCAACTCCGACGAAGGATTGGCATGTGACGAAGAATCTACTCTGGCAAAGAATTGATTTGGTAACCGACAAAGAACCAAAGTCAACAAAGAACGCATTCTTCGTTGACCAGGGTTCTTCGTAGTGACTAGTTCTTCATTAGATGGTTCTTTGTGGGATTTGTTTTGATTTGATTCTTAGTGACAGTTAGTTCTTCGTGAACTTTATCTGACAGTGAAACATGGTTCTTCGTGGGGGTATGCATATTTGCAGAATGTTCACAGTGAACATTTTCAAGTATGCTCCCAAGGTGTTTTTAAGTTTCTTCTCATTTGGTTGTCTTTGTGTATAGGATGGCACCGAAAGAACAGAAACGGAAACCCGCAACGAAGTAAACCGACAAGTCGGAGGTTGAAATCATGTCGGAACCAAGGCACAACACGGTCGTATACTTGGATCCGGAGGACAAGGTAGTTGAATACAACGGGATAATGAAATGGTTACGTGACATCAAGGATCAGTTATGCTATTACACATTAGACGACCGTGTACAAATCCTTAATTAAAGCTTTTTGGGATTCGGCAGAAGTTGTTGAAGTTGATGGTAAAGAAGTGATTCGTGGACGTGTTAATAATCTGGACGTTATTGTTTCGGTCGAGATTCTTAACAACGTGTTACAACTTGGTGATGATCCTGATGCTCCATTTTCTGTGTCGTTGAAATGTCAACGTGGTTGTCTGCTACGTATGAAATGTGAGGGGGGATACTCTTGGAGGTAAACAGAACAAGGCAGGGTTACCACTTCGTTACAAGTTCCTACAACATGTTCTGATTCAGTGTTTGAGCAATCGTAGAAGTGGATACGATATGGCAAACAATGAATTGGTTGGATTAATAGTAGCTTTGATATTGAACAACCGTTCAGTATTTCAAAGTATATCTTTGCTAACATGAAGGAGAATATGGGTAGAACTGGAAGTAATACGGGAGGTAGCAAGTTTTGGATGTATCCTCGCTTTCTTTAGATGATTATTAATGTCCAACATCCATATCTTCCAAAGGATAGCAACGATGTTCTGAAAGTGGAAGTCATGATGGAACATTCGTTAAAAATCTTTAGAGGTTATGTTGCTAAGCGTTACAAGGAAAGCACACCTCCAAGGAAGTTGTTTGGATTTCTTGAAAAAGACACATATGTAGCATCGGAGAATGATAAGTGGCGACATGACAATAGTGACTCTGATGATGAAGAACCAAAGTTGAAGAAAATGATCGAAGATAAGTTTGGTCACAAGAAGGGAAAAGGAAAAGATGATGATGATGACAGTGATGATGAAGGTGGTGACGGTGATGACCAAGGTGGTGATGGTGGAGTTGTTAGTGCCAGTGGTGAAGGTCCTACCAGTGGTGATCAAGGGAAACAGCCGGGTGGTGATGACGAATCGGATTCTGAAGATAATCCACTTGAACCTGGATGCGAGCGATATATTGATGCACAAGGTGTTAGACAAATTCGAAGAATTCAGGTTGATACAGATGTTGATTATGTTCCTTCCGATACTGAGTCTGAAAAGGCAAGAAAGAAGAAAGTTGCAGTACGTAGAAAGAAAAAGAGCAAGAAAAGAATTGGTGCCTCGTTAACTCAAACTGAAGCCACACAGCTTGTAACCACATCCGATCCAATAGTTGAACCTATGCTAGTGCTCCGTTTACCTTCACAGAAGAGGAAACAGAAGCATTGATGACTGCTCCTGCAACAACCTCTGAACCACCTCCTGTAACTACAACTGTAGTTGAAACACCTCCAATTGCAACAACTCAAGCTCAACCACAGCACACTACCTGCTCTTCTCAATCTGCTAGAGCAACAGCCCATCAGCAAAGTTCGGAACGGCGTAGTACAGTATTTTCGCAAATGTCCGAAAGTGATAAAGTAGATTTCTTATTTAGTCAACTCCAAGCTACAGCTAAAGGTATTAACCGACACTCAGAATTCATGTCGGCTAATCGAAATACCATTATCAAGAAACAGATGGAGATGAACACTTTGAAGGCTATGGTTGAACGTTAAGGAGCAGAATCATTCAATTGAGGGCTGAAAATGAACAACTGAAGGCTGCAGAAGCTGAACGAGCAGCTCAGTTGTTGCAGATGCGAGCGGCTAACAATGCCCGCGGGATTGAGATGAATAGGTTAAAGGAACAAATTACCGTTGTTTTTCGATCTGCAAAGAAACTAGCCGAAAAGCATGATGATATGAAAGAATGGTACAACTCACGGAACACTACAATAGTTGAGAATGTGAAGCAGATGAATTCTAGCTATGAAGTGACCAGAAAACGAGTGAATACCATATGGAATGAAAGGTGCAAAAGCTCAGGAAGTTTTACGAAAGCGTGATAATGATGGTGAAGATCCCGGTAATCCTGATGCTCCTACATCATCTGCACTACCGGAGGGTTCTGCTTCAACTCCAGTTGTCGGTTCTAGTTCTGAGCAGATCGTAGCCGATCCAGTTACCTATGGTGGTACTTAAGAGGAGCAGGAAAGGTTGGAAGGTATGCAAGAAATTGAAGAAATTGGTCTTCAACTGGCTATTGTTGAAAGTGTTGCTGTAGACGTTGGAGAGAGTTCTGTTGCAAGTATTGAGCCAGTGATGACTTCAGACGTTGATGTGATAATGTCTGAAGGTGTTGATGTGCAACCATTACAGGTATGCCATCCTGTAACTGGTGAAGTGTTGGAAGAAGGGGAGTTTGTTTCTGAACTCTCTAGGGAACAGATTTTAGCTCTAAAGGAAATAGAGATAGTAGATGATGCTATTATTAGACGAGATACCAAATGAACCCGAGGTATCAAATTTAGATGGTCTTGAAGAAATATTGTTTGAAGGTGAAGCTGAAAAGTCTAAGTACGTTCGAGAGGATGGGTCTGAGTTTAATCCGTTTGACAGTGATTGGCTTCATGAGAATGTGGATGAGATCGACGAAAAATTGAAGAGTCGTGATACATCTACAATTCCCACTGACACGTTTGAAGAATGGAGAAAACAGTTCTTGGCTAAGTCGTAAAAGCCAGTTCCTCCACCTGTTCAAGTCGACTACTTGAAGTATCAGAAGGATAGACCGCAAGGAAAGATCCTTAGTTGGATGTTCGTCAAAGACATACACTGCATGGCAGTGAAACGTGAAAATGGAATCCAATACTGTAACTCACTCCGTATCATCTTAACTTTGCCTTTCTATGATGTTGCAGCATTATCACGGTTAAACCTGATCAACAGATCCAACTATGAAGGTGCAACGCTTTTTGCAAGGAAGCTAAGGATTGAACGTCGCAAGGGTTGGAAGGATGAACTGTACAAGTCTCAGTTCCCAATGCATGAGCAGATAAAGTATACGTTGGATCCGGACAACAACACTGCTCGCTACAAGCTCGTGTACAAGCCAGTGAAGGTTATGGATAAGATACCTCTCATGCTAATGAAACAATATTTTTTGGGTAACATGAAGCTGTGGTGTTATGATTCTGACACACATGAAGCCGTGATTGTCTTCAAGAACGACGAAGACAACTTTCGTATGCTGGATCTGATGTAGATCGTAAACATGTCAGCGGGCGATATAAAGAAGCTTCTTCAACACGACATCTTCTACGAAGACAAGGACGCTCATCAAGCCTTATTATTCCAAAGCGTCGTTTATTTCTGCTACTACCGAGGGATTCATGCTGGAAGCTCGTGGTCCGAAGCAGGCCACTAGAGATGAAGACCGAAGACCAAGCAACAGCCAATGGGGAGTTTGTTGGTGCAGTTTTGTGTCTGTAGCTTGTTCCTATTACGATGTAGTTGTACGGTCTTTATTTTGTGCGTCTGTATAGTTTTGGTTGAGTTGACCAAGTCAAGATATCCTCCTATCTTGACTTAGTACGACGTTTATGTTGTTAGCGTTGTAAAACAGATGCAAGTGTGCATTCTGTTAGTTATTAGGAGTTTGTATCTTGTTGTTTATGAATGTTATTGTCTGTTTGTAGGGTCCCCACGAAGAACCCACTTCTTCGTGGGAATACATCATCACGAACAACCAGTTGTTCACCAACTAGATAACCACGAAGAACCATTCTTCGTGGTTGATGATTCTTTGCAGGTCAGATCCACGAAGGACCTATCCTTCATGGACCTCTGGTTTGCTCGTGGCCTCTGCATGTTCTTCGTGACATGTGGAGGTGGCTTGGCCTATATAAATAGACATATTCCTCATAGTTCAGTAAGAGAGCACCTAAAGTCTGTATAAGCATTGTGTGTATATGTTTGTACTTGTTCTCTTCTGTTAATCAAGATAGTGAATCTTTGGTTACTTGTGTTTGCTTATCTTTGCTTCGGTTTGCATATTTACGTGGATTCCGCACTCGTAAGTGTGTTAACAAACAAGGAAGTAGGTTTATTCTTGATTCTCCTAGTGGACCTACATTTATGTTTATTATATTATTATTATTATTATTATTATTATTATTATTATTATTATTATTATTATTATTATTATTATTATGATTATTAATATTATAATTATAACATTTTATGTTAATAATAATTATTCCTTTTTATGTTATTTTATTAACAGTTTATGTAATTATTATTATAACTATTACCATTTCTATCTTATTACCATAACTTTTATAATCAAAAACCATTTGCAATTTAGCTAACAAGAAATTAGAACATTCCTTTATAAGTTAGATTGAATAATTTATAAACAATACATATTAGAATAATACAATTCAAATCAATAAATAATAACGAGTTCGCTATTTAAATTTAGGATAATCATATCGTTCTCTTGGACTTTCCAATCCTTCACTTGTGCGTTATTTCACAAGGGATTTTACACGCAACCAATGTGAGTATACTCAATCCCATTTTCGTTTTAAACACTTTGGGTGCAACATGTATTCTATACAAAAACATGTGATACTTGAAACTTATTTATTCACACTCTATTCACATTTAAACATGAAACAAATTGATGCTTGTTAATGTCTGTGTCTATATTCTCATTAATTAACTTCGATCAAGCCTACTTTAACAATTATAGCGTTATAGGAGTAACGCACCGCCCGTTTAGTCTTGGGTATTGTTAAGTTAAACATGTTAACCTCCTGTTATTCTTTGGGATAGGCAAAATTAATTGCGTTGTAAACTAGAGTTTGAACATATAGTGACACCGTTCCAGCATATTAGTAATTGGTATCTTGTTGTTCATGTTGGATTCGAGTATTTAAACTTTTTATTCTACTTATGCTATATATCAAACTTGTATACTCGCCAACATTATTGTTGATCATATTTTAATACATGTTGCAGGTTGATAGACGAAGTGACGAGGAATCAAGTTAGGATGCACTTAGAAACCCATTTGAATAATAAACATTATCATGTTATGTTGCAATTTGCTTAAAACAATGTATTTGAATTTGTTTATTTATGAAATTTGAGTTAATCATATTGTCACATTTAGTGTTATGATGCTTTAAACGATTTGTTCATCTCATCCCGATGTTTCCGCCATCGGTTGGGGTGTGAAATCGGTGGTGGTTCTCGCAGGTGGAAGTGGACTCGGTGGTGGTGGTGGTGGTGGTGCTAATGGGTCACCCGAGTTTTTAGCTGGTGGTAGGAATATCTAGCAGTGTGTTTTATGAAGAATTGGAGAGTGTGGGTGGGTCACTACTACTACTAATAATAATAATAATAATAATAATAATAATAATAATAATAATAATAATAATAATAATAACATTAATGTTTTTCCTTTTTTTAATGTAAAATAATTTTTGGACTAAAATGGCAAGTTGAAAAGTTTATAATGAAAACGCCAAAAATACCCCAGGTTAAAACTAAGGTTTTTAGATGGAGTTAGGAAATGTAATAAAAATGGCAAAAATATGGAAAACCCGGGGACCTGGAGGAGAAAAAAACTATTTGAACTAAAATGGTAATTTAGGACAAACCTCAGGGACTAAAATGACAATTTACTCTAAAAGAATTACGCCATAAAACGAATGTTTTATTATCTTTTCAACGAGTATACTATTGCTATACTTTTAAAATTAAAAAAAATAACATGAACTGGGTGTTCAAATTAAAACTCCATAAGCACACCCAGTTCAGAAAAAAAGGCCATGAAATACCTAGTTGAAAATGCCATAAACCAAGTTTAGAAAAACACCATAAAAACACCTAGTTCAGAAAAATGTTATAAAAAACCTAGTTGAAAACACCATAAAAACAACCTTGTCGGAAAAACACTATAAAAAACAGGTGAAAACGCCATAAAAACACAAAGTTGAACCGCTATAAAAAAAACCCAATTCATTGTTTTTTCGAAAAGTATATCAATAGTATACTACACTATAAGGAAAGTGACCATTAGATACTAAATTATTAGGGACTGATATAGAATTTTTTCAATTGTTTATTTTGGGTCTCAAAAAGATTTAAACGTTATCCTTGTGCCTTCTATTATGTTAGGATAATATTTGTAAACATAAAGAGGTGGTCGTTGCTAGATTGAATTCTGAATCGTTACTATTGCTATAAAACACGACTTGGAGAGAAGCCATCAAAAGTGTTTGTGTCAGGGATAAAACAATACAATCAGCATGGGTGGTAGGTGTTGGTCCTGTGTTAAGGAAAAAAGATAATTTGATGAATCGGCAGGTGAATCATCTCAACGAGATTCAACTTAGAACGAAGATTTGAGGAATGAGGTTACTGAATTCAAGGAGGAATTGAATCAGAGTAACAAAAAAACAAAAGAGTGACCGGAGTTCTTGAGCTGAAAGTCTCTAGATTCCGAAAGCATTATACGAATGATGCTGGTGAAGATGATCGTTTGAATTGACTACATAACGAAAGTGACAACACTATTTAGGCAATAGTTGAGATGTTTATTACTTTTTTCTCTAATACTCTTCTAAATTTCAGAATTGATGAACTGATTTGATTGGTTATTGTTATGACATTAATGCTTGAGTTTATTGTGATTTTAAGAAATCTCGGAACATAGAAACATATTGACGAATAATATTAATGTTGTTTTGTGAGAGTAATTTAATATATAAAATTATAAATGCTATCAGGGACTACTTTTTAGTCCTATAACATATTTGTTAAGAATTGTAAATGCATGTTAGAAACTCAATTAAAATTGTATTTGTAATTATTTTATTATGTAAAAAAAAGCATATTGGAAGTGACACATAACATTAGAGACGAAAAGATAGTCACTAAAAAAGATATTAGGGACTAACTTAAGCGACTGATTTTCAGACCCTAAATAAACACATTGGAGACTAAAAGTATTTGCTATCTTAAACTGATTATCGGTCTCAAAAAGTACGTATTAAGTACTAAAATAACATATTATGTGAGACTAATTTTTAGTACTTAAAAGAAGCATATTAAGGACCGAAATCATGTTGTACTTAAAACTAATTTTTAGTCTCTAAAACATCTTATTTCATACTGATTTGACATGGAATCACGAACCTAACAAAACTTATTAGAGACAATATAGACATGTTTATAGGACCGATTTTTAGTCCTTAAGGTAATACACCTGGGACTAAAGTATTGTAATATCCAAGACAAATTTTTTAGTCACCGAAGAAATGTATCGGATGGACTGAAATGACGTGTTACCGAGAAGAAAATTGAGGACAGGATTTTTATGTATGAGTCTGACTATTATTCCTTGTTGGTTTTGTACAATAGGGACTGATTCTTAGTTGTTAAAACCACTATCTAGTACAAGGTATCCGGGACTGGCTAGGGACTGGCAAGACAGTCACTGATAACCATTAAGGACTGATTTTTATGCATCAGATTTTGATTTTTCAGTCCCCCAAAGTCATTTTTATAGTGCTAGTTGGAAAGATAAAAAAACGTTGGATTTTATGGTGTATTTTTTTAAAAAATAATCATGTATAAAAAGGTTATGGATGTTTAAATATGATGAGGAAAATGACATGTGATTAGCATGTGCATCCTTGTTTGAATCTTCCCAATTTACACCTCCTGGTAGTGAAAAGGTTCTCAATATTTACAAAATGTCACTGCATCAATCTTAGCCACAAATCATAAAGATCTTGTGGCTAAAAATCGTTCTAACCGTTTTCACACTTCTAGCCGATTTTTCCTGATCTCGTTTATATATATATATATATAGGGTAAGGTTCATGCGAGAACCACCTGTATTGCGAGAACCACCTATATTGCAAAATAAAATCTAAAAAAAATCAAAAAAGCACTCAAAAAAAGTTTATTTACTATTTTTTTTAAAAACAATCGCTACATTTCTTACCCCTAAAAAAAAACCTTTTTTTTCGAGTAACAGTTATACATGCACATGTGCATATGTATCATAACTTCGACAAACTCCGTAATACATTATCAGTAGTAGACAATTGCACTTTAATTTACAATACCACCCGTAATACACTATTTTTTACATTACCAATATTCAAAATGCACATGTGCATCATTTTGTATAACCATTATATAACATGTTTTGTTACAAAAAGTTTGTGTTTTTAAATGATGAAGTAGGCCCATATACATGTTTTTTGGTTAGTTATATCTAGTGGTTTATGGTTTGGTTATAGCTGTCACTTTATGGTGTAATATGTTGATTGGATGGTATAAATGGTGATGATATACATGTAATAAAGTGAAAATATTGGTACTGGTATTGTATTGTAGATGGTAGGATGTAATGGTATTGTATTATGGATGGTATGAGGTATTGGAAGTGTATTATGGATGGTATGATAGATGAAAGAAAACGTATATTCAAAGTAGTGTATCAAAACACCTTATTTCATGTTGATACATATAGATGCACATGTGCATTTATAATATTGGCAACGTAAAAAGTAGTGTATTACAAATGGTAGTGTAAATGAAAGTACAATTGTCTAATATTTGTAACGTATCATGGAATTTGTCGAAGAAATGACACATATGCACATGTGCATGGTAGTGTATTATGGATGAAATGATGGATGAAAGAGAAAGTGTATTCAAAGTAGTGTACCAAAACACCTTATTTCATGTTGATACATATAGATGCACATGTGCATTTCTAATTTTGGTAACGTAAACATTAGTGTATTACACGTGGTAGTGTAAATAAAAGTACAATTTTTCAATGTTTATAATGTATTATGGAATTTGTCAAAGAAATGATAAAAATGCACATGTGCATGGACAACTGTTACTCATTTTTTTTTGAAAAAAATTATTTTTTTTTGTTGACAAAATATAGCGACTTTTTCAAAAAAAAATATTAAAAAATCAAAAAAAATTTTGGGTGTTTTTTTGATTTTTTTTAGGTATTACTGTTTGTGTTCACACTGGTTCCCGCAGTTCTCACAATAAAGGGTGGTTCCTAACGGATCCTTCTCCTATGTATTAACATGAAATAAGGTGTTTTGATACACTACTTTGAATACACTTTTTCTTTCATCTATCATACCATCCATAGATACACTTCTAATACCTTCTACCATCCATAATACAATACCATTACATCCTACCATCTACAATACAATACCAATACCAATATTTTCACTTTATTACATGTATATCATCACCATTTATACCATCCAATCAATATATTACATCATAAAGTGATAACTATAACCAAACCATCAACCACTAGATATAACTAACTAAAAAACATGTATATGGGCCTACTTCATCATTTAAAAACAAAAACTTTTTGTACCAAAACACGTTATATAGTGGTTATACAAAATGATGCACATGTGCATTTTGAATATTGGCAATGTAAAAATAGTATATTACGGGTGGTATTGTAAATTAAAGTGCAATTGTCTACTACTGATAATGTATTACGGAATTTGTCGAAGTTATGATACATATGCACATGTGCATGGATAACTGTTACTCGAAAAAGAAAATTTAGGGGTAAGAAATGTAGCGATTTAAAAAAAATAAAAAAAATTTGAGTGCTTTTTTGATTTATTTTTTTTTGGATTTTATTATGCAATAAAGGTGGTTCTCGCATGAACCTTACCCTATATATATATGTATAGGGTAAAGGATAAAATGAGAACCATCTTAAGTTGTGAGAACCGTGAGAACTAGACCTTCCAAAAGGTTTTTTTTAAAAACAAATTTCTCAAAACACTAAAAAATCATTTGTTTCAGCAAAAAATAGAAAATAAAAGTAAATGTTGCATGCAAAATTTACATCAGATGTAAAAAAAATTACATCGCCTTAAACAAAATTTACATCACCCGTAACTATCGACTCAATAATTTTTTGTTTCCTTTTTTTACAGATGCATTTATAATTATTTTTATCTACGTTTGTGCAACAAATGGTGGCCCAACTCGTGCGGGAAGTAGGAGTTCTCATGGTTCTCATAACTTATGGTGGTTCTTAAATGAACTGAATCATACATATATATATATAGAAACAGGATCCGGAGAAAACGTTTTGATGTGTGAGAACGGATCCTGGCCCAACACTTGGCAGGGGAGGCTAAATGATATACAGGAGCACAATTGTCACGATCCCGCCCCCGCTTAAATAGATGGCGTTTTAATTCAGTTCAACTTTGAATCAATATTAGGCGTTTTCATATTTAGATCTTAGTCTTTTTTGTAGGCTGGCATTTTTGCCAACTTGGCGTTTTTATTAAATAATAGACTTTTTGTAGTTTGACGTTTTTGCCAACTTGGCGTTTTACATTCCACGGAGAATTAGATAACAAACTACAGAAAAAATATTTATTCCAACTTGGTGTTTTACATTCTAAAAATCTGGATCTAATTTTTGTTCCAAATCACTGGCGTTTTGGCTTCGCGTGATTTTCATGGTCGTTTTTTGAAGTGGCTTGTAGTGGTTGTTTTGGAGACATAGATCGACGTCGTGTGGGTGGATGCTATTTGCTCTCAATCTTCTTTATCATCATGGAGTCAAAATAGCATTTACACTAATGTCGGTCTATTTCTCCACATGCCAATTTTCTTTAAGAAAAAACCACACAAAATGAAATATCGCTGTCATCAGTCTCTTTTTCTTGAAGATCTGTCCATCTCATTCAGCAAAAGCTTTTTGAGTCATTTCCCTCACCTAAGAATACATTCACCGAAACTTCATTGAAAACAATACTGAATAACCAAGAGAAGTTGTTTGCCATCTTTGATTTTTTTAACTTTTTTGGCGTTTCTATAGGGGGTGGTGTTTAGGAAACATGGTGTTTCTATTTTTGTGTGATAAACGGAAGGTGCTGAGACGTCTCTCTTTATAGGACATATTTTTCTTAGTTTGGGCGGGATATTATTATAACTAATGCAATTAGTAAAGTTCTGTCGTTTCAGTTTTACTGTTTTTGTCCAGCTTTATCCGTTAATTCTGTAACACCCCCCTGTCACACCCTGACCCGCAGCGGAAATGGTAGTCGGGGCATGATTGGGTTTTCATCAAAGCTCATGACATTTACTATAAAGTTTCATATTTATTATTTCTCTTTAAAGAAGAAGTTACAATAAACATACAAGCACAACATGTTCAAATACATTTTCATTCGAATTACAAACTAAAGTATCCATTAAACAAAAATCATACAATTACAAAGAAAAACAAAACTAAATGTCCATTCCAAATCATTAACTTGTTTATTCTTCTAGGCCATCCTACGTGTTTCTTTTTCTCAACTGGATCACCTGTATCATGTGTAAAAATAGGGTTTTTTGGGTCAACAAAAGTTGGCGAGTGAATCTTATGAAAACATTTGAACGAATTTGTTATATTTGTTATAAAAAGGTGCATAACCACATATGAGTAAACGTAAATGTAAATTTAATCACAAAACACATAATATCAATTAATGCACAAGCACACACACCAAATGATGAACAATGAGATCAAGGCTCAATCAAACGGAGCCGATCTAATGAGGCACGCGATGTTCAACTCGTCTCCCACGAGGAACTGATGGGCCTAATGAATGATTTGCACGCAACTTGACAAAATGTAAACACGCATCACAACAAACAATATTTACATCACAAGTTTAGGTCATATAATGGTAATAGCACAAGTTTGAATAAACGAAATAATTTAAAACGACACATGATACACCCCAAAACATGAATAAAAAGGGGAATTTGTAAGGATTCACTCACAGTGGGTGCGTTCCTTGATGACGATGAATGCGCACGAATATTATGATTCAACCGACGAGGGAAAAACTAACCGAAATAATAACGAAATGATTCGGTAAATAAATAAATTTTATTTGAGATTAATATTTTTAATTAGTGCTCTTAATGGGATTGTTAAATTTATTTTTGTGAGTTTAAGGAAATTTTCTAACTTTAATAATCTTATTTTTAAGTATTTTTAAATAATTTTCCAATTAAATAAATAAATAAAAAGAAATAAAAAGGTTTGACTTTTTCACCGTTGACCGGGTCTTGACCGGTCAGACTGTGTTTTCTATGCGCTGAGTGAGGTTCGAACTCGTGACCTCTCGTATACGTGCACACAGCTCTACCAACTGAGCTACGTGTCTAACCCAAAATATTTCTGATTTTAATTATATTTATATACTATTTAGATTATTCATAAATCATTTATTTTAAAAAGGTTTTAAGATATGATGAACCGGTGTACACAACCTGCCTCGAATCTGCGACGTGCTTAATGTTTTTGCACTCAGTCCACCACTGGACTGTGTGTCTAACCCGGTTATTATTCCGGTTTTTATTATATTTATACACTTATCACATGCTTCAGAATTTGGCTTTTATAAAAAGGGTATGTTATTTCAGTGGATCGGAACACAAACAGAACTCGAACCGGAGACCATGAGCTTCGTATGCACACAGCCTAACCAACTAGGTTGTGTGACTAACCCGGTTGAAATACAATTTAAAATTCCTTTAAACATAAACTCAGTTTCATCTTCTTCTTCAATTTGAAAAGAGACGTTGAAATCGCGATTGGTTTGATTTGTTTAGCTATTTATTTATCAAACTCTAAATAACTACACGTGATATAAATAAAAATGAAAGAGATTAAGCAAAAGATATACCGACAGGGTACTTTCGGTTTTCCGGCGAACTTCCGATTTGTCGCAGATTTTTCCGGCGAGTAAGTTTGAACAGAGCGTCCGAGGATTTGAGTGATGAAGAAGTGAGTGTGCGAGTTCTCTTTGTGAGAGATTGGGTATGTATTTATAGAGTAACAAGTTTGACTGAGATTTTCGGTTTCAATCCAAGATTAAAGACCTATGATTTCGATTCGTTTCAAATTGATTGACTGATGATTTCGGTTATATCTAATATAAAATTCAAGTTCTAATAAAAAGAAAAACGGAATTTGCTTGATTGCACATAATCCGCCTTTGACAGTTTCGGATTTTTCTGGTTTTTTTTGCAGGTCTTTGACTGATTCGACATAATACTTATTTGATTTCGGTTTTATACGCACTTGTGTGTGTGGTATAGTGGTGAAGGCAGTGTATGGATATGCGGGAGACCCGGGTTCGATTCCTGGTTTCCCCATTTCTTTCTATTTAAATTTTTGATCTATTATTTTAAAAGTTAATTTAACTTACTTATTGTTTTATTTATTAATTATGGTTTAAATTATAATAACATTTATTAATTGTGACAATTTAAAATAATCGGCACTAATAAATACGCAACGAACATATAACCAACACTTGATTAATAAACGGTGCGGGTTTTTGATACCCGTTTTACACAAATGTTACACCCCCCCCCCCACATTTTTTCAAGTTTGACGTTTTATATTTTTAATGACTTTTTTATATGATGTATTTTTGCATTTTTTTCGTTTGATGTAGGATGCAGACTTATAGTATAACAGGTGATTATGGCCTTTAGAAAATATAAAAATTTTGATTTGTGCGCCATTGTGTGGTTTTTAATATAATAAACAGTAGTAATCAAGTACCCCTCGCTTCAAGTTACTGTTTTTCAGACTACTAAGGCTGTAAAACTTCTCATATTTTTATGTTTTTTTATTAATGGCCTTTTATATGGAACCCTTTTTTGTTTGGCGTTCTGTTGTTTGGTGTCTTTTGCTATTAATAGAGAAGTTTTTATTAGTTCAAAAGTAGACAACAAACCACAGGAAATGACACCAAATAAAAAAATAATTAAAAATGCTAATCTAATCTTCACTGCTTTCTTCATGAACTTTTTTGTTTTCTGAATCTTCGTATCCTTTGTATTCATTAATCTTTTTTTGTCCGACACAGTTGAAACGCCAAGCTCTAGACGAAGCCGATCGATCAGTAAAATATGGCGTTTTGGTTTTTGTGTTTGACATAATGTTGTTTTGTTGGGGTGGTTCTTTTGGATGTTGGAAAGATAGATCGATGTCGTATACTATCAATGCTATTATTGGGGTGTGTTTTGTGTGCGGGCTTTCTCGCTTGATTTCCAAAATTGCGTTTATACATGATATCATCTTCAAGCTCATCACACTCTACACCATTTAATAATGGAGCCCAAAATAGCATTTACACTGGCATAGGTCTGTGAGATCATCCTCACTAGAGCCGTTTTCTAGAGGATTTGTCCATCTCATTCAGCAAAAGTTTATGGGTGTGACAAAGAGAACCCGGCGTTTGAAGTGAATGTTTTTGCAAGAGAGCATGGCGTTTTAAGTGAGGAGTTTGACAAGAGAACATGGCGTGAATAGTGAATAGTTTGCTGAGATAAATGGTTTTTTTGTGTTTTTGGTTGTGACTAAATGGATACTGAGATTTTGTTTATATAATAGTTTTTTGGTGCGTAGCTTAGGTGGTATTTTATTTTTATAAAATGGTAGTAATAAAATATACGTCTCTTCAGTTACTGTGTTGGTCAGCCCCTTTTTATCTCTTGATGGCTGCAAAACGTCCCATCTACCATATTTAGTGTTATGTTTTTTTTCATTTGTGGCGTTTTGGTGTTTTATATCAAACAAAGCATAAATTAGAGAAAATAATATTTTTTTATTATTAAAAAGTACATAGCAAACACAAAAAAACTATATAAAAGAAATTAAAAAAAATCAAAACTTCTGGTCTGATGGGATTCTGTCTGAGAAGTATCCATCACGGCCTTCGTTTTCTTCTTCGGATTCTTCTTCCAGATTCTCATCCAAGTTATCACTTCCAGTTTCATTGGTGCTTTGTTCTTGAAGTTTTTGAAGCCTACATTTGAACATGTCAGGCATCAACTCCAATTTGGGGTTCATTTTTGTATTCAAACATGTTGCATTGTGTAACTCCTCCATGAACCTGAGACCCTGTTTGGTCATGATGTTTTCAAACATGCAGTTTTCCTGCTCCCCGTTGTCACATATAACGGTGACCATGTCAACGTCATCATCAAAACTCCATGATACGATGACTGGGTCGTGTTTTGCATTTGCGTTGTTTGACCCAAATTTTCTGGTTAATCTTCTGATAACTGTATATGTTTTATCACAATGGTTATCTAGAGGGATGCCAAGTGCTAAGATCCCCCTTTGCACTTCTTCTTCCAAGTTCAATATTGCTCTGGTTGTTTTAACAAACACTCTTCTTCTGTTGTCAAATTTGATTACGAATCTTCTGGTTCTGAGGTTGTATCTCCACGAAACGATAGTTGCCATAGTTTCTTCGCTCATAGTTTTTTTAATCTGCCGTTTTGATTATGATGGCGTTTTCGTATGATTTAATTTTTTTGAAGTGATAATTGAAGTTATTGTAATGCATTATATAATAATGTTTTTGGCGCGTAGTTCAGGAGGGAATTTTTTTGTAATTAATGTTAATAATTAACTTTTTAAGTTACTTTTTTTCCACATGAAATATTTGCAACGCGTTTTATCATTTTAAGCCTTGTCGTTTATGTAACAGTGACGTTTTAGATTTTTTTTGGCATTTTCATGTTAAATGGCGTTTTATAATTAATGTGGCGTTTTATTTTAGAGCTGTAGAACGACTCTTTTACCCTTAATGAGGCACGTTCAAGTAATAAAGTTTATGTTATTTACGGAAACGCCACCGCGCTAATCTAATCCACTGATTGTTTTGATCCAACGGCTGATGGCCGTTCTCAACGTTTTCACCGTTAGAAACCACCCTTTTTTGCTAGAACAATCTAAACACAACCAAAAATACCTAAAAACCTTAAAAACACACCAATTTATATATTTATATATATATTTTAAAAAAATCGCTATATTTCGTTACTAAGAAAAATTCGAGAAACAATTATCAATGCACATGTGCACATATATCATTTCTTTGACAAATTCGGTAATACGTTACGAATATTAGACAATTACACTTTCATTTACACTACCATCCGTAATACACTAATTTTTACTTTGTCAATCTTATAAATGCACATGTGCATCTATATGTATGAATATGATATAACGTGTTTTGGCACATGTGCATCGATAATTGTTACTCGAGAAAAAAATTTAGTGACGAATATTGCGACTTTTTATAAAAAAATATTTTTGTGTGTGTGTTTTTTTTATTTTTTAGGTATTTTTTCTGTTCACATTGGTTCTTGCAATAAAGGTGGTTCTCGCATGAACCCTACCCTATATATATATATATATATATATATATATAGGAGAAGAATCCGTTAGGAACCACCCTTTATTGCGAGAACTGTGAGAACCACCTAAAAATACCTAAAAAAAATCTAAAAAACACCCAAAAACAAAATTTAAAATATTTTTTTTTGAAAAATTCGCTATATTTCGTCAACAATAAAGAAAATTAAAAAAAAAACATTTTGAGTAACAGTTATCCATGCACATGTGCATTTTTATCATTTCTTTGTCAAAATCCGTAATACATTACAAACATTGGACAATTGTACTTTGGTTTACACTACTTTTTACGTTACCAATATTAGAATGCACATGTGCATCTATATGTATCAACATGAAATAAGGTGTTTTGGTACACTACTTTGAATACACTTTCTCTTTCATCTATCATTCCATCCATAATACACTACCATGCACATGCGTATATGTATCATTTCTTCGACAAATTCCATAATACGTTACAAATATTAGACAATTGTACTTTCATTTACACTATTATGTGTAATACACTACTTTTTACGTGACGAATATTAGAAATGCACATGTGCATCTATATGTATCAGCATAAGGTGTTTGGTACACTACTTTAAATACACTTTCTCTTTCATATATCATACCATCCATAATACACTTCCATTACCTCCTACCATCCATAATACAATACCATTACCTCCTACCATCTATAATACAATACCAATACCAATATTTTCACTTTATTACATGTATATCAACACCATTTATATCATTCAATCAACGAATTACATCATAAAGTGACAACTATAACCAAACCATCAACCACTAGATATAACTAACCAAAAAACATGTATATGGGCCTACTTCATCATTCAAAATCACAAACTTTTTGTATCAAAACACGTTATATATAATGATGCACATGTGCATTTTGAATATTGGTAATGTAAAAATTAGTGTATTACGGATGGTATTGTAAATTAACGTACAATTGTCTACCATTGATAATGTATTACAGAAACATTATATATATATATATATATTATATATATATATATATATAATGTTTCTGTTGAGAAGCAACTTGAGTTTAGAAGTCAATTTAAATTTTTTTTAAAATTTGTTAATATGTTTTATTACTTAACAATATTTATGGAAGTTAAAAAAACCTAAAAAACTTATATGTACTCAAAAAAAGAGTTGTGAAACAAAATTACACCTACGTAAAAACGACAAATAGTCTTTTTACACCTATGTAAATTATTACCATACATATATTTTATTTTATTTATTTTAATTTCTGTAAATATTATTAATAATATAAAACATATTAGCAAAAAAAAGATCTCACGACTTTTCTTTAACTCAGGTTATATCTCAAAATATCATTTTCCTTGTATATATAAACATTTTCATCAAATTTGATACAAACAAAACAAATGAAAAGTGTTTTTTTTTAGATATATCAGTTAGCAAACCTCACTGAAACATGTGATATAGTAATCAAAGACATATAATAGCCTAAACAACTTTACTTGAAAGTACAAAAGTCGAATGAATTCTGTTTCTTGTGATTATGAAAATGAATCCATACCAATGTACATTTTATCATTAGATACAAGTTGGTCGGATGTTGTTAAGGTTGTATGACATGTTGCCATCACATTTTGTCGATTATCATTTACATACACGGTGGTCACATACTAATATCTTAACTTTTTATATAGGCAATTAATATGAGTAAATGTTCATACATTATTAGCAACGGCTGGCACCACTCGCCTTCTAGATGTATATAAAATGTATATAATTAACTTAAATAACCGTCCAAAATTTATGCTAATTGATAAGTCTAAGAGATATATTTATTTAAATGTTAGCTATCAGAAATTCAATTAACAATTTATGTGAATCCCTACGTCTCTTAAACAAATCTCTTGTACAGAGTTGATAGTATACTCAATTTCTCTTAACACCATGAACGAACTTTCTCACCTATGGAACTCTACGTTTGCGTGCCAAACATCACATCTGGACCTTATGACTAATCCCAAAACTTGGTAAATATGTTGGAAATTTTATAAAAAATATTATACTATTGAATAATATAATGATTATTTAATGATTAAAGTTAAAATGAATAAAAGATCATAAGCTTTAACTATGGTTTGAACTTTAATGTATGGGAAGTTGTATTTGTTCCATATTGCTGGAGAGATACATATTTTGTTGATTTTTAATTAAAATTCTCTACAGGAGTGTATTCCCCTGTGACTAGTCACACCCGTGGCAGCCAGGAGGGTGCGAGGCACCCGACACGGGCACAGGACCAGGACAAGGGCAATAGGCGTAATGTGGTGTTTTGATTTTGCACTTTGCTTTCAGTTTCTCACTGGTTGAGGCTGATCTTGTTCTAGTAATAATGATGAGTTCATTGCAATTGAATTCTAAATTAATTTAGACTTCAATCGCATGATCGAGGCACCAGCCACATCCACTAACGAATTCCCTAACGTTGCATCATTACACACTTTTGTATCAGGTAGATATTTAAGGTGTTTGGCTATTCCCGACAATACAACCTGCTTTGGTTGTTGTATCCTGGGAAAGAGAAGCGTTCACCTCGGTAACCCGAAATCTGTTTTAAGCGAAATGTGTTCATCACGTGCCTCAACCCCTTAAGTTTTCTACACTTTTGTTTATCTTTATTGTAATCTGTGTTTTGCAGTTTTCATCATGTTTGTATCGTTCTGTTGGTTTCATTCTGTATGCGATTTTCAAGAACAACTGTTGTTGCATATGTCTGTTGCCTACGTCATCGTATAACGTTGAGTCTGTGTTTAGGAGCGAAACGTTAAGTTTATGTATGATGTGAGACAAGTTCGCCCGAACTTGAAAAGTACATGGACAAGTTCGCCCAAAGTTGTCCTGTGAAGGACAAGTTCGCCCGAACTTGACCATGACATATTTCAAGCGAACTTATTCTCCTATAAATAGGAGAGTTGAGTTCTCATTTGTAACATTCAGAGATTTTGTAACCTGGACGGCGAAACTCTGTCCAAGTGTTTCCAGGAGCTGTAACGTTTACTAATCATTGAAAAAGTGACTAAACAGTAACAAACTTGTCTACAATGTCGCCTATGCAAACGGATTTCGCACATTTACCTTAGGTTTGCTAAATTAGGGCCTGAAGGATTCGTACAACGGACCTACAAGTGGTATCAGAGCATGATAGGCCTGATTTGAAGACATTGGACTTAGAACATCTCATTTTCTACTCATTTCTTTCTTTTTAATTTTTTTTTTGACATTACACGGATAAACTGGACTGATTTTCAAGTATAATACGTAAAATCCATCATATACTAAAACCCTTGAAAAGATCAGAGCTAAAAACGATCAAAATCATGTCGAAATTTACAAAAAAATCAAGTTTTGGAAACTCATTCTGTCCGAACTTACTAAACAAGTTCGCTCGAACTTGTCCAAAAGTATACAAGTTCCCTCGAAGTTGTACAAAAGTGTACAAGTTTGCCCAAACTTGTCCAAAAGTGAACAACTTCGCGCGAAGTTGTCCATTACAAGTTCGGACGAAGTTCTTCTAAAAAAAGGCATGAAAATTCCGAAAAACGTCTCGAACATTATATATCGTTAGATTCGTATCGACAAGACGGTTTTAAAGCTATAATCTGGTAAAAACGGTTTTCCGAAAAAAATTAAACGTTTTTAGCAAACCGATACGTTAAAATTGTCGATTAAAAAGTCAAATTTTGCATAAAGCCTTTGAAAACCATTTTTTTGTCGGAAATGAAAGATATTGATTTTGTAAAAATGAAGGATTGGGAAGAGTGTCTTCTGGTTTAGATCTTTATGATATTTGGTATAAAAGATTTCAAATGTTTAAATGCAAAAATGATGAATCTGTAATTGAGCTAGTAAAACGTTTTAATGTCATGATGAAACATTTAAATCGAGGTAATCACCGGTGTAAAATCAGTATTGAAGATCAGTTTATGAAATTGGAAGAGGCATTACCATCAGAATGGGATGATTTTTTGAAAGAATCAAAAAAGAAACTTAGATTTGACATCCATCATCTTTATGAATTTATGAGCGAAATTTGCGATCACATTCTTGTAATTGAAAACCTGAAGTTTTTAAAACTAAAAAAGGAAAGTGAGCTTGTGATTAAAATGGAAAATCCTGAAGTTTCTCAATCTTTTGCAGGTATACTCAGTGAAGGAAACGATCTGGAAGCACAAAGTTTAAATGAACGGATTAAGAGAGAAAGAAGTATAATGGCGAAGAACTGTGAAGCACAAGTTTCAAGTACATCTACAAACGAGTCTTCAAGTTCTAAAACAATCTGCCCAGTCTATGATGAAGATTTTACTGATTATCTGACAGATAATTCCAAACTCTTGACCAAACTGGAGAGTTTGACATTAGAAAATAAAAAGTTAAAAGAAAATGAAAAGATTTTTGAAAATAGAATAAAAATTTTAGAAAACGAAAAATTTGTTTTTGAAAAAAATAATATTGAAAATCAAAAAGTAATAAATTCTCATCTTGAAAAAATAACTCAACTCGAAAATGAAGTTGAGATTGCTAAAAATAAAGCTGTTGATTTAGAAAAGAAGTTGAAAGGTTTTGTGACCTCATCAGTAATGTTAGATCATATATGTCCAAAACTGATCAATGAGAATAAAAAGGTAATTCCAATAAGTGACAATGTCACAAATTATGACAATGTCATAATTGAGAATTGTGATGATGATACCGACGATAAAAGTAATAAAAATGAAATATTTTTAAAACTAAAAGAGAAATTTCAAGAAACTATTCTACAATCTACTAAAAAAGGTGAGTGCTCAACGCAAAAACCTTTTAAGTCGAATGGAGAACGAAAACAAAAGGAAAAACGAAGGTTTAGAAATTCTAAAAGTTTCAAAAGAAAAATAAAGTTCATCGGTACGATCATCCAATTACGATAAATATTCACAAAAAATTGAAAATCAAAACTTATGAAAATTTGAAAATAAGTGTTACAGGTCGGACCATAGTACTTCAAAGTCAAATCAAGTTTATAGAAGAAACATGAAAGATAGCTACCACACTTCAAATCAATGTTATGATTTGAGTGTATGGTTTGATATAAAGGATCGATATGATAACAGGATGTGTCACAACTGTGGAGTAATTGGACACATTGCTAGAAAATGTCCATAATTTAATCCTAAACCTGTTCATATTGATAAGAAAAATTCTCAGAATTTGAAAGTACCAACTCAGGTTTTGAAACAATGTACAGAAACTACAAACAAGGTGAAACCAGTTATTACTAAGTTTTCAAATTTTGAAACTGGTGAATACTCGAGTTGTAATGAACAAAAAGTTTCTACATTGTATTTCAAGAAAGCTTTAATGAAAAATCAAACATGGTTGGTGAAAGAAAAAGAAATTACACAATCAGTGCAATTTGAAAGTTTAGAGGACTTTCCGAAGCTTGAGAAAGTCCATAATAAACCTGACTGTGAAAAGAAAATCAAAATTGAGGTTGAAGAAATAATACCTAAGACTGAAAAGACTTGGGTGTCACTATTCAACTAATTGTTTGAATTTTTGTGCAGGAACTTCTGAGATAAAAGCACATTAATGAGAGTGAAGTTCCGTGGCACATCTAAGAATGAAGATGGGACGGGTTAACAAGTTATATATAAAGGTCATGCTTACAAAATTTTGACATTCCAATAATATTTACTTTAAAATTTTGAAAATTTTACAAAATTTTAAAGAAAATTTGAAAAATTACACAGAATCCTCACTGTTAAACAGACAAAACTTATGGATAAAATGTTTTCTAAAACACAAAAGATTCACAGTTTTTGTTATCATGAGGGAGAGAGTCTTAAAAGGAAAATTGTGAAGCAGTAATGGATGGCGATTTAAAGTGATTCTCATCAGTTGGTCAATGTTTTTTCTATAAATCAAAATTCCAAAAATGTGTTTTTGAACTTTAGGGGAGAAAATTTTTTCCAGAAAATCCAAAAACATATTTAATGCAAAATGTACAAAAACATTGAAAAAGACAAAAAGAGTTTTGTGTAAAAAGGAAATGATAGTACATCAATGGACTATCACAGTATGCTAAGGGTTTGTAAAGTTTAAAAGAATTAAGCAAGTCTTATTGTGGATGTGTCGATAGGCGTTACACGTTCAGTAGATTGTTTCCGGGAAATAAACTAAATTTTACAACTGCTTAGCTTGTGGATTAACATCTCTCGGATATATGGACTTAGTACTCTGAAATTTCGTTTGAGAGATTGCCTGATTCTGAGATACGAGGTCTTTATAGATAATTGATATCCAGGGTATTATCAAAGTTCTTCTGATTTTGCGTAAGCAATGGCCTAGAACTTATATAATACTTTTGCCTAAAAACCTGAAAACTGCAGTATATTGAAAAGTATCAAATGATCGTCAATTGTAGATCAAAAGATTCCATATTGGAACACTACTTTAAAGTCGAGCCTTCATCTCTTTGTCTGTACGGTGGTACTAACCTGAGCTCTCAAGGTCTCGCATAACCCAGATAGAGATATCAATTACACTATATTCACTTGTAAGATGAAATCTAGGGAATCTTGATACGGGAGTATATTTTGAGATAGGAACCATAGTTAAGTCAAGTTTCTTAATCTTATCTAACGTATCTTGGAACAATGGATAAATGTGTTGACGTTTAAGTGGACAAATATATCGACAATCTAGGTAAATTTGTTTTAAAACTTAAAGTCTCAAAAAGGTCAATGGTACTAGTGATATGTCTCAAAACTGATATGATCCTTTAAACACAAGCTCAACAAAAATATGATTGTAAATATGTTTGTACATAGTTTGTGTTTTGATATTAGTTTTTCATAAAACCAAAAAAAATTCTATCTTTGATTTTGGACTACTGGTGATGAAATGTTGATTTTCAAAATCTAGAGCTGCTGAACAAAAATTCTTGAAATTGAGATTGTTATACAAAGTTTAAAAAGTTCATTAATTTGAAACTTACATTTGAATAAATGCATCAGTTTGTGTCAAAATGTTTAGTAAAGATCATTAAGTTGAACTTGATACATAAATCAGATATTCAAGGTCATTAATTTGGACTTGATTAACTGAGAGGGTTTAAAACTATTGAGAAGATTAAGATTTGAAATGGGTGTATTTAGAGGTTTCAAAATTTGAATCTGAAATGTTTATTTGAAAGTTTGAGGAACTTTGAAACAGAAAATAGATTTTAAAGGGGAGCTGGATAAAACATGTTGATTGAAGATAACAGAAAGCTCAAAGTAAGGGGGAGCATGGTGATTAAAGTTTTATCAAGTCAAGCTCAAGAAAAGAGAATAAATTGACGAAGATATGAAGATCATCGATGTTAAAGTTATTCAAGAAATAAAGATCAAGAGAATTTTAAAGACTTTGGAACTTAAATGAAGACAGATGACTACGGCACCATCCAAATGGGAGTCTGTTGTTGCATATGTCTGTTGCCTACGTCATCGTATAACGTTGAATCTGTGTTTAGGAGCGAAACGTTAAGTTTATATATGATGTGAGACAAGTTTGCCCGAACTTGAACAGTACATGGACAAGTTCGCCTGAAGTTGTCCTGTGAAGGACAAGTTCGCCCGAACTTGACCATGTCATATTTCAAGCGAACTTATTCTCCTATAAATAGGAGAGTTGAGTTCTCATTTGTAACATTCAGAGATTTTGTAACTTGAAAGGCGAAGCTCTGTCCAAGTGTTTCCAGGAGCTGTAACATTTACTAATCAATGAAACAATGATTAAACAGTAACAAACTTGTATACAATGTCGCTTATGCAAACAGGTTCCGCACGTTTACCTTAGGTTTGCCAAATTAGGACCTGAACGATCTGTACAAAGGACCTACAACAACTGTAATTTGTTTCTGCTTTGTAATCTATATAAGAAATTAATAAAAATTGTGTTTCTTTTATTTTATGAACGGATGTCCTACATAAGAAAACAAATTTTAAAACCCGTTCATTGTTCTGGTTTTAAAAAAAAAATTATAAATAGTTTGTTTTGTTTTTTAGCAATCTTTTGTAGTTTTCATTGGTTTATGTAATCCAATTCGTTTTTATCTAAACTGATTACAATTTTTTTCTTTTGTTTTAGAAATGGCTATTGTTCAAACAACAACATCAAGCACTGTTGGATCCACATTCATTACCTTGGGACCATTAGTTGGTACCCAAGCGGCTCAAGCGGTTGCTAACCATGTAGAAAACTAGAAAATTTTTTGTAGTTTAAGTTTAAAGAGATGGCAACAAAAGATATTGTTTAATCTGACCACTTTGAATATTGCGAGGTTCTTGACCGAATCCCCTCCTATTCTCGTAGGGGACATCTGATGTCCAATCTGTGAGTGTTGTTGATTCTTGGAAACATTCTAAGTACCCATGCCGCAACTATGTGTTGAATGGCCTTTCAGATGCCGTGTATAACGTGTATCTCAAGGTTCCAACTGCCAAAGAATTATGGGAGTCATTGGAACGCAAATACAAGACTGAGGATGCAGGTACTAAAAAGTTTGTTGTGGCTAGGTTTTGGACTATAAAATGATTGATTCAAAAACTGTGATGAGTCAAGTTCAGGAACTGCATATTATTCTTAGTGGCATTCTGTCTAAAGGAATGAATCTTAGTGAAACAACCAAGTGGCAGCAAATGTTGAGAAATTGCCTCCTGGTTGGGTGGACTTCAAGTATAAGCGAAAGGAAATAACTATTGAAGACCTTGTGGTTCGTCTTCGTATTGAGGAAGTCATCGTGTTGACACATAAAGGGGGTCAACTTGAAGCTTTTTCAAAAACAAAACTTGTGGAACACGGTTATTCCTCAAAGGGTTACAAAGGCAACAAAGGCCACAAGTTCAATGGCAAGGGGAAAAATAAAGATGTTGACCTTGGGCCAAAGAAATATGGTGTGAAGAAGAAGGTTGGTCCCTTTAAAAGGAAATGTTACAGTTGTGGTTAAACTGGTCCTCGTGCTAACCAATGCAAAGACTCTAAACGTGGCAAGGCTCTTATGGTTAATAATGATGGTATGCCTTAGTGGCCATGATTTTAGACCTCATTACCATGACGAAGGAGGTAAATATGGTGGCTTATGAGCCAAAAGGATTGTGGGTTGACACTGGTGCTACCCGCCATGTTTTCCCTGACAAAACCCTCTTTAGTACATTTAAAGAGGTGGTGGGAAATGAAAAACTGTACATGGGAAATGTTGCTACTACTGATATCAATGGAGAAGGTGATGTGATCTTGAAGTGGACTTCTGGGAAAGAAAATGTAAAACATGTGTTGAAGCTAAACAAACAAGATCATCATTTTAATCTGTTGAAAGAATAGCCGAACACCTTAATCTGATTCACACTAATGAGTGTGACTTAAAATCAATTCCCACCAAAGGTGGTAATAAATATTTTACGTTTATTAATGACAAGACAAGATATTGTTATGTTTACTTATTTCAGAGTAAGGATTAAGCAATTGACAAGTTTATCTTGTATAAAGCTGAAGTTGAGAATCAACTTAACAAGAAAATAAAACATGAGAGAAATGATAGAGGAGGTGAATATGTTTCACCATTTGGGGATGTATGTGCAAAAAATGGCATAATACACTAGTGTACCCCTCCTTATACACGCCAATCAAATGACATTGCGAAGCGAAAGAATCGAACACTAAAAGAAATGTTGAATGCCATGTTGATAAGTTATGGGATAAGCCTGGACATGTGGGAGGAGGCCATTTTGTCGACCATTTTTTTGTTAAATAAAGTATCTTTAAAGAATAAGGATGTAATACCTCATGAGTTGTGGTAAGGACATAAATCATCCTATAAATACTTAAAAGTGTGGGGGTGCCTGGCCAAAGTGATTGTTAGACCTCCTAAGGCACTTAGATTAGGGCCCAAAACTACTGATTGTATTTTCATTAGATATGCAAAGAACGGTACTTCACATCATTTAATTTTATATGAATCCAAGAATCCTGATGTGCACAAGGACTCTATCATATAGACAAAGCCAAGAAATGTAACTTACTTTGAAGAGGAGTTTCCAATGTTAGAACAAACTCATGCGAGTTCATCAACAACGAATCATGCAAGTTCATCAACAACGGTTAATGAGATTGTTCAAGAGGAAACTCAAGAACCATCAAAGGGTGAGCCAAGAAGAAGCAAAAGGCAAAGGACTGAGAAATCCTTTGGGCTTGACTTTCTTTCATACATGATTGAGAGAGAGCCTCAAACCTATTGAGAAGTAGTCACCTCTTCAGATAGACCTCAATGAAAAGAAGCCATCAAGAGTGAAATTGATTATATCTTGCAGAATCATACTTGGGAGCTAGTAGATCTCCACTAGGGTGCAAGCCACTTGGATATTGATGGATATTCAAGAAAAAGATGAAAGCTGATGACTCTGTCGACAAGAATAAGGCAATGCTTGTGATCAAAGGATTTAGACAAAAGGAAGGTCTTGACTACTTTGACACATACTCTCTTCTGGCCAGAATAACCTCTATCAGATTGGTGCTTGCTTTTATAGCTTTGAGAAACTTAGAAATACATTAAATGGATGTAAAAACTGCATTTCTCGATGGGTTTTAGAGGATGAGATTTACTTGGAGCAACCTGAGGGGTTCTCTGCTTCTGGACAAGAGGGCAAGGTGTGTAAACTCGTCAAGTCATTGTATGGCTTGAAGCAATCTCCAAAACAATGGCATCAAAAGTTTGACCAATTTATGCTCAATAGTGTTTTCAAAATAAATAAGTGTGAGAAGTGTGTCTATGTGAAGGACATCCTCTAAAGGTTATGTGATCTTATGCCTTTATGTAGATGATATGCTTATCTTTGGGAGTGATGATAAGATGATCAGATCCACTAAATACATGTTGCAAACGAGATTTGACATGAAAGATATGGGTCTAGCTGATGTGATTCTAGGAGTGAAGATCATAAGAACCCAAACTAGTTTGGTGTTAAGTCAATCTCATCATACGGTTAAGATCCTTGAGAGGTTCAACCTAGAGGACACGAGTGTAGCTCAAACTCTAATTGATACATCTCAACATTTGTCAAAGAATAGAGGCAAGAGAGTTGCTCATTTGGAATACTCAAGGATCATTGGCAGTCTCATGTATCTCATGTCAAGTACTTGACCAGACTTAGCATATGCTGTGAGTAGGCTTAGTAGATATACTAGTAATCCCAGTTCTGAGCACTGGAAGAGTATGGCAAGATTACTAAGGTATTTGAGATACACGAGGAATTATGGACTGCATTATTGCAAAAATCCAGCTGTTGTGGAAAGATTTAGTGATGCCAACTGGATATCCGATATGAAATATTCTAGATCTACAAGTGGTTATGTATTTACCCTTGGAGGAGTAGCTATATCTTGGAAGTCGTCTAAACAAACTCTTATAGCTAGATCCATGATGGAATTTGAGTTTATTGCGTTAGCTAAAGCTGGAGAAGAGGCAAAATGGTTACAATAATTCTTGGAATATGTTTCTAGATGGCCTAGCTTGTAACGGCTATCTGCATGCATTGTGATTGTCAATCGTTTATTGGTAAAGCTCAAAGTGCAATGTAAACACGATACGACAACTACTCTCAACCGGGGTTATCACGATTGACTATGTGAAGTCGAAGGATAACATTGTGGATATGCTTACGAAAGGCTTAAGTAGAGAGGCAGTACATAAGTCGTTGATGGGAATTGGACTAAATCTCTTGGAGTAAGTTTGTACAATGGAAAACCTATCCTAGAAGATTGGAGATCCCATGATGTAGGCTCAATGTGACCACCTAACTATATGAAAGGAGGTCGATGTGGGGGAGAACCTCAGCATACATAGGGAGTTACAGTACCTAACTTTAATTACAATACCTAACCTTAAGAAGTAATATGGGAAAATATCTAAAAAATAAAACCAAAATTTGTTAGGAAATTATACAACTCTTAACTAAGAAAAGCAAACAAATCTTTTGTTGGAGAGATAAATCTTTTGTTGATTTTTAATTAGAATTCTCTACAGGAATGTATTCCTATGTGACAAATCACACCTAGTAGCAGCCAGGAGGGTGCGAAGCACCCAACACGCGCCCACGCCCGGGCCCGGGCACAGGGCCGGGATGAGGGCAATGGGCGTAATGTAGCATTTTGATGGCGCACTTTGAACTTCACACACTCGCATTGCTGCTTAGAGCCGCCTTTACTACTTTTTGGAAGCGGCTCGGACATGTGGATTGGCTTGGCTAATTGGTTTGCTCAAGACCTTTCAGTTTCTCACTGGTCAAGGCTGTTAATGTTCTAGTAATAGTGATGAGTTCATTGCAATTGAATTCTAAATAAATCCATACTTCAATTTTCTACAATATTCTGATTTTATATACAAGGCTTTGTGTCTTGTCAAAACACAGAGAAAACTATAAATTTGCATGGTCGATAGACTGCCCACATCCACTAACGAATTCCCTAACTTTGCATCACTCCACACTTTTGTTTCAGTTAGATATTTCAGGTGCTTGGCTATCCCCGACAGTACAACCTGCTTTGGCTGTTGTACCCTTGGAAATAGACGGGCTCAGCTGGGTGGTCCGAAATCTGTTTTAAGAGAGGCGTGTTCGTCACGTGCCTCAACCCCCTTATGTTTTATATACTTTTGTTTATCTTCATTGCAATCTGCATTTTGCAGTTTTCTTCCTGTTTGTATTGTTCTGTATGTAATTTTCAAGAACTACTGTCATTTGTTTTTTGTTTCTGATTTGTAATCTATATAAGAAATTAATAAAAAATGTATTTCTTTTATTTTGTGAATGGATGGCGTAAAGAATATACATTAACCACTTTAATTTCAAAAAAATTCTCAACTAGCTTAAACACCATAGTATCCAAAGGCTAGAATAAAGTAAAATTTTTTTATACAAAAAGTATTGTCTAATATTAAAATCTAACATTAAACGTGTATTGCGGTACCAACATTTGCTATAACAATCGATACCGAAACAGAAAAATAGAATAAAACAATAAAGTCGTAATATGCCCATAAGAATATGGACATGTGTTTTACTTTGCTCGAAAACAATGAAAAAGAATACTGATATCGATGTTGTTTGGTGTAACTGATTCGGTTCGTTACGGCATCAGTACGTCATCTATGCTTACAGTCGATTTATCGAATGCCTTTAATCTTGTGGATAGAACTGCTCATTTAAATGAGTTAAGGAAAATGTATCCATCCATCTCTGCTTGGGTTGATTTTTTATACAAGCAACCAACTAGGCTTTACGTGGGGAATGGTAATATTTGGTCTTCCATGGAGGTTCAGCAGGTGGATCTCTTAGGGCCTCTCCTTTTTGACCTTGGTTTACACCCCCTAGTCCTCCGAATTAGAGATCGTTGTAAGCTTCTTTTTCACACCCGGTACCTGGATTATAGGACCCTTATTAGAGATGCTTCTCAGGTTGCCAAGACTTTAGACATCATCAGAGTGGAGGGCCCATCCTTGTGCCTCCTTCTCAACATAAAAAATACTGAAGTTTCTTGGGCTACATGTGACGAGGTGAAGACCCAAGAGGGTTTATTTCCGCGGGAGATTGGTAGGCCGGTGCATGGTGTAAAACTCTTGGGAGGTGCCGTCAGTAGAGATGGAGAGTTTATTAGTGGTTTGGCCCTTAAAAGAGCCAACTGTGCGGTTGAGCTGATGAAATGCCTTAAACGTCTTCGGGGCCCTCAAAGCGAACTCCTCCTACTTTGTTCGCGCATGGGGTTGCTAAACTACTGTTTGGGCTCAGGACTTGTCAGTCTTTTTATGTCGGGGGAGCCGTATCTGTTTTTGATAAGGGGCTTCGGAATGCGATTGAGGACATTGTTGTTTGTGGGGGTACCTTTTTCGGGGTCCTCCAATGGAGGTTAGCTTCCCTCCCGACCTGTTTTGGGGGTCTTGGGATTTGCTCAGCTGAGGATGCCTCTTCCTACGCTTTTGTGGCTTAAAGGGCCCAATCGTGGGTTCTTCAAGACCACATCCTTCGGGAATGTGGTGGTGGGTAGTTGGACTCTGAATACAGGGGTGCGTTGGACACTCTCTCTGCATAGTTCTCTTCCCGACCGTGATCTTGGCGGTTTCTACATTAAAAACACCGCCCCCTTAAAGCCCAGAAAATTCTAGCGAATGCATTATGTGGTGAAATCGTCAAGACAGTTAAAGAGAAGTTTGCCTTGTCCCTGCGGCAGCGAATCGTGTTTGAGTGTTTGCGAGCCCCCCATGGTCAGAATTTTCTGTCTGTTTTTCCCATTGAAGGTTTAGGGCAATGTATGTCGGCTGTGGAATGTCGGGCTGTCCTCAAGTACCAGCTGATGGTACCCCTTTTCCTGGTTGATGACCCGTCTCCCGTATGTCGGAAGGCTTGCTTAGATTCTTTTGGGGAGCATGCAATCCATTGCAAAGAATTATCGGGCTTTAAATATCAACATCATTTAGTTCGAGATGTGCTTCATGATGTCCTTAAGCGGGAAGGGATCTCGGCAAATAAGGAAGCCTCGGTGAACTTCTTGACCGATCCATTAGAAGGGAGATCTACCCTACGGCCCGCTGACATTCTTGTTTTTGGATGGGAATGAGGGAAACACGTGTGCGTCGATTTGACAGATGTGTCTCCCCTCGTTAGGCTAAGGGACCACGGGGTTGTGGCGGGCCAGGTGATAACCAAGGTGGAGGCGGGCAAAGTAGCTAAGCACGAAAAAGCTTGCATCGAGAATCAGCACGTGTTCGTCCCATTCTCTTTCGATACCTTTGGCGCTCTCGCCCCTGACGCGGTGCGGTTCCTCAAGCGGGTTCAGCATGTGGTAAGTAGTAACACCACAAGCTATTCAGAAGGGGGTAGTGGTGCAACTTGTTTCCCGTCTACCTACCATTAATCTTTAATCGTCTCCGTTTTATTATATACCATAAGAATTCTATGTTCCAATTTCACAAAATATCCAAATTTAATAAAAAAAAATTGGAAAACATTTTCTTCGTTAGAGCCTTGAAATGCCAATGGGCTTTCATCAACAATACCCCAACCATAGAAACACCTAGCCGTTGTTGCTTCAATTCACAATTGACCAACCTTGAACCCATACAACGTCCTCATCTGTAACTTTGGGAGTACCAATGCATGTTCTTCGCTAATCGTGTGGTCCTTGTTCGTCCGGTCACACAACATTTGCACTACACAAACCTACCATGGCAGCTCTACAAACCGTTCATCTATCCAACCACACACCGGAAAACTTAATTACTATTAGATATACAAAAATGGTTAAAAATCTAAGATCAATAGGTGAAGGAAGTCGTCTTCGCAGATGCGATGGCTTCGGGCTGTTTGAGAGGTGTGGTGTGGTTGCCAATCGGAGTTGAAAGACCATATTTCAGCAAAATTTAACAAGGCAACGACCTGAACTGAGTTGAACAGAGAAGGCAGATAGATTTGGACAAACAACATGTTCCTGGTTATTGCATGTCGCCGGAAGTTGCAGGTCACCGGCCGGAAAAACATAAACTGGCTTGAACGAGAATGAAGAAAGGCAAGATTAAATGGTTATCTTTTAATCGATTTAGGTTTTTTTTTAATAAATAAAAAGCCAGATCACTATCTAAGTAATCCACCAAACATCAGATATATAAATATGGTTATAGCATGACACATCGTCATTTTAACCAAACCAAGTAACCTGATAATTGCATAGCATTGAAAACTAAATCAAACTTGAATGAATTTAGAGATAAAAGAAAGATTAAGTGACTTTGATGAAACATATATGAAACTTGGTTACTTGTTTTTTGAACGGCATATTATTAGGATATCGTTAACCAGGTTATTAGTTAGTATGATCAAGTTTTGATTACTATTTTAAAAGGTTACCCTAAAAAAGAGATCAATAAAAACCATAATATATTGTTTGACTAATTTATCATATCTCTCTCACTTTTAATGTATGTAAATAGAATGATTTTATTAAACATTCTATCATAAAAGCTACTATCCCAAAAAAACACAAAAATATCGAAATTAGTTATGAAAATAGAATATAAAAAGTAAAAATAAAAGAAAAAAATAATTGTTTAGTTAGTAGTATATATTAACACATAGATGTTTTGTTAAGTGCCTTGAATTTTGGGCTTTAGTGTGTTTATATGTGGATAGAGAAAACATTCTTTGTTTTAACGAATAATTTCTTTTAATCGCAATCTGTTGAAATTGAACTCCATTGTAGATAGAGTAAACATTCTAGTTTTGAAGGGATGGACGGAGACTTTCTAGTTTCTTAGTTCTTGATGGTGGTTTTTTTATTTATTTATTTTTTTATTTTAGGACTTGTTCTAGTTGCATACATTATGTTTGAAGGTTGCTATTCTCCGTAGGACTTGTTCTAGTTGCATACATGATATTTGAAGGTTGGTGTTCTCCTATTTGCTAAATTTCAGATACTTTCTACTTTCGATGATTGACTCAAATTCTCTCAGTTTTTGTCAATTAATCAACTTGATGGATGAGTTTGTGTACAATGATTATACATTTTTCGGGTTATGGAATTTGAGAATTACTTTAACATGCGTAACGTTCCTGTCATATGACCAAAAGGTCACTCGTATAGTCAAGGAAACAGCATCTTGTATAATGGAAATTATAAACTAAACTTAGCATGGTTTAAAACATCTATGAAACAACGCATCGTTTCTTCATGACGTTTTAATCTCTATTAGGGTTATTGTGTCTCACATTGGATGGATATGTGTTGCTGATAATATAATCAGTTTGTTAGTCATTCAACTTATATTTGTGCTTCCAACAAATGGTATTAGATTGAAGATCAAGATATGTGAAAGAAATCGTGTGGAAACGGGCTGTGAAGGCCACTTCATGTGATTGCATTTTCCAAATCACACTCGATCAAGAATCAAATTAATCGTGATTCAAGAAGAAGAAATCACACTTGAAAATATCAGTGTGAAAGGACCAAGAAATTCAAGATTGTAATTTGTAATTACATTCAAATATGTTGGATCATTGAATTTGCAGCCAAAGATTCAAGATCAAAATCGATCAAATCGAGAATAACTTCTTTTTAATGTTTCTCATCCTTGGAAGATTCAACTTTGTTTTTTGGAAATTATTATTGAACATAAATATATATATCGTTGTATTTTGTAATTAATTGAATTTTATTTTGTCAAGATATGTAGGCTTGATATAGTCTCTTAATAGTCTCCTCCTTAGCTGGTTTATAGGCTATAGTGTTTCCTTTCTTGTGTATATATGGACCCTTTGGTCAACAGCAATATTCACTTTTGAATTCAATATTTTCCATATGTTCACACTCATTACCCAGAAAGAACGATCAAACTAATGAACCAAATTTCAATTCAATCCTGGGGTCAAAATTGATCCATAGGAACAAGATTAACGAAAAAATAATATAGCAGACGACAAATTGGTATCATCAAGTATTACAGTGTTACCTTGTGTACATTAGTTCAAGATGGTTTGGCACCATCTAGATCCGCGCATGCAGGAGCCTGGTGCACTAAATTTGCCCTTTGTAGATTTGCCCTTTGTAGTTAGAAAGTCTTCTATCTACTTAGTTTCATGATATGCTCTCTATAGGTTTAAACAATTTATATGCTATGATGCATTCGGGTACGGGGTACGGGTACGGGAAAGGCAAAACTAAAAAATTCAAGAAGCGGGGACGGGACGGGTACGGGAATAAAAACATATAAAAAATAAATATATATCAAAGATAATGTACCACAAAACCCGAAATAGTTATGTATTGATGTAAAGCTCAAAAATCTCATTTCATCCTGATCTAATGTAAGGTAGTGAAAATAGGGGGGTTAAATATTAAAATACAAAAACTAATTTTACACTTTTTATGTAAGTTTTACAAGTTTTAATGACTAAAAGTAACCTAATGAAAGATAGAGAGGTTAAATGTTAAAACCCATAAACTTATTTAACCCTAGAAAGGCTCAAACGCAACAAACAAGCAGCCGCTCTTCTTCTTCACAGTTTCCAGCAAGTTTCCGGCAGAAATTACAGGTTTCCGGCCAGAAGTCGTCGTCGGAATCCACTATTTTCACGCTATTCAGTCGATAACTATGACCGGAAACTTGCAGGAAACGTTTCCTGCGCGTCCCCATACACCGTCCCCTTCTCCTGCACGCTTCCTAGCCGTTTCCTACCTGTCGGGGACGTTTCCCGGCCGTACCCGTGCCGTTTCCGTCCCCTAGCAGTCCCCGGGACGGGAGACGGCACCTCCCAGGCGTTTCCGTGCTTCCGAGTTTATATGTGTTCGTCTTTTCATATGCACTTTGTGTACAGAGGAACAAATAACAATGTGAAAGTGTTAACACCATTAGAAACTTCGTATTAAGCAATCAGTCATACAAATTGATACAAACAGCAAATATTAATCTGTGTGAGTCACTTATTAAGCGTACTTATAAACCGTGAACTTGGAATAGTAATAGTGTGTAAAACAAGCGATCAACTAATTGAAGACCCTCGAACAATACTAAATTGGGACTTTTAGTACCAATGAAACAACGGCATTGCGAAAAATTTCATTCCTGACCGACAGTGGAAGCCATTGCTTTCCCCACAAGCAAAGTAGTACGGCCTACACTTGTTAAGCACAAACCGAATCCATCTCCTCCAGCATTTGTTGTTTTTGCCACTTGTTTAGCCCATCTCAGATCACATGTTAAAAAGCTCCGTAGATTTGGTAGCAAGTAGACACTGTGTGGATGCACATTGTTTTCACTTGGTGGATCAAACTTGAACACTGAAGTACCATTCATTTAAACAATTAAACATGGTCAATGGGTGATAATTAACAACGGATGAATCACGAGAAAACTAGTTTAAATGAGAAAACTAAAAAACTATTAAAAAAACAAAAAAAATATATCAAAAAAAAAAAGCATATAATGCACATGTGCAACATAAACATATAATGCACATGTGTAGTACACATATAATACACATGTGCATTACAAGTTTTTTTTTTTTTTGAAAAAAAATTATACATAAAATGCATCGATTTTTTATAAAAAAAATTGTAAAAAAAAATTGTATGTTTTTATGCTTTTTTTTTTTTTGCTTTTTGAGTTAGTTTTCTAGTTTTCTCATTTATATCTAGTTTTCTCATGATCCTTTCCCTAACTAACAATGCCCCTAACTACATATAAATGAGAGTTAAATAGTTGTGTTACGTTCAAGTCATCTAAATAGTCGGTCAAGTTTAAATTTTATTAAAACTAGACCGTTAACCTCTTTAAAATTGTGAAAGTGTAATGTACAATATGCCTTATCGTACGAGCGTACGAGATTTGAAGTTTGCAAGTTATAAACTATATAAATAAAAAGTTATGTTGTAAAATATAAAAAGTCGCATGTTGTAAAATATAAAAAATCGCATGTTGAAAAAACAAAAAAATCGCATGTTGAAACTGAAAAAATAGCATGTCATAAAAAAATCGCATGGGAAAAATAAAGTTCGCATGTTGTAACTCAATCTCGTACGTAACGTACGTTAACACATGTAACCAAACGTGTGTTAGACAAAGATGCTGAAACTTGTTTATTTTTTTTAAAACATCCCTTTGGCGCTTTTTTGTTTTTTTTTTGGCCCAAAAATCTTAAAAACATGTATATTACATGTGTTATTTTTTTTAGAAAAAAAGTCGGGAGGTTGGGTTTTCTCAATTTTTAGGGTTTTCTATCTAACCTTACCCTATATATATAAGATAAAGATAAAATTAAAACCCTAAATTTTGAGAAAACCCTAGAAAACCCTAAAGACCCAACCTCCCGACTTTTTACTTTTTTGAAAAAAATAACACATGTAATATACGTGTTTTTAAGAGTTTTGGGCAAAAAAAAAAACAAAAAAGGGCGAAGGAATGTTTTAAAAAAAAATAAACAAAATTTCGGCAACTAACGTGCGTTAGACAAAGATGCTGAAACTTGTTTTTTTTTTAAAACATCCCTTCGGCGCTTTTTTGTTGTTTCTGGCCCGAAACTCTTAAAAACATGTATATTACATGCGTTATTTTAAAAAAAAAAGTCGGGAGGTTGGGTCTTCTAGGGTTTTCTCAATTTTTAGGGTTATATATATATATATATATATATATATGTTAACGTATAATTTGTGTTAACGTACGTTACGTACGAGATTGAGTTACGTACGTTAACACAAATGATACGTTAACCAAATGTTATATATATATATATATATATATGGTAAGGCATGCGAGAACAACCTTTATTGTGCGAACCGCGAGAACCACCTTTATTGCAAAATAAAATCAAAAAAATCTAAAAAGCACTCAATTTTTTTTTAATTTTTTTAATAAAAATCCTTATATTTCGTTACCAAAAAAAAAACTTTTTTCTTTCGAGTAACAGTTATCCATGCACATGTGCATATGTATCATAACTTCGACAAATTCAGTAATACATTATCACTAGTAGACAATTGCACTTTATTTTACAATATCATCCATAATACACTCAATTTTACATTAAATGCACATTTGCATCATTATGTATAACAATTATATACCGTGTTTTGATACAAAAAGTTTGTGATTTTGAATGATGAAGTAGGCTCATATATATGTTTTTTTGGTTAGTTATATCTAGTGGTTGATGGGTTCATTATAGTTGTCACTTTATGATGTAATATGTTGATTGGATGGTATAAACGGTGTTGATATACATGTAATAAAGTGAATATATTGGTATTGGTATTGTATTATGGATGGTAGGAGGTAATGGTATTGTATTATGGATGGTAGGAGGTAATGGAAGTGTATTATGGATGGTATGATAGACGAAGGAGAAAGTGTATTTAAAGTAGTGTACCAAAACACCTTATTTCATGTTGATACATATAAATGCACATGTGCATTTCTTATATTAGTAACGTAAAAAGTAGTGTATTACACATGGTAGTGTAAATGAAAGTACAATTGTCTAATATTTGTAATGTATTACGGAATTTGTCAAAGAAATGATGAAAATGCACATGTGCATAGTAGTGTATTATGGATGGTATTGTCACACCCCGACCCGCAGCGGAATAAAAGTCGGAGTATGATTGGGTTATCACCAAATCTCATGATATTTACTAAGAAGTTTCATATTTATTAAATTCAGATTAAAATTTACAATATCCAACAGAAATTTCATACAAAACACAATAAAAATCTAAATGTTTGTTCCAACACAAATAACTTGTTTATTTTTCTAGGTCATCCTAAGTGTTTCTTTCCTCAACTTGATCACCTGTATCATGTGTAAAACAGAGGAAATTTTGGGTCAACAAAAGTTGGCGAGTGAACCTTGATAAAACTTTTAAATGCTTGTTTATTATGTTTATTAAAGAAAATTGTGCATAAATCACATGTGAGCAAACATATATGTAACCACATCACAAACCACATTTAATGAATATATGACATGAATGATGATGTATCTGAGATCAAGGCTCAATCAAACGGAGCCGATCTAATGAGGCACCTGATGCTCAATCCGTATCCCACGAGGAACTGATGGGCCTAATGAAATTAGTGCACTAAATTGATAAAATGAATCCACATATAAACCACATTACAAGCAATACACATTTGATCACGAAATAATATACTCACAAGTGTTTAAATAAAATAAAAAAAATCATACGACACATGATACACCCCAAAACGTGATTAAAACGGGGAATTTATAGAGATTCACTCACATTAGATTGCGTATACCTTTCTTGAATAATCGCACAAGTAAAAGTGGAAAGGATCGACGAAGAGTTTAACCTAGAATAGAATAATGAATTCGTTACTGGTTATGGTAGAGAGTTGTTTATAGACGGTAGGAGACGTTTTAGTTTTATGCGTTTATGATTACGATTTGATGATAACAATATTGATTCGAGTCCCAAGGTAATAATACTTGACTTGCTAATAATGAGTCTTGCCGTTAATATTGGTTGTAAAAGTACTATTAGTGAAGTCATGAAGTATGAACTCAAATTAAAAGAATGGGAGATAGGGATATACCGAACGAGGGACGAGCTCCGTCGCGATACCGAAACAATGCGGTTCCGTAAACTCTGGCGGAATTCCGGTTGTATTCTTCGTTAAGCTCCGGTGAGAATGGTAGGTATCCGGCGACCGAGGGTGAACAAGTGAGAGAAATCAGTGAGTGTTTGTGCGAGAGAAATGGGGTGAGGTTGAATGTGCAACGAAACAAGGAGAGGACCCGGTTTATATAGAGTTCTGAATGATGAATCGAGACCAAAAACGTGTTGGGTTCATGATTGGTTATAATATGGTAAGGATTGATTATGGTTCATTACGAAAAATAAGGTTGACGTGGACATGGAAACAACAGCTAAGATGCAATTGGAAGTCGAAATCTCTTAGGCGGCAAAAATAAGTTTAGTTCGAAAACAATGAGTGTATTTATAGATTCCGGGTTGATAACGAATGAGTATCTTTGCCCGACCGGTTGATGTATGCGCTTGTGAGAGTGGTGGCGCGAGTTCGAAACCCGGCCACACCCTTTTTGTGTCTTTCATGTTTTTAAGCTTTTAAAAATACCAAAACAGTCCCCCATAGTTAACTTTATGTTAATGGCACAAAAGCCCCTTAATTGTTAACTTAGTAATTAAGTTAATCCAATTTCTTATATTAGATAACTTTAAACTTAACTAGGTTAGTTTAAAAGATTAATTTAGATTATAAGTAAGTGTTTAAATAAGCAAAATGGATTAAATAATCAAATAGATAATTAAATAAATGAATAAATAAATATAATTAAATCATTAAATGATTAAATAATTTGAATAAATAATGTTGGATAAATAAAGGAATAATAATTAAATAACGCGAAAATACGGAGCGTTACAGTCTCCCCTACTTTTAGAAATTTCGTCCCGAAATTTAAGTAGTAGTTGTAACTGGAAAAAGATGCAGGTACTTTTCGCGCATTGAGTCTTCATGTTCCCAAGTAAACTCGGGTCCTCGTTTTGACTCCCAACGCACCCTGACGATTGGAATACAACTTCGCCTTAAACGCTTCTCACCGAAATCCATGATTTCCACTGGTCTTTCAAGGAAGTGCATCGATTCATCGACTTGAATGTCTTCTAGAGGAATATGGAGGTTTTCGTCAGCGAGGCACTTTTTCAAGTTTGATACGTGGAACGTGGGATGAATTATGTTGAGCTCTTCTGGTAGGTCAAGCTTGTATGCTACAGGACCTACTCTTTCGAGTATCTTGGAAGGTCCTACGTAGCGTGGTGCTAGCTTGCCTTTCTGGCCAAAACGAACCACTCCCTTCCACGGTGATACTTTTAAAAGTACTTGATCACCAATGTCAAACTCCAAGGGCTTTCGTCGTTTGTCAGCATAACTCTTTTGACGACTTTGAGCCGCTAGAAGATTGTTTCGTATTTGAATGATTTTGTCGGTTGTTTCTTGAATCAATTCAGGTCCAGTGATTTGCGCTTCACCAATTTCGTGCCAACATATTGGAGATCGGCATTTAGGACCATATAAAGCTTCGAAAGGAGCCATGCCGATACTTGAATGATAGCTATTGTTGTACGAAAACTCGAGTAACGGTAGATGAGCGTCCCAGTTCCCTTTGAAGTCTATGACACATGCTCGAAGCATGTCTTCGAGGGTTTGGATGGTGCGTTCAGATTGACCATCAGTTTGAGGGTGAAAGGCGGTACTGAGGTCTAACCGTGTACCCAAAGCGGTTTGTACGGCTCGCCATGTTCGTGAAGTGAAACGACCATCACGGTCTGAAATGATGCTTAACGGTACACCATGACGGCTTACGATCTCGCTGATGTAGATACGAGCTAACTTCTCGTTCTTCATGTCCTCAAGAATCGGAATGAAGTGAGATGATTTTGTAAGACGATCGATTATTACCCATATAGTGTCATACCCACTGGAGGTGCAAGGTAACCCGGTAATGAAGTCCATGGTTATGTTTTCCCACTTCCATACATGTATTTCGGGTTGGACTAGAAGTCCTGAAGGTCTTTGATGTTCAGCTTTCACTTTGGAGCATGTAAGACACTTGGAAACAAAAACAGCGATATCCTTTTTCATGCCAGGCCACCAGTAGGTGTATCGTAGGTCTTGATACATCTTTCGGCTCCTGGGAGTACAGAGTATCGTGTTTTGTGTGCCTCATTCATGAAGAAATCACGAAGGGTGTCGCGATCGGGAATCCATATGTGGTTTAAATAATATAGAATACCGTCGGATTTGGTTTCAATTTTGAGTTCAGCTCCACATCACAGCTCATCGCGTACGTCATTTTCCGTTACAGAGATATGTTGAGCTGCCCAGATTCGAACTTTGATATCGGTTATGATTTGTGAACATAGAAGACGAATAGAGTTCGCATATCCCTTTCGACTGAGCGCATCGGCCACCACGTTTGCCTTGCCAGGATGGTACCGAATCTCACAGTCGTAATCGTTGAGAAGTTCGACCCATCTTCGTTGCCTCATATTCAACTCTTTTTGGTTGAAGATATGTTGGAGACTCTTGTGGTCAGTGTATATTTCACACTTGGTATCGTAGAGATAATGTCTCCATATCTTGAGAGCGAACATCACGGCTCCAAGTTCCAGGTCGTGGGTGGTGTAATTCTTCTCATGAACTTTCAGTTGCCTAGAGGCATAGGCTATCACTTTTCCTTTTGCATCAATACACAGCCTAGTCCTTGCCCTGATGCGTCGCAATAAACCACAGTCATCGCAACCCTCAGGGAGTGTAAGGATAGGTGCGTCACAAAGCCTTTGCTTTAAAGTTTGGAAGGCCTCCTCTTGCTTAGGTCCCCAAATGAAGGATTTTCCTTTGTGAGTCAAGGACGTGAGCAGAACGGCGATACGGGAAAAATTGGCAATAAAACGTCGGTAGTAACCAGCCAAGCCAAGAAATGACCTAACTTCGGTAGGGGTACGTGGCGCTTGCCATTCCTGTACTGCCTTGATTTTTGAAGGATCAACATGAATCCCCTTGTCATTGACGACATGACCAAGGAATTGTACTTCTCCTAACCAGAATTCGCATTTTGAGAACTTAGCGTAAAGCTTTTCAGTCCTTACGAGTGTAAGAATGAGTCGAAGGTGTCGCTCATGATCGGATTTTGACTTGGAGTAGATAAGAATGTCGTCGATGAAGACTATGTTGCATACCCTATTCATTAAATCCATGAAGATCGCGGGGGCGTTGGTTAAACCGAAGGGCATAACCATGAACTCATAATGACCATAACGAGTTCGGAAGGCAGTTTTTGGAATATCTTCTTCACGCACTCTAAGCTGATGATAACCAGAACGAAGGTCGATTTTGGAAAAACAGGTGGCGCCTTGAAGTTGGTCTAGTAGGTCATCAATACGAGGCAGTGGATAGTGATTTTTAACCATCAACTTGTTGAGTTCTCTATAATCAATGCACATGCGAAACGTTCCATCTTTCTTCTTCACAAAAAGAACAGGCGCACCCCAAGGCGATGAGCTAGGACGTATGAATCCTTTGTCAGTCAGCTCTTGCAGTTGACTGGCCAGCTCTTGTATCTCGGATGGGGCTAACCTATAAGGAGATTTTGCGACCGGTGTAGCGCCAGGCACAAGATCGATTCGAAATTCGACTTCTCTCACCGGAGGAAGTCCTGAAACGACGTCGGGAAAAACTTGCGGGAATTCTTTCACAATTGGAATATCTCCGAGCTTCCTCTCTTTGCCTTCCTTCTTGACGACATGAGCTAGAAATGCGACGTAATTCTTGCGAAGATAACTTCGGGCTTGAAGGCAGGATATCAATTTGAGCCCTTTCGAAGGAGTTTCCCCAAAGATAAGTAGTGTCTGGCCGTCGGCGAGAGGAATACGAATGAACTTTTCATGGCACACCACTTCAGCGTGATGCTGGCTGAGCCAGTCCATGCCGACGCTAACATCGAAACTTCCCAATTTCATAGGAATGAGATCAATTGAAAAATCGTTATCATTTAGGGTGAGAGTACAATCGCGTATAATAGAATGTAATGAAGTGGTTTTCCGTCAGCAACTTCCACCGTCAGAGATTCAACGAGAATATCACGAGGTTGGTCGAGGATAGATTCGAATTCTAAAGACACAAAGCTCTTATCCGCACCAGTATCGAATAATATGGATGCATAACTACCATTGATGAGAAACGTACCGTTGACCACATTGTTGTCAGCCCTGGCTTGGTTGGCGTTGATATTGAAAGCTCTTCCTCTAGCAGGTGGAGGAGCTTGGTTAGCTTGGTTTACTGGGTTTGCTTGAGCTTGGGCATGGATGATGTTCACCAGGCGTGGGCAAGTGTTCCTGAAGTGGTTTGGGTCCCCACAATTGAAACAGGCTCGCATGGGTTGCATCATGGGGTAGTTGGGTTGGTAGTAAGGTTGGGCTGCGAGTTGTGCAGGTGGTAGAAGTAAGGGTTATTGGGCTTGGCCCACCATTTGATTTTGGGTTTGGGTTGGAGGTTGACTGCGGTTCGATCGCTGAAGGGTACGACAGGTTTGGATGGTGTGACCCGCACGGCCACAACTTGTGCAATGTTAACAAGGGTTTTCAGGAGGGTGATGGTATTGGCAACGGTTACACTTTGGGTGTGGGCCAGTGTATGGCCTTTTAAATGGTGCGGCTGAAGGGGCGACTTGCGTGATTGGAGCAGCAGTGATGGGAGGGTTGGTTTGGGTGACAGCAAAGTTCTTGCCATTTCGCTTCCTCTTACCAGCAAACTTCGAGGATGAACCTGAGTGGTTTGGAGTTGGGGTCTCACTGGGTGTTTTCTTCTTTTCATCATTAAATTTGCCATTTCGAATGCGATTTTCAGTGAGTTCCGTAGCTAACTCCATTGCGGCTTCGAGTGTTGCAGGCGAAGTGCTTAAAACCGAATCTTGGATTTTCGAGGGGAGGCCTCGAATGTAATGTTCGATTAGGCGGTATAATGGCGTGAACAGATTGGGGATCATCTGGTTCAACTCGAGAAATCTCTTATTGTATGAAGTGTGGTCTCCTCCCTTTTGTTTCAATGCGTGAAACTCGTCTTCTAGCTTTTAGATTTCGCTTCTCGGACAGAAGCGTCTCGTCATGATTTCCCTTAAATCTTCCCATGTTAAGGCCATGGCATCTTCAACACCTCGCTTACCCTTATCCGTGTTCCACCAGGTAAGGGCTACCCCAAACAATCTCCCAGTCGCGTAACGTACCTTTCGGTCCTCAGGACAGTCGTAATTGAGAAAGGTGTTTTCCATCTCCTCAAACCAGTGAAGGAGAGCAGTGACACCTTCAATCCCTTCATATTTTGGGGGATCGCAAGACTTGAAGTGTTTGTAGGTGCATTTGGGGGTTTTGGGAGGAGGGTTGACGACGCTTTGGTCTTCTTGGTTGGGAGGGTTGATGGGATTTGCGGTGAGAGCTTGCTGAACTTGTAGCACGATGTCAGGAAACATTGCAGCCATTTGTTTAGCAATTTGCGTGGCCAAGCGTTCATTTGACTTTCCTGACCTTCTACCTCCACGTAATTGCCTAGCCGACATCTACAGGAATATATGTAGGAAGATTGTGAGTTCAAGAATTTCCTAGGTGTCATGTGTCGTAAAAGAATGAAAGCAACATAACTGAAAATAATTTAACTACATCCATAGGATGTCTTGGGTTTGCTCATGTTTGGGCCTCCAAATGTCCCCATACCATTGCCTGTGTAGTCATGTGGGCCCCCATGACTATTGGGCTTGGTAGGATTCACATTGGTGTCGGCGGGTTAACACTCGCACCACCCGAATGAAAATCGTAAAACATGATTGCGAGATGCATGGTCGGAGGGTGTCCAGGTGTGGACACAATGACAGCTCAAAGTGGGGTTAGTTCACACGACGTTTGGTATAGCATGCTTTGGCCTAATAGGTCCTTCGTACTCTCATCGTTAGTCCCCAGGTAGGCAAACTGGTCCTTTATTTTGGATTTATACGATTGCCAAGCCTAGACAGGACGTTCCGACTACCGGTACTCGTACCCTTCCAGTTACTACATGCCCGTCGTGAAAACTCACTTTGATGTGAATTGAAAAAAAATATGAAAACATTCGAAAAGAAATAACGGAAATGGTGAAATTGTGAGGTGTGTGCTTCCATAGATATGATATGATATGAGGGTATGATCTATGATAAGCATTGCATATTAACATGTACTTATGAGAATGTTTGCATAATTTTGTGTGTGAATATAAACATGAAACATATAAACATCATGAATTTTGCAGGAAACACATAGACAATTTAAATCTAGTCAACTATAGTATAGGCTCTAAAGGTCTAATAACCTATCCTATATCCCTATAGTCACAAGCTCTGATACCAATCTGTCACACCCGGCCCGCAGCGGAATAAAAGTCGGGGCATGATTGGGTTATCACCAAAGCTCATGATATTTACTAAGAAGTTTCATATTTATTAAATTCAAATTAAAATTTACAATATCCAACAGAAATTTCATACAAAACACAATAAAAATCTAAATGTTTGTTCCAACACAAATAACTTGTTTATTCTTCTAGGCCATCCTAAGTGTTTCTTTCCTCAACTTGATCTCCTGTATCATGTGTAAAACAGAGGAAATTTTGGGTCAGCAAAAGTTGACTAGTGAACCTTGATAAAACTTTTAAATGCTTGTTTATTATGTTTATTAAAGAAAATTGTGCATAAATCACATGTGAGCAAACATATATGTAACCACATTTAATGAATATATGACATGAATGATGATGTATCTGAGATCAAGGCTCAATCAAACGGAGCCGATCTAATGAGGCACCTGATGCTCAACCCGTATCCCACGAGGAACTGATGGGCCTAATGAAATTAGTGCACTGAATTGATAAAATGAATCCACATATAAACCACATTACAAGCAATACACATTTGATCACGAAATAATATACGTACAAGTGTTTAAATAAAATAAAAAAAATGATACGACAAATGATACACCCCAAAACGTGATTAAAACGGGGAATTTATAGAGATTCACTCACCTTAGATTGCGTATACGTTTCTTGAATAATCGCACGAGTAAAAGTAGAAAGGATCGACGAAGAGTTTAACCTAGAATAGAATAATGAATTCGTTACTGGTTATCGCAGAGAGTTGTTTATAGACGGTAGGAGACGTTTTAGTTTTATGCGTTTATGATTACGATTTGATGATAACAATATTGATTCGGGTCCCAAGGTAATAGTACTTCATTTACTAATAATGAGTCTTGCCGTTAATATTGGTTGTAAAAATACTATTAGTGAAGTAATGATATTATCAATAAGTTTAGTACTATTTCCTGTTAACAAAATATTAACTATAATATCCATAATAAATTTTATAATAACAATTATAATAATGAGATTAGTAATAATAATATTTGCATTAACAATACTTTTGACAAAATTTAAAAAATATCACCATCTTAAGTAAAAACATAATATCAGTGTTTAATAGACAAAAATAATAAATTTAATAATAAAGACTTATAGTAATAATAATTTTAATAATATATAATAATGATTTAATGATATAAGATTATTAATAGATTTACTAATGTTTACAAAAGTTATAAACTGTTTAAAGACAATCCAAAATGGTTCAGCCCCAAAATGAAAACAAAACACAATTGATAAAAAAAACTGGCCCTTTGGGCCGGCCCAACAACAAGCCAGACAGACAACACAGCAACAATAGCGAGGAAATCGGGTAAGACCAGAATCAAACCTGGGTAACTCGGGTAACAGCCAAGCATCAACACCACTGGGCTATAGCCCAGTTTGGTGTTACATTTGAGTTTTTAAATAATCTTATACACGATTTATCTTCGTCTTCTTCATCATCATTTAAAAAAAAAAAACACAGGTTATAGATATATATATATATAGGTATGTACGGCTATATAACAGTCATGAAGTATGAACTCAAATTAAAAGAATGGGAGATAGGGATATACCGAACGAGGGACGAGCTGCGTCGCGATACCGAAACAATGCGGGTTCCGTAAACTCTGGCGGAATTCCGGTTGTATTTTCTGTTAGCTCCGGCGAGAATGGTAGGTATCCGGCGACCGAGGGTGAACGAGTGAGAGAAATCAGTGAGTGTTTGTGCGAGAGAAATGAGGTGAGGTTGAACGTGCAACGAAACAAGGAGAGGACCCGATTTATATAGAGTTCTGAATGATGAATTGAGACCAAAAACGTGTTGGGTTCATGATTGGTTATAATATGGTAAGGATTGATTATGGTTCATTACGAAAAATCAGGTTGACGTGGACATGGAAACAACAGCTAAGATGCAATTGGAAGTCGAAATCTCTTAGGCGGCAAAAATAAGTTTAGTTCGAAAACAATGAGTGTATTTATAGATTCCGGGTCGATAACGAATGAGTATCTTTTCCCGACCGGTTGGTGTATGCGCTTGTGAGAGGGGTGGCGCGAGTTCGAAACCCAGCCACACCCTTTTTGTGCCTTTCATGTTTTTAAGCTTTTAAAAATACCAAAACAGTCCCCCATAGTTAACTTTATGTTAATGGCACAAAAGCCCCTTAATTGTTAACTTAGTAATTAAGTTAATCCAATTTCTTATATTAGATAACTTTAAACTTAACTAGGTTAGTTTAAAAGGTTAATTCAGATTACAAGTAAGTGTTTAAATAAGCAAAATGGATTAAATAATCAAATAGATAATTAAATAAATGAATAAATAAATATAATTAAATCATTAAATGATTAAATAATTTGAAGAAATAATGTTGGATAAATAAAGGAATAATAATTAAATAACGCAAAAATACGGAGCGTTACAGGTATGATTGATGAACGAGAAAATGTATTCAAATTAGTGTACCAAAACACCTTATTTCATGTTGATATATATAGATACACATGTGCATTGCTAATATTGGTAACGTAAAAAGTAGTGTGTTACACATGGTAGTGTAAATGAAAGTACAATTGTCTAATGTTTGTAATGTATTATGGAATTTGTCAAAGAAATGACGAAAATGCACATATGCATGGATAGTTGGTACTCAAATTTTTTTATTGTTGAGTAAATATAGCGACTTTGTCGGAAAAATATTAAAAAAACAAAAAAAAATTTGGTATTTTTTTTGGATTTTTTAGGTATTACTGTTTGTGTTCACACTGGTTCTCGTGGTTCTCGCAATAAAGGGTGGTTCCTAACGGATCCTTGTCATATATATATATATATATACACATATCACATATATATGTATATGTATATATATATATATATACATATACATATATATATATACATATATATATATATATATATATGTATACATATAGGGTTAGGGTAAAATGAAAACTTATACGAGTTGTGAGAACTTAGAGAACTCGATCTTATAAAATGTTTTTCAAAAAAAAAATTCACCAAAAATCCTAAAAAATCAATTTTTCCAAAAAAATAGTTTATTTTTCATTTACAAAAGTCGAAAATGTTGTAATAAGTGATGTCATGCTTATGTCATCTACGTTTTACAACTGCTGTAAATAGCCGAAAAACACCACTTCGAATTTTTTTTAATTTTTTACGGAATTTTTTGTAACATTTTAATTTAGGGGTGTGAAAAAAATGGAGGCAAAACTCGCATGGAAAAGCCTATTTCTTTAAGTTCTCACAACTCGAAAGAGTTTTCCCTTAATCTTAATCATCTGTATATAACATTTACGACATGTTTTACCTGATTACAACTTTAGTTAAACCCATCAATTTTTCTTATTTGTTTTTACCTTATTACAACTTTAGTTCAACCCATCAATTTATTTTATTTGCTACATGATTACTTTCCATTTAGATCTTACACAACCATCAGTGCTCTAGTGATGGCCATGGGTATTTAAGTTTCACATATGGTTGGCCGGGGTGAGTTTTTCCCTCAAGGTCTCAAGTTCGAGTCTTGGTGATAGGGGTTTCTCATTGAGGGGTTTAAATTGGGGATCTATTGTGCGAGGGGGCTCTCTAGCGCGGACCCGGTTAAAACAACGTATGCTAGACCTTCCGACATTCAAGAATAATTCACACCTTTTAAAAAATGGCTTACACAATACTTTTTTTGGTTTCATGGTGTCAAATGTATCCTGTTTAGATTAAAAGTGACGAATTTCATACAAATAAATATATATGTTGCCAACACAATAACCTGACAACCCCACATGTATCACCTCCTATATATACTATAGTTATAAATGTGATAGGCTACAAATTTCACATGCAGTATAAAGATACGTACCTAGAGTATCATTAAAGAAGAATGGGGCACTCTTCATCGCCATTCTGTGTAGTTAAAGCCAAAACACCAATTATCAGAACCTCCAACAATGATCCTTCTCGAACTTGGAGTAGGATTCGGATGTCTTGGTGGCCAATTTGTATAATTAAACCAGAAGTTACAGTTTTTAGAACTCTTTTCGAAGTCCCTATTGCTCAATCCCATAGCAAACATAGGAATAAATGTGTATGTTTAAAAGCCATTTTATTTTACCCTTGGATTTGTGAAGAAAGTGAAATCTTTAAAGAATACAAAGAAATGAAAATAATGTTTCGATTGGTGCTTTGTGAAGTTGGGATAAATGTACTTATATAGGAGAGTGAAAGACACTTTTATATGTTTGAGCAATTGAGGAAATTGAGTGTTTGACTTCTTGATTAATACGATGAAAATGTGTTGATTTTTAAAGCAAATTTAATTTAAAAGTATGTTTTTGTTGGTAGTAGATAGAAAAAAATACTTAGTAAGTGGGAATGAACCAGATTTGGTGGGTTGTTATTATTGTATTAAGAGGTTGAATTATTGTTTACTTCCAAACCTCACTTTACTTTCCAGGTCCTCCCACTTCCTGTAAGAATTTTATCTTAATTAATAAAAAAACTAACTACCTATAAGATTTTTTTAATTTTATTGTTTAAATTAACATACATGAAACTGGCTCATATAAACCCTAGAGCGTTAGTATTATAATTATAAAAGCTCAACCTTTTACTTACTGTGAAAACAAAATCCATGAGTTTCATATCAGAGTAAACTGTCATTTTGGTCCCTGAGGTTTGGGCAGTTTTGCCACTTTAGTCCAAATCTCAAACTTTTTGTATCTGAGTTCCTGTGGTTTCAGTTTTATTGCCATTTTGGTCTAAAAGTGATATTTGTCTTCTAAAATCCTACTATTTTGTCCTTTTCCTAAGAGGCAAAATGGTCATTTTAAACATTAATATATATTATATATAAAAATAAACCTCAAACTCTGTTTAAAATGATCATTTTGCCCTGAGGACAAGAACAAAATAGCAGGATTTTAGAAGACAAAAATCATTTTTGGACCAAAATGGCAATAAAACTGAAACCACAGAGACCTAGATGCAAAAAATTTGAGATTTGGACTAAAGTGGCAAAACTGCCCAAACCTCAGGGACCAAAATGGCAGTTTACTCTTCATATCAATTACAAAATTGTCATAATATATTGTAAATGAGATTTGTGTTGGATTTTTGTGATTAAGGGTAGATTTGTTCCTAGCAGACTAGCGTTATAGGTCGTTGGTTGACCGGAAGGTTACCATGAGTAAGTCAGTTTGTGGGACTGAAGGCAGTTCTTCGTGGATAGGACACGTAACTTACCGAATCTGTTACGACACAGATGGATGTCATGTAAAAGGAACTATTAAAGTAAAAAAATGTTCATTTTCTATTTTCATTTACAATATTAAAGAGACATATGCCTACAACTTTCAGTTTTTACTCTTTTAACCTTCTAAAATTCTCTTTTGTACTCTTGAATAACATAAATCATAAGTGTTAAATTTTCGGTATCTATTTTTGCAAATCATAAAACTCGAAGACACAAAAGTTAGTTTTGAGGGGACAAAATTTTAGATTACGCCCAAAATTTAAATGTGAGCAAAGTTAATTAGTTTATCACAAGACATGTAAAATAAAAATAAAAACATCATGAATAATGTTTTTACATATATAAAATCATTATTGTTTTAGACTTTTTTTGGGATTCACTTTCGGTAGTAATACCGTTCCAAATCAAACTGCTACCAACCGAATGTTTGCCACAAAGTGCAAGACATTACACTAGTTATTATTAATACTATACTATTATTGTTATTAGTATTATATATATAGGGGTGAGATTTTGAGAAAACGCCTAGAAGTGTGAAAACGGTGAGAACGATTTTGGTGTTGACATGTGGCGTTGGTGCTAACTTACACTAAGGGATATATTGTCAAAAGGTCTATGCCTATACCACTCACATGCCAAAGACCACACACATGTAAGTCACATGCATATTCCACCATCTTTTTTAAACTCCCGTAACTTTTTTATACTTGATTATTTAAAAAAAATTCACCATAAAATCGAGTGTTTTATTATATTTCCAACGAGTATACTATTGCTATACTTTTGAAATAAAAAAATGACATGAATTGGGTGTCCAAATGAAAACGCCACAAAACACCCAGTTCAGAAACGACATCAAAGAACCTAGTTGAAAACGCCATAAAAACACTCAGTTGAGAATAACGCCATAAAAACTAGTTGAAAACGCTATAAAAAACATGAAAACCCAGTTTAAAACGCCATAAAAAACAAAGTTCAAAACGCCAAAAAATAAACCAAAGCTCAAAACATGAAAACACAATTCATTTTTTTTAAAAATATATCAATAGCATACTCGTTGGAAAGATAAAAAAACGCGGAATTTTATGGTGTAATTTAAAAAAAATAATCACGTCTAAAAAAGTTATTGGCGTTTAAATATGACTGGGGAAATGGCATATGATTAGCATGTGCACCCTTGTTTTGATCTTCCCATATTACCCCTCCTGGTAGTTCTAAAGTTCATATTATTTACAAAAATGCCACCACATCAATCTTAGCCACATATCATAAAGATCTTGTGGCTGAAAATCGTTCTCACCGTTTTCACACTTCTAAGCGTTTTCTCCGGATCCCGTTTCTATTATATATATATATATATATATATATATATGGTAGGGTTCATGCGAGAACCACCTTTATTGCGAGAACTGCTGTAACACCCCAAATCGCGTATAACAACATGCGGCGGAAACACTTGGGGAGTCACGTTACAAACACATGTTACTTAAAGTTTTGTTTTATTGAATATCGAATTACAATGTCTTGGAATAACGGAAATAAATACAATCAATTTGTCTTTCAAGTTTTAAAGTCACTAAGGCATGAATCCATCCTATGTGTAGCATGCGGCGACAATCATCACATAAGTAAACCTGAAACATATGTGAAAAGATACGTTAACATAAAAATGTCTGTGAGTAACATACGTTTTGTGTGTGTCAAATTCATGGCTTTGTATTTATATTGCAAAACCTCGTCTAACTTCAAGAGTCGACGAATATGAACCTTGAAAACAAAAGTGTTTAATTTTGCAATATATAATCAACTTAACAAGTTGATGTAAGTGAAAGAAAACCTTGTAACCATGAATCTTGACCGAAAACTTTCCTTTTTGTAAAACCGAGTAGTAAATCGATTAAAAGAAACATTTGTATGGTTTATATCTTTAAATGAAAATTATTGGTTGTTCTTGTTATAAACCAATCGTCCATGTCATAAACCATTGTACATGTCATAAATCAATCGTTCGTGTTTTAATTGTGAAAACTTTTGCTCGTTCTTTAATGAACACATTCAAGCCTGTGTTGACTATACCCCAAGGGTATCTTTAATAGACCCTAAAAGATCTCTTTAGTAAGACTAACAAATCAACAAATGATTTGTCAATCAGAAACATTTTCTGTCGCTTCCTAAACTACCCACCAAATTCCAGTGAATAGTCTAGTAACGATATTGTCAGTCCTATGGTACCATAACTTACTACTGGTCGGCTTCGGCCAAAGTTAATGAATGTCATTCGTGTTATGGATAACGCACTAACAAGTTCGTTCACATTATTGAAATCATATTGTTTATATAAACCATCGACTTTATATAAAACTTGAAAACAGTTTAGCACATATAAATCACCCCAAAACATTTAGAAAACATACAAGAGGAGAGCTAGGTACTCACTTGGGATTCCGAATAAGCCTTGTATGAATGTGTGAACAATACCCAAAGATCAAGGAATCAAGTGTGTCTTGTGTCCTAGGAAGCTAAGAATGCTCACTAGGAGGCCTCCCCAAGTGGTAGCAACTCCAATTAGAGCAAATTAGAGAAAGCAAAGAATTGAGCAAGGAAAAATGGCCAAACATGGTGGCTATTTATAGTGTTCTTGAAGCCACAAGATCATCACAAGTATCCCATGTGTAGGCATGATCTTAGAGAGGTGTTAACATGTGTCAAATGCAGGTACAAAGATGGAAAATTCGAGAACTTGGAGCCCAAGACAATGAACAAGAAGCTGCCAGGTTGCTGTGAAGAATCTGCTGAGCTGGGGATCCCTTACGAACCTTACAGTCCGTAAGGCCTGGTCTGGGGGCAGAAATTTGAAAAACGGAAGAAATGGCTCCTGGACTTGTATTGTTGCGTTTTTGCACTTCTAACACCCGTTAACCTCATTTGAGGGCTTTATAAGGTTGATAAAGCATAGGGAACTTGAATTATGTCCAAAAATTTCATGGATGATGGTTTGTTCGGTTGTACGATTCACATTTTTTGCTTAATTACGACGAACGCTTTAATTAATGCGAAAACGATCGTAATTGCGTAACGAATGATATTTTTGCATTCTCATCACTAAAATACAAGATTTTGATGATTTCAAAATCTTTTTGAGTGTGTGTACATGTTCCGTATTAAGAAATACGCGAATCAGCATAGTTTTGCCGATTTTGCAAAATAGCCCCTGAGCTTGAATAAACATGTTTTTGCCATACCGAACCCTTCAAAACTTATTTCTAAGTTTTGTAAAGGATATTTAGAACATGTTTAGCTTATGTCATTGTTCCGGAGTGTACGTTACATTAAACTGATTACGTTTGCGTAACAGTCTACGTGAAATTTCCAGAAAACCTTTGAGGTGTCGAAATTGTATACGAACTTAAATGTGTGAATGTCACGTGTAATTATACAATTTCCGGGAATGAAACACAAGGTTTCATTGGATTCTAAATCGTTTGGAGTTGTATGATGGTTGTAAAGGCACAAATGTCATAGTCTCCCCTACTTTAGCAAATTCGTCCTGAAATTTAAATTTAGAGGAAACTTTGTGAAAACAGATGTGGGTGTATCGCTTTCAAATGATCCTCCATTCCCGGAGTAAAACTCTGGGCCACGTTTGGATTCCCACTGAATTTTGATAATTGTACTCGTTTGTTGTCTATAAGAATGAGTTCAGATTCGAAAATCTAAACTTCGTTCCGATAGGTAGATGTATAACATCTTTGATTTTACCAAGTCTCAGAAGAGAGCCATTTAAATGTCAAAGTGGCATTCTTGTAGTAGAAGAATTTGAAGAGGGTGTTAACTTTGGGGTTTCGAACAACGTACAGAAGAATGTTTCTATGAGGGCTATTATAGGAAACTTGTGTGTGTTCGAAGTTGGATTCGGAAGTGAAAGGTTAAAACAACATTGGTTAAGGTCCAGAACTTCTAGTTATTTAAATAACGCCACGCTTGCAATGTAATAAGGAACATTTATATATACAAAGTACTAGCGGCGTATACACCATGCCCTTATTACATTGTTCCCGTTTCGTTATTCTTATCATTATGGTTCTTACACATGACAAAACTTGCTATGGGTTTCCATGCAAGGAATTTTATAATTATGTATGCATCCATAATTACTCAATTCGTTGCATAGTCAGCATAGTTCTTTTTGTGATGTGTAGGGGAAAATCAAACGAGTAAACATGCGATGACTTGTTTAGACCACAAAGGGCCTCTTTAACTAGATCAACAAATGATCTCTTTAACTAGATTGACGAACAATCTCTTTAACTAGATCAACACATGATCTCTTTAACTAGATTGACGAACAATCTCTTTAACTAGGTCAACACATGACCTCTTTAACTAGACCCTAAAAGGTCTCTTTAACTAAACCCTGAAAGGCGTCTTTGACTAGATCAACGAGTGATCTCTTTAACTAGGTCAACACATGACCTCTTTAACTAGACCCTGAAAGGCCTCTTTAACTAGACCCTGAAACGCCTCTTTAACTAGATTAACGAATGATCTATTTAACTAGGTCAACACATGACCTCTTTAACTAGACCCTGAAAGGCCTCTTTAACTAGACCCTGAAAGGCCTCTTTAACTAGATCAACGAATGATCTCTTTAACTAGGTCAACACATGACCTCTTTAACTAGATCCTGAAAGGTCTCTTTAACTAGACCATGAAAGGCCTCTTTAACTTTATCAATGAATGATCTCTTTAACTATAATTGTACTTTGGAATCCAAGGGTTTAACTATTTTCATAGAAAAGCACATTAAGGATTTAAGATAGTACTTTGGATATCCTTCTAAGAATCTAACACATTTAAAATATGGAAGATCCTACAAGGATTTGGATAGCGAGCATTTGAATCGACTTGAACACCAAAGATCCTATAGTGATTCGGACAACGCTACAAGGGTAATACAATAAGAACACTTATATATAGGAAGTACCATCGGTGTATCCACCATGTTCTTATGGTATTACGCTCGTTTCGTTACCTAAATCACTACTAATCACATAAACACATAATCATCAACTTGGTCATCAATTTGTACATACACATTAAAGTACACAAGGAATCCAATCAAGGACTTCAACTTAATATTTTAAACATCCACAAGAATCTAACTATGAAGATAGGAAGATCTTATAAGGATTTTGAGATTTGAGTGGCGAAAATGTTTCGAAAACCACACACTAGGTATGTTAGGTCAACATACGAAGCAAAGTGTCTTTCAAAACCGTGTACTTGGTATGCTTAGTCAACATACAAGCAAAATGTCTTTGAAAACCGTGTACTTGGTATACTCAATCAACATACAAGCAAAATGTCTTTGAAAACCGTGTACTTGGTATGCTTAGTCAACATACAAACAAAATGTCTTTGAAAGTCGTGTACTTGGTATGCTCAGTCAACATACAAGCAAAATGTCTTTGAAAACCGTGTACTTGGTATATTAGGCAAATATGAAATGTTTAAATGTTTTAAATCATGTGAAATGTCTTTGAATGTTTTTGAAAATATGTATTAAAAAATCATGTGAAATGTCTTTGAATGATAGAATCTTATAAAATGTCTTGGAAATCATGAAATTTTGAAATCGGGTATAATGTTTTTGAAATCATGTACTATGCAAAGTGTTATGAAAAACCAGAGAGTTGTGATATGCACTTAGGCTTATTGCATAAGACCATTTTAAGGACTCATGGAAGTACCCTTAGCTATCCAATCAAGGATTTAAAGTGGTACATTGAGTATCTGTTAAGAGTTATAACTTGTAATTTTACTTTGTTTCTTAGAAGAAACAAGTACTTAGGATTTTTGTGGAGATCGCGGGCAATCACAAAAACGGAAGAAACTACGAGAGTAGTTTGATTTGCAAGGAACCATGTCCTTGGTATTGGTAATGTAGAGGTGTATCACACATATATGTAATCACATTTGTAGATAAAATGTGTTGATGTATATGTATGTTGCCTACGTCATCGTATAACGTCGAGTCAGTATTTAGGAGCGAAATGTCGAAGTTTATGTATATATAGGGTCAAGTTCGCTTGAAAAGGAAGTGTTGTAGTCATGTTTGGCCGAACTTGACTAAGCAAGTTCACCCAAACTTACATCTCCTCCAGCGAACTTGTTCTCCTATAAATAGGAGACTTGTCATTTCATTTGTATGAATCAGAGATTTTGTCATGACAGAGGCGAAGCTCTGTCCAAGTGTTTCCAGGATCTGTAACGTCTACACATTAATGAAACAGTGATTAAACATCAAAGAACTTGTATCCAACGTCGCCTATGCAAACTGATTCCGCACATTTAACTTAGGTTTGCCAAATTAGGACCAGAATGATCCGTACAATGGACCTACAAGTGGTATCAGAGCAAGATTGGCCTAATTTGAAGACATTGGACATAGAACATCTCATCTTCTACTCTATTTTTTCATTTTAACTTTTCTTGGACAATTCATGGACAAAATAGACTGATTTTCAAGTATAATACGTAAAATCCATAATAGTAAAACCCTTGAAAAGATCATAGCTTAAAATAAACGAATTCATGCCGAAAAATTGAAAAAACCATGTTTGAAATCACAACTTCGCTCGAACTTGTAAGCAAGTTCGCTCGAACTTGACTGAAAAACTCACTTTTTGAGTGATTTTTCATCAAGTTCGCCCGAACATGACTGATTTTTCAAGAAATTTCACTCAAGTTCGCTCGAACTTAGCTATTTTTCATCAATTTTAATCAAGTTCGCCCGAACTTGATCAAAATTGTTGAAATTCATACAAGTTTGCCCGAACTTATCATCTCTCTTGAAAACCATCACAAGTTCGCTCGAACTTGTTTGAAAGCGTACAAGTTCGCCCGAACTTGTCTAAGGGTTTCTAAAAAAACAGGTAAAAACAGAAAAACGTCTCGGACATCATATATCGTTAGATTCGTATCGATGAGACGAGTTTAAAGCTCTAATCTGGTAAAAACAGTTTTCCGAAAAATTTTAAACGTTTTTAGCAAACCGATACGTTAATATTTTCGATTAAAAAGTCAAATTTTTCTAAAATTGTCTGTTTGCTAATTGTAGGACCGATCCTAATAGCATAGGAACCTAGATTTGATATCTAATATCCATAATAGCGGAAATATTACGACATGATTACCAAACAACAAGAATTAGTCAATTAATCGTCAATTTTATTGATATAACGTCAAGTCTCCAAATTCACAGAGCTTCGCCTCTAAGATGCCAAAGTTACAAATGAGAGAAACATGCTAGCTATTTATAGAGTTGCAAGTTCGTTGGTGAGAGATGAAGTTCGGGCGAACTTGCCTAAGCAAGTTCGGTCGAACTTGACATTCCAAGTTCAACACCAGCGAACTTGACCCCAATATACATAAATACTTCGATTTGCTAGCCTATGCAACTCTAATCTATTCATACTCGATATAAGACTAAGACATAGACATTCTGCACCAACAGACTCCCCCTTGGATATCGTCTTAGTCTTGTATCAGTCTTCAAAACTCTGTCTTCAAAATAAACTTTAACGAACACGACCGAAGAAGTTCTTGTAAGGCTTCTTTCGTCGTTCTTGCTTCGGATCTGGCGTCTGATCTGTAGGAGGCACTTTATTCATGTACTGAAACCTTCTAAGCCTTGCCGCCCTACCTTTCTCGTGTATAGCTTCTAGACGCTTTTCTTCCTTTAGAAACTCAACCCGTTCTAGCTCTCTCCAGCTCGTATTCCACATCTTACCAGAATTAACTTCACGAGCATAGCATACATTAACGACCCTTTGATATTGCAAGGCTTGTTCCTTTTCACGTTCTTCGAACACTATCTTGCTGTAGAACAAGCACTTAATGTCTTCTCTCGAGCAATTCACTAGCCACATCGGGTCTAGTATCCTGATTGTTCTCCACAACCCTCTCATACCCTGAAAACCCAATATTTCAACCATTTCCTCCGTGATATCCAAATGTTCTTCAAATCGTAAAACAATAACAACTTCGCATGTAGTAGGATCAATCTGCCACCACTTAAACACCGGATAGAAATTCTGTTCAATTGGCATTAAGGGCATGGTCCTCATCGCTCTCGGTCGTTTCATAATCAACGTTATATCCTTTTCCCCTGTCTTTTTATTTGTCTTGATGTGACGACCTGGAATAAACGGCTTCCAATATTTGTCGGTTCAAACTTGATCATATTCCACAATAACTGATCAATATACTTCATATGATAAGTAACATTCACGGTTTGGACAAGCTCCTCCACATCCCAATACGGTAAAGTCTTGAAATCAGCTAAATATTTGAAGTATTGCACTCCAAATTCCCTTTTGATTGCATAAACATTTAGCTCCTTGAACCAACCCCAACTGAGAATATCTCCCAATAAAACGTCTTTATCTCTGGTAAAGAATGCTAGAGGATGTCGAAACTTACGTTCGCGCGGCATCTCTTTGAACCAGGATTTCTTAGCTTGAGCTATTTCCTCCTTTGTTATTGGTTTCGGAACTTTGCCTTCTCGGATAGATTCTTCGATCTTTCATCAAGTTGCTTGTAAATCTCCTCAAAAGTTGGAAAACTATCAGTGTTAGGACTGACGTACTTCACAGTTTATCTCTTTCATCATCAGAAGACCAATCCTCTACTATGACCCTGTTATACTCATCAGCTTCAAACCTTCGAATGTACTGATAATCATTTGGCTCAAATGTGTTAACATTCAACACTTGCTCTTCAAAATCAAAGTCAAGTACTTCAGCATCAACTTCGATCAACTTGGCCAAATCTTCCTTACTATAATTGTGCACGTACTCGCCTTCCTCTACATTGTGTTCCAGCATGAGTATCAAAGGCTTTGTTGGTATGGCAGCAACAGGCTTTGCAAACCTATCAAAATCAGACATATCAATCTCCTCAGTTGGCCCTTTTTGTCCTGGCTCCCCCTTAATTTGATCATTCATCTTGTTTGATTCATCATCTATTAGAGAAGAAAAATCAAATTCATCAGAGACTTTTGCTTCACTGATTTTCATACTTCTGATCATCATCATCATCATCCGCATTATTCCAATCTTCATAATCAGAATCATTTTTCTTGTCATCATCGTTTTTATCCTCAACTTCTGCTTCTTCATCGTCCTTTTCTTCAGAAGCAATTACCGGATCAGAAGGCTTGACAGATTCGTCAACCTTAGTAACATCGGACTCAGAAGCTTTTTCAACATTCTCTTCAACAGACTTTTCTGCAGCCTCAGAAGATTTAGGTGCTTCACCTTCAACACCTTTGCCCTTGTCACTAGCTACGAGTTCTTTCTCAGATCTTTCTTTAGCCTCTTGCCTATCTAAACGATCGTACTCAGCAATGAAATCAATCCCAAGAGCATTAGATAAAACTTTCTGCATCCTTGTGAACCTTCGATCATTTAAGGCTTGAATCGTTTTCAACTCAGCAATCTCTGTTTGCAGCTTTTCATTTGCGTCTTGCAAGCTCTCGATCAATGCTTTGAAGAATTCTCTTTCGCTTTCGAATACTTTGACTTTATCATCCAACATCTCTTTCTCAACTGCGCTTTGATTCATTCTCTTGATCAACTCAGTGTTTTCTTCTTCATTCTTGGCTACTTTATGTTCCAAGAGTTTCACACGCTTCTCTAGAAAATCAACATTGGTATCCGGAAAGAAATCATTCAGATCTTGAAGACTTATTGGCTCATTCTGCATATCACCAAACAAATTTGCAGTTGGAGTAGACTTTGGAGTAGCATTCTTTGGTGTGGACTTCTTAGGAGTAGTACTTTCAAAATAAGAAGTCGTTGGAGGAACCGGAGATGAAATAATAGGTACTTCAAGTAATCCAGCCTCAGGAGGTTCTTGTGTGACTCCTGGATGTTCTGCCTCAGATGGAAAGATCATAGGAGGTTCTTGTGTAACTCCTGGACGTTCAGCTTCAGATGAAATAACAACAGGAAGTTCTTGTGTAGGAGGTTCTTGTGTTACTCCTTTCTCCTGTGCGCCAGAAGGTTCTTATGTAACTTCTTCGCTTTTTGGCTTTCCTTTGTATCGACGACTAGCAGGTTTATGAGATTTCTTTGCTTTCTTCCTGCCTTTTTCCTGAGGAGACCCTGTAGTCTTTGTCGATGAAACTGTAGCAGACTTCACACGCTTAGTTTTTTTCTTGGGTCTTTACTCGTCAGACTCTTTTTCAAGATTTGGATCAAAATCAACATCAGTCTCTTTGACTTTTTCTGCCTCAGTCTCTGCTATTGTCTTTTAAGTAATCTTCTCGAGAGAATCATCAGAATCATCGTCATTCTCGGAAGTAGCTAATATAACATCATCTTCTTGAGTCGTTTTCTCAACGTCTTGACTCTCAGTAACAATTGCTGCGCTAGAACCAGCTTCAGCTTGAACATTAACAGGTTCGTCTTCATCCACAAGCATTGTATCAACTTTCTTAACCGCTCGCTTCTTTTTAGGCTTTTTGACTTCAGCTTTAAGAAACCATTCACTTCGAGCTTTAGGCTTGAAAGCCTTAAACCATTCCTTTTCTGCGTTTAATTCTTTCTCGTCACCACTTCCGTCTTTCCTCCACTTGTTATCGGCCGGTGCAATATAATTTTCATCTTTAATTGCCCCAAATACTGGCTTTGCTACCGGTGTTGAGTTTTGTTTCTGGAATTTGATCAACTTCTTAACAGTAGTATCATCAAGGTGACTGAGATATAAGACGTCATTCGGATCACGTGCAATGTTCGTGAACTTCTCATCAATTAGCATCTGCACGAACCTTGGATACAAACACAATCTTGAATCATCCATGTTCTTTGACATATGCGTAAAGACAAGCTTAGAATAGTTGAACGGCTTCTTTAGAATTAATGTCGTTGCTATGCAGGCCATGTAATCTTGCACATCGTCTAGGCCGCTTTACGGTGACTGAAAGTATGAATAATAGCATGCATCGGGAGCTTATAGGGGTTAGGAACTTCCCCTTTCTTTAGAGTCGGCTTATTCACACTGCCCTTGTAACCCATCCTGTAAAAACAACCTCTCACCATCTTTTCCTCTAAGAAAATAGGATCGTCTTTGTCATCATTAAATTGCAAGATCCTTCGAATATCGTCTTCAGTAACAGTGATCTCCTTTACTTCATTCCCGACTTGAACAGATGAAATAATAGTCTTCTTATCTTCGCTGAGACTCGCGTTCATCCAAAAATGATAAGTGTGCGAACGATAAGACACCGTACGCTCCGTGATAGCTCGATGGATAGGACAATCCTTAAAAAACTTTAGGATACTTTCATACTCCTTCAGTGACGGACATATTGCCTTGTCAAGCGTGATACACGTGTTATGGAATTTAGAGAAATCCATAGAAATCATCCGTGCTGGTACTTGAGCCTGAAAAACGACGCAAAATACTTAGCACGCATTACGAGAAAAATCACAAATTTTTTCAACACATTTTCATCAAGTTCGGGCGAACTTGATGTGTGTATAACAAACAGATTTATTCAAGTTCGCCCGAACATATCTATCATATGTTCAAAATTCTTCTGTAAGTTCGGGCGAACTTACACTCATTCACAAATTCAATTCTTTTTTATAAGTTCGAGCGAACTTACATTCAAACATAAAACTTCATATTTTTATACTGAGTTCGGTCGAACTTGAATTGCTCAAATTTTGTTCAATGTTTAGTTAGCAAGTCCGGTCGAACTTGATAACAAGTTCGTCCGAGCTTGTTATCTTCTTCAACAACAAACTTGTTTAACTCATTTAGCAACCATTTCAACCAAATTAGACTCGAATCAATGATCGGTTTTAGATGACTATTACAAATACAAGTCCAATTTGTCTATCAGAACCCTAGAGCTACCAGATTCATTATTATAGATCTATGTTCAACAATTCATGTTCAATTTACGGTTTAAAATTCCAAATCTCACCTCTTCCATTACAGTAAGTGTGCGAATCACTTAGTGTAATATAAATTTCGGCAGCACAACGAACCTAACTTGCCAATTTTAACAAATCGCTCAAAACGTATAAGTTCGCTCAGAGAGTTCTTGGGTGCAGTTTATGAGTTCGGCCGAACTTGCAAGGAATTTATACCTTGGCAAGTTCAGGCGAACTTGAAGGCCCAAAGTTATAAAGCCCACAGAAGTCCGGGCGAACTTACCCTTATAACAACCAGCCATCAAAGCAAGTTCGGTCGAACTTGCTATAAACAGAAAACTTTGAACTTTAAGCAAGTTCGGCCGAACTTGCCTAAAACTATATCAATTTTCAAGTTTTGCAATTTAGACCCTGAAATTTCCACTTTTATCAATTTTTTAAAAAGCCACTCAGTTGACCAAGTCCAAGTTAATGACCTTGGTTAACCGATTTGTCTGCCGAGTCCAAGTTAATGACCTCGGTTTGACCCGTTACGAACAAATTGTTGATATTTTCAAAATCAAAGTTTCAAATTAATGAACTTTTCATCGTTTTGGCTTTTCAAATTTTACAGTTTAGCTCCCAGCCCGTTGTCAATGAGATTCCCACCTGTTTAGCACCTTACCAGACTTCGAAGATCCGTTCTCCAGCATTGGTTTGCTGAAAACAATGTATAAACAAAATCTTTTTGTATTTTTGTGTTTATGCTAAAAACGCACTGAAAATCTTTTTGGTTTTAATCTGTAAAGCTGATAATCTATGTACAAAACAATATAAACTATGTACAAATATATTTACAGACATATTTTGTGGATTCGTGTCTAAGGATCATATCAGTTTATTGAGACATATCACCAGTACCGTTGACCTTTAGATGACTTTAGGTTTTAAACTCGTTTACCTAGATTGTCGATATGCTTGTCCACTTAAACTTTACCATGTTTCTCAATTGTTTCAAGATATGTTAAGGTATGATTTATAAAACTTGACTTATCTGCGGTTCCCACTTCTTGAATATACTCCCGTATCAAGATTCCCTAGATTTCATCTTACAGGTGAATATAGCGTAATTGATATCTGTATTTGGGTTAGATGCGAGAACTTGAGAGCTCAGGTTAGTACTACCGTATAGACAAAGAGATGGAGTGTCACACCCCGACTCGCAGCGGAAGACAAATGCAGGGTGCGGCAGACACATGGTAATTCTCCATAGTTTAAAACATGATATCATAAACAGAGAGAACCTCGGTTACAACATACCATCAATATCATATTACACACCATAAGTTCAAGTACAGTACTACAAGCTATCACAGCTCTTATTCTGCTACAGTTCACTACTAAAGACATCCACACGCACATTTCTTACTCTTGCTTCGCTTTACCTGAAATGCATGTTAGTTTTAAAAAGGTCAGCTAAACGATGCGTGAGCTCCACTGGTTTAATTGCTGTGTAACAATATGTGTAATTTAATTGCACTGGTCACAATGACAATGACGGTCATAGTCATAGTCACAGATTTATCACCACAAACACCTTCCGTTAGTAGATCGTGTTACGACAAACACCTGCAGCTCGCCGAACCGTGTTACAACAAACACCTGCAGCTCGCCGAACCGTGTCATAACCGACACCTGCAGCTTGCCGAACCGTGTTATAACAAGCACCTGCAGCTCGCCGAACCGTGTCATAACTGACACCTGCAGCTTGCCGAACCGTGTGTTATAAAATTTACATCATCTCAAATTGGTGCAATTAACACAGTTTTGCAACATGCAAATCAGCTCAGAAAACAACAAAGTCATTCAAAAGTGGGGAAGTGAAAACTCATTCCCAATTTGGTGTAATCAACACAGTTTGTAATATGCATTCCACCCCAAGTAAAATACTAAAACAGTTAAAAGCGGGGTAGTGAAACTCACAGTGCCAATAGGGGTCTCAACACACGAGTGGTCGAATAGCTGGATCAACTTTAATGACACACATGCAAGCATGGAGTCAAATCAGTATCTAAGCTGGTAATGGTTATAACTTGGATCTGGTCAGGAGTTTTTACTCCGGATTGAGTCTATAGGACACTGGTATGGTGATGGACGTCAGGGTAGTATTAGTTTTTAGTTTTGCTTCCGGACACCGGTTCGCGTGCCAGCCAAAGTCAGTAGTTTAACATGTTCAGATAATGGTACGAAAATACCAATAGTGCTAACACGTTGTTATTTAAGAATGATTAACTTTTCATTAAGGGAGTTTGAGTGTTCGAGGAGTCTAGGTTGTCCAAAATTAAGTTTCCATTTTCACCGTCGGGTCCCAAGTTGTCTTAGGACACACCCTAAGTGTCCAATTTGCCCGGGAATCTCCCGGAACGTTCCCCGTGTCCCAAATGTAGTGTTTGTCGGGTTGGGTCAGTTCCCGGTTCCGGCAGGTTCGTTACACGGTAAACTGCCGAAAATGATTTAAATAACTTATTTTTAATCCAAATAAATTCCCATTTAATCTGGAGTTGGACTAAAAATCTATAAAAATTTATATAACTCAGTAAAAATCAGTAGATCATGGGATAAATTTCTGGGAATTTAATTTGGAAATTTTCTTATTTAAATAAATTATTTATAAACCCATTTTTAACCACATAATTAACATAAAGAACATTCGGAAGTTCAAAAATTCTAAAAACATCCTTAACCTTCTATACATGTCCAGGAACATATCCAAAAATGTTGCAAATTTTCTGATATAGTTTCAGTGCGCTCCCGGCTACCGAAAACTCGCAAAAATGCGGATTTTTAACCCAAATCAAAACTTAACCAATGGACTCCTAATTTTCCCAGATCATTCCCCATATGTTTCTTAGTGTCTCTTTAAAATGTGGTGATTTATTGAACCCGTTTGATATTTTTTCTTAAATTCTTTCTGTAAAAGAGTTAAAATTCACTAAAAATCGTAGCAAATTCCAAAAATTCTAAACTTTTACGCGGACCTTCTTGAAAATACCCTACATCACCATACCAAATTTTAGCTCAATCCAAGCTACACGGACCAAGTTACAGATAAAACACTTTTCTGCCTAGCCTAGATTCAGTTTTCGGGTGATAAACGTAGCGATTCTTCCGTTTCCAAGCGTTTATCTTGATCCCAGAAGTGTGTAATGGCTATATTCAGTACCTACACACCAAGTACAATCCAAATATGCTAGAACTTAGATCAATCAAGCTTTAATTCATTGTTATTCGGTTAATCGAATAGTTAAGCGATTTTTGTCGAATAAGAGTTGATTAGGGTATCAAACCCCATTGATTAGCAACCATGGCTGCCATATAACACCAGGGATATATGTGGTGTTCTTATTCAGCCCAAAACATGTTTAAAACTCCAAAATTCATGGATTAAAATGCGTTTTTTGGCTAGAAATCATGTTTAATCAAGAAACTATGCTTGAAACCTTAATGATTTGAGTTAATACCTTTGATTTGAGTTGGTTTATGGATGAATTCAGCTGATGAAGAAGGGTTTGAGAGCAGATTATGAGTAATTTTTGTTGAAATATTTGATTAAAAATAAAAGAAAAAGAAATAAAAAAACTATTTATAACCATGGGGGGTGGTGGTGGCATAGAGGTGGGCCCCTAGGGACACCTCGTTCTTCGTTTTACATGCGTAAGGATGAGTTTATCTTCCAGATAAGAATAGGTTCGTTTCGGTCCGACACGCGTTCTCGATTTGCATGACAGACTCTGTTTTGCGGGTACTTAGTGTCAAAAGACTCGGTTTTAAAATTATGCATAACCGTCTAAAAATCCGAACCTAGTTACATTTTAATCATAAAGTCTTGTTTGACCTTCGTTTAAGTGTTTTAAGCTGATCGTTCCTTGCACATTCGGTTGCCTCATGTTATGCCCGGAACGAATGCGTTTCCCCAACCGGGAGCTGCTTCGTTTTGCGTGCCCGGGCTTTGATTATTTTTAAACCTTATGTCACAGTATATGGCACAAATCTAAGTTATTCCTGAAACTCGGAATCTTAAATAAGGCTACCAATAATCTAATAATCAACGTCAAAGGTCTAATGCGTTGTTAAATGCCAAGTCCCCGTTTAACACGTTGTTCAAGGCTAAGGACACCAACCTCGCATCGTTGGTCCTTAGTAGTGTCATGTCAACCATGACGTGTTCTCAGATTCCTCCGAGGTATAACATATATTGTTTCGCACGACACCAAGTCATGAAATTTTCATAAGGTTTACTCACAATTATAGTTTTAGCCATGCTTTAAGTTTAGGACCAACTAAGGTGTACCTGGTTTCGTCATGTGTATCACAGTCTCCCCTGGTTAAGAAATTTTGTCCCCGAAATTTACTTTGTCATGCTAGGGAAGAGGTGAGGGTATTTTCTACGGAATTCATCCTTCCGTTCCCAGGTATATTCAGGCCCTTGTTTTGAGTTCCACCGGACTTTAACCAGTGAAATTTTTTATGTCTTAATTGCTTGACCCTACCATCAACTATTTCCACCGGCTCTTCCACAAAGTGGAGTCTATCGTCGACGTGTATGTCTTCCAAAGATACCTGGGTAGCTTCGTCCGACAGGCATTTCTTCAGGTTTGATACATGGAAGACATCATGAATGGCACTAAGTTCGGTTGGTAACTTCAACCGATACGCTACCGGACCTACCTTGGCTAGGATCTCATATGGCCCAATGTAGAGCACGGCTAGCTTTCCAGACATTCAAAATCGGATAACGCCTTTCCACGGTGTTACCTTTAACAGAACTCGTTCACCTACTTTGAACGATAATTGTTTTCTGCGTACATCAGCCCAGCTCTTCTGTCGGCTCTGAGCGGCTTGTAAACGCTTTTGAATCTAATGGACCTTATCAGTTGTTTCCTGAACTAGTTCAGATCCCGTCAGTTGAGTGTCACCCACTTCGTCCCAACAAAGTGGTGATCGACACTTTCGACCGTAGAGGGCCTCATACGGGGCTGCTTGAATGCTACTGTGGTAACTGTTGTTATAAGAAAATTCCACTAGTGGGAGATGCTTGTCCTACTTCCTCCGAAGTCCTGGATACAAGCACGTAGCAAGTCCTCTAGTGTCTGAATCGTGCGTTCCGATTGGCCATCAGCTTGGGGATGATAAGCAGTGCTTAAATCAATCCGCGTCCCCAAAGCCTCTTGCAGTTTCTGAAGTGGCTGTCTTGGTCGGAAATAATAGCAATCGGGACACCATGTCTAGCTACTATCTCATTAGTATAAATTTCGGCCAACTGTTTGGTCTTATACGTAGTGCGAATCAGAATAAAATGTGCGGATTTGGTCAATCGATCTACGATTACCCAGATCGCATCATGACCACGAGGCGTTTTCGGAAGATGGGTCACAAAATCCATCGTGATTTATTCCCACTTCCACTGAGGTATCTCGGGTTTTTGCAACATTCCTGAGGGTTTCTGATACTCCGCCTTGACTCGCGCACAGGTCAAGCATTGGCTCACGTATTCGACCACGTCCTTTTTCATTCCCGGCCACTAATAAAACTCTTTCAGGTCGTGGTACATCTTGTCTATACCGGGGTGAATTGAATATTTCGATTTATGAGCCTCGTCCATTATTAATTGTCTCGGCTCTGAACTTGCAGGAATCCATAATCGATTCTTAAAGTACAACACCTCGTCCGTTTTCCTCACAAAACTTTTCTCGTTCCCGTGCAATCCTTCACCGAGTAACTGGCTTTCCTTCAGGGCTTACATCTGCGCGTTCCGGATTTGATCTATTAGACTTGTCTGCATGATCATTCCCAAGGCTCTCACTTGAAGGGGCTTAACTCGATCCTTTCTACTTAGCGCATCTGCTACCACATTAGCTTTCCTCGGGTGGTGCTTTATCTCACAATCATAATCATTTAACAATTCCACCCATCTACATTGCCTCATGTTTAAGTCTTTTTGATCGAAAATATGTTGGAGGCTTTTGTGATCGGTATATGTAGTACACTGGGTACCACATAAATAATGTCTCCAAATCTTTAATGCAAATATAACGGCTCCTAGTTCCAGGTCGTCGTGTGATTTTTCTCGTGCACCTTCAGTTGTCTCAAGGCATACACGATAACTTTATTCCATTGCATAAGGACGCATCCAAGTCCTTTTCGTGATGCGTCTCAATATACGACAAAGTCATCATTGCCTTCGGGTAACGTCAAGATTGGGGCCTCACATAACTTTCTCTTTAACAGCTGGAACGTTGTTTCTTGGTCTTCACCCCATTCATACTTTCTATCCTTCTGCGTCAATGCGGTTAACGATTGTGCGATACTAGAAAAGTTTTCGATAAAGCGGCGGTAGTATCCTGCGAATCCCAAGAATTGGCGTATTTCTTTTGGTGATTTTGGCGCTGGCAAGTTCTTGATTGCTTCTATCTTGCTTGGATCTACATGAATTCCATACTGATCCACCACATGCCCTAGAAATTGTATGGCTTGTAACCAAAAGTCGCACTTAGACAACTTAGCGTATAGTTGCTCGGCCCGTAGTATCTCCAAGATAGCACGCAAATGATGCTCGTGCTCGTCCTTAATCTTGGAGTAGATTAAGATGTCGTCGATGAAGACGATGACAAACTTGTCGAGGTATGGCTTACATACCCTATTCATGAGGTCCATGAACACCGGGGGTGCGTTGGTTAACCCAAAGGGCATAACTAGGAATTCGTAGTGGCCATAGCGAGTTCAAAATTCGGTCTTAGGAATATCGTCCTCTTGGACCTTCACTTGATGGTAACCTGACCGAAGGTCTATCTTAGAAAAGTATCGGGCTCCTTGCAAACTGATCGAAGAGATCATCGATTCTTGGTAGAGGGTAACGATTCTTGATAGTGACTTTATTCAATTCCCGATATGCAATGCACATTCGGAAGCTACCGTCCTTCTTCTTTACAAATAAAACTGGGGCTCCACAGGGGGAATAACTAGGACGGATAAAACCACGATCGAGTACCTCCTGCAACTGCGTCGATAGCTCTTTCATCTCGGACGGTGCAAGACGATATGGAGCCTTGGCAACGGTGCCGTTCCCGGTATTAAGTCGATGCGAAACTCGACTTGCCGATTGGGCGGCAATCCGGGCAGTTCTTCCGGGAACACATCCGGGTATTCACATACTACTGGAATGTCTTCAATCCGTTTCTCGGCTGGCTCCTCCGATATGACGCTAGCTAAGAACACGTCACATCCCTGTCGTATACACTTCAACGCCCTATGGTGAGATATGAGTTTCAACGTGGTGCCTAACTTCTCTCCTTGTACCATAATTACATCCGTGGGGGATAAAGGAATCTTCACAACCTTTTGTCTCATAACACCTCCGCATGATGGTTGGACAACCAGTCCATTCCTACGACAATATCAAAACTACCCAATTCTACTGGCAAAAGGTCAATAGTAAACTGGTAACCGTTAAGGGTTATAGGGCAATTAATAATAAGTTGGTGACTGGTAATTGGTTTCCCGCTGGCAAGTTCAACTGTGTACGGTTGTTTCAGGTCAACAGCAGGCATATTCAAGAGTGGCAAAAATGCAATCGACACATAACTTCTATCAGCTCCCGTATAAAATAACACTGAAGAAAATTGATTTGAAACGAGGAATGTACCTGAAACCACGTTGGGATCCTTGCATGCGTCACCAGGTCCCATGACAAAGGCACGACCTCGAGCTGCATTCGAGGTAGATGCTTGGTTCTGTATGTTCCTTCCTGCCATCTGTTGGGCTAACTTCGGACAACTGTTACGAAAATGCTCTGTGCTGCCACATCCGAAGCACGTACGAGGGTAGGTAACCTGTGGTGGTGCTGGTTGATGAGGTCGCTGCTGATGAGGTTGTTGCCTGGGAGGTTGAAAACGGGTTGGGTTGGGATTTAGTTCCCTAGACACCCTACAATCTCGGGCGAAATGCCCAGTTCCATGGCACCTTGAGCATATCACTGTTCGGCACTTACCAGTGTGGTGAAAGCGCACTTGTTGCACTTTGGGATGTTTCCTTTGTAGCCATCAGAGTTGTCTGCGGGGGTAGCCATGGCATAGTTCTGGCTAGTATTCCTCCCCCTCTTTGGTGCCGTTGCCCTTGCGCGACCACTCTCCGGGACTTCCCGCTTGTTTCCGGCCGGCTCTCCCGGCATTGTCAGAATCTTACGCCTAACCATGTCATATGTAGCGGTACCCAACCTGGCTACCACCTCGTGCATGGTTCGGTATTCCACCGAATTAATTATACTCCTCACATCTGGGGCCAGTCCCCAGATATATCTTTCAATCCTTTTGGACTCTGGTCGGACCATGTCTGGCAAAATACGTGCCAGTTCATTAAAGCGGATGGTATAACCTGGATGATCAGCGCCTTGCATTTGCAGGTTCCAGAACTCGTGCTCAAGCTTCTGAATTTCATGGGTTGGGCAAAACCTTTCCCTCATCAGTATCTTGAGATCATCCCAAGTCATAGCATTAATCGCGTCCTGTCCGTGAGTTTGAACAATAGTGTTCCACCAATTTAAAGCATGGTCGATAAAGGTACAAGTGGTGTACTTAACTGCGCAATTAGCTGGACAGTTACTTATGTTAAGTACCGATTCTGACTTCTCGACCCATTTTACAAACCCATTTGCATTCCATGAAATGCTTATATGTGCAAACCGGCCTACCATTATTCTGATTATCGTTCTGACCTACCGGTCCGGGTTGCGTATTGGGTTGCGGGTTAGCATTAATACCGGCGCTAACCTGCGCCACAATCGTCGGAATAACAGCTTGGAGTTGTTGCGCTATCATTTGCGCAATATCTGCCTTAGTCATCGGTGGTGCGCGTTTCGGGGCCATTATATTATAAACAATAGATGTCTAGGTATCAATGTCACGCATCTAGTTAACACATATCACATATTTGGTTAAAACATAACACACACTTCATCACACACATGAATCCATGTATAGTCAAAAGCATCGTCATATATATATGTAATGTCATCATCATACAAGTGTCAAAATTTGCACATAGACTTAACCCATAAGGGCCAGTGCTTAGATGTGCTGTCAAAATGTGTCACCATAGTGACATACAAACTCGATGCAACAAAAGTACTAACCAGTAAAACGTGAAAATACTATGACTTCATCACCTCCTTGACATGGGTATAACCGAGTGTTTGGTAGGATGTACAAAAGATACATCATCTCTATCTATACTGAAAGAAAACCATACTAAGAACGCCACATCCACCATGCCAATCCTCCAAAACCTACGACCAAACCTACAATGGCACCAATGCATCCGTATACCAACGCACGGAAATGATCCTGCTCATGGTGAACATACCCCATACCCTGTTGTAATGCGATGATCACATGCTGTAAGACGATCAAGTAGTCTCCTATCAACTGCCTCTGCTGCTCATCCTCATCCCGTGCCATCCGTAGTAATGAAATCTGCTCGAACAGAAATCCCATCAAGCTGCTCTCGGTGATGGGAACAGGCACCTCCTGGGGAGGAACAGGTATACCCCAGACAGGTGGAGAAGGCTCTCTAAACGGCTGGGAAGGGCCGCCTCGCTTGTATGTGTGAAACGGGGAAGGGTCCTCCCGAGGTGGGTTCAGAAAACGAGCAGTGAAGTGCTGCTGGGTCCCTAGGGGAAACGGACGGTGTGAACACAGGTACAGGTGTGAGTACCCTCCGACGAGTCGTCTGTTGGAGGCGGATAAGGGGTACTTCCTGAGAACTAGGTGAAGAGAGTGAGTAAGCACTCCAGGTAGAAGGAGTATAAGGCTCAGGAGGAGTCTCCGGTGTAGGTAACCTAGGTGCTACTGGCTCCCACTCCCAATGCCCCGTGGCGGGAGTAGGGATCCTAGGAATAGGTCCTACAGGTATGGCAACATCCGGGGTACGACTATGCTCCGAGGACCTTGTCGGATGGTGAGGTGGAGAACGGTAGGCGCTCGAGGCCTCCCCCTCACGCCTAGTACGAGGTCTGGGTGGGTACGGACCACAACAATACCCAGAAGGATCTGGCGAGTAACTCGATGACAAGAGGGGTGTCAGCGGCTCCTCCTCAGGATCAGTCTCCATATGCGAAGTCGACTTGTGACTCAAACGATCAGACATGCTACCTGAAAAAAGGAAAACCAACACACAACGCTGATTAGACTGACCCAAAATACTGAACTCAACGTTCCACAAATATACACATAAGCACGTATTGCACGCAGTTTTGATTTTTAAGATTTATAAAACAAATTACTTGCGGTTGGTGACATTAGTAGACGGATGTCCGTCCTATCTCAATGACGTTCCCAGAACCCCCAAGTATGAGCAGATAAATTATGGTGTTCCGGACCACAATAATTTATTTGCCCCACCAGGGCTTCCTGGTATAGCCATACTACTCAGTTTCTAAAGTTCTCAGCGTGTGGAGACTAACTTAGGATTATAGTCTAGGTTCTTTTGAGATACCTAGTTCGCCATAACCGAAGGCTCTGATACCATCTTCTGTCACACCCGACTCGCAGCGAAAGACAAATGCAGGGTGGCAGACACGTGGTAATTCTCCATAGTTTAAAACATGATATCATAAACAGAGAGAACCTCGGTTACAACATACCATCAGTATCATATTACACACCATAAGTTCAAGTACAGTACTACGAGCTATCACAGCTATTATTCTGCTACAGTTCACTACTAAAGCCATCCACACGCACATTTCTTACTCTTGCTTCGCTTTACCTGAAATGCATGTTAGTTTTAAAAAGGTCAGCTAAACGATGCGTGAGTTCCACTGGTTTAATTGATGTGTAACAATATGTGTTAACAAGTTTAATTGCACTGGTCACAATCACAATGACGGTCATAGTCATAGTCACAGATTAATCACCACAAACACCTTCCGTTAGAAAGATAATGTTACAACAAACACCTGCAGCTCGCCGAACCGTGTTACAACAAACACCTGCAGCTCACCGAACCGTGTCATAACCGAACCTGCAACTTGCCGAACCGTGTTATAACAAGCACCTGCAGCTCGCCGAACCGTGTCATAACTGACACATGCAGCTTGCCGAACCGTGTGTTATAAAATTTACATCATCTCAAGTTGGTGCAATTAACATAGTTTTGCAACATGCAAATCAGCTTAGAAAACAACAAAGTCATTCAAAAGTGGGGAAGTGAAAACTCACTCCCAATTTGGTGTAATCAACACAGTTTGTAACATGCATTCCACCCCAAGTAAAACAATAAAACAGTTAAAAGCGGGGTAGTGAAACTCACAGCCAATAGGGGTCTCAACACACGAGTGGTCGAATAGCTGGATCAACTTTAATGACACACATGCAAGCATGGACTCAAATCAATATCTAAGCTGGTAATGGTTATAACTTGGATCTGGTCAGGAGTTTTTACTCCGGATTGAGTCTATAGGACACTGGTATGGTGATGGACGTCGGGGTAGTATTAGTTTTTAGTTTGGCTTCCGGACACCGGTTCGCGTGCCAGCCAAAATCAGTAGTTTAACATGTTTGGATAATGGTACGGAATTACCAATAGTGCTAACACGTTTTTATTTAAGAATGATTAACTTTTCATTAAGGGAGTTTGAGTGTTTGGGGAGTCTAGGTTGTCCAAAATTGAGTTTCCATTTTCAACGTCGGGAATTCTCCCAAGTTGTCTTAGGACACACCCTAAGTGTCCAATTTGCCCGGGAATCTCCCGGAACGTTCCACATGTCACAAATGTAGTGTTTGTCATGTTGGGTCAGTTCCCGGTTCCGGCAGGTTCGTTATACGGTAAACTGCCGAAAATGATTTAAATAACTTATTTTTAATCCACATAAATTCCCATTTAATCTAGAATTGGACTAAAAATCTATAAAAATCTATATAACTCAGTAAAAATCAGTGGATCATGAGATAAATTTCTTGGAATTTATTTTGGTAATTTTCTTATTTAAATAAATTATTTATAAACCCATTTTTAACCACATAACTATCATAAAATACTTTTAGAAGTTCAAAAATTCCGACAAAATTCCTGAACCTTCTATACATGTCCAGGAACATCTCCAGAAATTTTGAGAATTTTCCGATATCGTTTCAGTGCGTTCCCGGCTACCGAAAACTCGCAAAAACGTGGATTTTTAACCCAAATCAAAACTCAATCAATAGATTTTGAATTTTCCCAGCTCATTCCCCATATGTTCCTTAGTGTCTCTATAAAATTTGGTGATTTATTGAACCCGTTTGATATTTTTTCTGAAATTCTTTCGGTAAAAAAATTACAAATTCACCAAAAATCGTAGACAATTCGAAAATTCTAAAATTTTATGCGAACCTTCCTGACAATAGCCTACATCAACATACCAAATTCCAGTTGAATCCAAGCTACACGGACCAAGTTATAGATAAAACAATTTTCTGCCTAGCCTAGATTCAGTTTTCGGGTGATATACCTAGTGATTCTTCCATTTCCAAGCGTTTATCTTGATCCCAGAAGTGTGTAAAGGCTATATTCAGTACCTACACACCAAGTACAATCCAAATATACTAGAACTAAGATCAATCAAGCTTTAATTCATTGTTTTTCGGTTAATCGAATAGTTAAGCGATTTTTGTCGAATAAGACTTGATTAGGGTATCAAACCCCATTGATTAGCAACCATGGCTGCCATATAACACCAGGGATATATGTGGTGTTCTTATTCATCCTAAAACATGTTTAAAACTCCAAAATTCATGGATTAAAAAGCGTTTTTTTGGCTAGAAATCATGTTTAATCAAGAAACCATGCTTGAAACCTTAATGATTTGAGTTAATACCTTTGATTTGAGTTGGTTTATGGATGAATTCAGCTGATGAAGAAGGGTTCCAGAGCAGATTTTGAGTAGTTTTTGTTAAAATTTTTGATTAAAAATAAAAGAAAAAGAAAAAAACTATTTATAACCATGGGGGTGGTGGTGGCATAGAGGTGGGCCCCTAGGGCCACCCCGTGCTTCGTTTTACGTGCGTAAGGATGATGTTTATCTTCTGGATAAGAATAGGTTCATTTCGAGTCCGGCACGCGTTCTCGATTTGCGTGACGGACTCCGTTTTGCGTACTTAGTGTCAAAAGACTCGATTTTAAAATTATGCATAACCGTCTAAAAATCCGAAACCAGTTACGTTTTAATCATAAAAGTCTCATTTGACCTTCGTTTAAGTGTTTTTAAGCTTGATCGATCGTTCCTTGCACATTCGGTTGCCTCATGTTATGCCCGGAACGAATGCGTTTCCCCAACCGGGAGCTGCTTCGTTTTGCATGCCTGGGCTTTTTGTTTATTTTTAAACCTTATGTCACAGTCTATGGCACAAATCTAAGTTATTCCTGGAACTCGGAATCTTAAATAAGGCTACCAATAATCTAATAATCAACATCAAAGGTCTAATGCGTTGTTAAATGCCAAGTCCCCGTTTAACACATTGTTCAAGGCTAAGGACCAACCTCGCATCGTTGGTCCTTAGTAGTGTCATGTCAACCATGACGTGTTCTCAGATTCCTCCGAGGTATAACATATATTGTTTCGCATGACACACAAGTCATGAAATTTCATAAGGTTTACTCACAATTATAGTTTTAGCCATGCTTTAAGTTTAGGACCAACTAAGGTGTACCTGGTTTCGTCATGGGTATCACATGAAGGCTCGTCTTTAGGGTGTGTTCCAATTAAGGAATCTTTTTAACACTGCAAATGATTAGATCTTTTGATACTTTTCAAGTTTGCATGCAGTTTAGGGGTTTATAGCGAAATTATTATAGAAGTTCTAGGCTATTGCTTCCGCAAAATCAGAAGCACTTGTATAATACCCCAGGTATCAACTATCTATAAAGACCTCGTATCTCAGAATCAGGTAATCTTTCAAACGAAATTTCAGAGTACTAAGTCCATATATCCAAGATGTGTTAATCCACAAGATTAAGCAGTTGTAAAATTTAGTTTATATCTCGAAAACAGTTTACTGAACGTGTTAAGCCTATCGACACATCCACAGTAATACTTGTTTATCACTTTTAAACTTTACATTTTATTTAGCATACTGTGATAGTCCACTGATGTACTATCATTTCCTTTTTGTGGCATCTTATTCCTTTTGTCTTTTTCTATTTTTTTGTACTTTTTGCATTTTTCATATGTTTTTGAATTTTAAAAAATTTCAAATGTTTTTGTATTTTCTCTGATATTTCTCCCCCTAAAATCAAAAACATATTTTTGTATTTTAGTTTTTAATAAAATTCTAAACTAGAAAGATATAGACAAACCAATGTGGATCAAGCGAACTCGTCATCCGATCCGTATTCAACCTTAGTGTCCGCACCTGTCAGCAAATTTTTCATACCCTTAATTCTCAACAAGTATTTAAACCGTGATAAAGAAAATGGTTTGGTATAAAAATCAGCCTTTTGTTCGTCGGTGTGGATTTTTTCTATTCGCACCAACTTCTTATCATAGCAGTCACAAATGAAGTGATAACGAATTTCAATGTGTTTAGTGCGTGAGTGATGAACCGGATTTTTGGTTATATCAATGGCTACCTTATTATCAACATACAGCAGAGTGTCGAGAAATTGCAGACCATAGTCTCTCATCTGCTTTTGTATCCACAGAATCTGTGAACAACAGCTGGAGGCCGAGATATACTCAGCTTCACAGGTAGAGAGAGCGACTGTAGTCTGTTTCTTACACTGCCGGGTTACCATTCTTGTTCCGAAGAACTGGCATCCCGCTATAGTCGATTTTGAATTCAACTTATCTACACCAAAATCAGAATCAGCATATCCTGCAAGATCGAAATTATCATTCTTCGGGTACCACAAGCCGGTGCTTGGACATCCCTTCAAGTATCTGAAGATTCGCTTCACGATCTGCATGTGTGATATTCTCGGGCTAGACTGATATCTAGCGCAAAGGCAGGTAGGATACATGATGTCTGGGCTCGATGCCGTCAGATACATCAGCGATCCTATCATTGATCTGTAGAGCGTCTCATCAACTTTGGTTCCAGTTTCGTCGATGCAAATCCCGTGATTAAGAGCAAGAGGAGTAGATAACGGCTTCGAGCTTTCCATATCAAACTTCTTCAAGATGTTGTGCACATACTTGGTCTGCTGAATGAAAATACCGTCTGGAAGTTGATCTACTTGCAATCCGAGGAAGAATTTCATTTCGCCCATCGAAGACATTTCGAACTTCTTCTTCATGATGCCCTCAAACTCCTTGCAAAGACTATCATTCGTTGATCCAAGATGATGTCGTCCACATAGATTTGAACTATAATTAGATGACTACCAACTTCTCTGGTGAAGAGAGTACTATCCACCATTCCTCTGACAAAGCCATTTACCACGAGATGTTGCGATAACGTCTCGTACCAAGCTCTCGGAGCTTAGTGTAAACCGTAAAGTGCTTATCAAGAAGATATGCTTTCTTTTTGTTGAGTGGATCGGCAAACCCCGGTGGTTGTCCAACGTACACCTTCTCGCGTAATTTTTCGTATAGAAAAGCTGATTTGACATCCAACTGATAGGCTTTAAATCCCTTCCATGTTGCGAATGCAAGAAATATTCGAATGGATTCTAAGCGAGCTACTGGTGCATACACTTCCGTGTAGTCTATCCCTTCCTGCTGGTGAAATCCCTTGACAACAAGCCGAGCTTTGTTTCAAACTATAACCCCTCGATCGTCTCGCTTGCATTTAAAGACCCATTTAGGGCTTAATTTGTTAGAATCTAGGCATAATTATGAGAGATAGAAAACAAGTTCGCTCGAGGTTGTGTTGATGAGGTCAAGTTCGGCCGAACTTGACTAAGTCAAGTTCGCCCGAACTTCAGTCCTCACCAGCGAACTTAGAAACCTATAAATAGGTTCCTTTGGATTTCATTTGTAACTTGGAGAGATTTTGGCACAGAGAAGGCGAAGCTCTGTCCGATCCGGTTCTCGAATCTATTGAACTTTAGATCAATGAAAACAACATTTAAATGAGTAATTCTTGTTATTTGGTTAACTTGTCATTAGTTTCCGCCTAATCGAACAATAGATAACAAATTTAGGTTCCCGTGCTAATCATGGACGTTCCTACAAGTGGTATTAGAGCCTGGATACCTAAATTTGCTGGAATCAAGACAAGAATTTCTCTTATTCTACTCCATTCTATCTTTTTTCTTAACATTTTCACATATTTGAAGAATTCACGAACAAAATGGACTGATTTTCAAGTATAATACGTAAAATCCATAATAGATAAACCCTTGAAAAGATCAGAGCTTAAAACAAACAAATTCATGCCGAAAAATTGAAAAAACCATGTTTGAAATAGCATGTTCGCTCGAACTTGTTAGCAAGTTCGCTCAAACTTGACTGAAAAACTCACTTTTTGAGTGAATTTTCATCAAGTTCGCCCGAACTTGACTAATTTTTCAAGAATTTTCACTAAGTCCGCTCGAACTTAACTGATTTCATCAAGTTCAATCAAGTTCGCTCGAACTTGATCAAAATTTGTTGGATTTCTTTACAAGTTCGCCCGAACTTGTGATTTCTCTTGAAATTCAATACAAGTTCGCTCGAACTTGTCCATTACAAGTTCACCCGAACTTATCTAAGACTTTCTAAAGAAAAGGCATGAAAATCCCGAAAAACGTCTCGAACATTATGTATCGTTAGATTCGTATTGACGAGACGAGTTTAAAGCTATAATCTGGTAAAAACGGTTTTCCAGAAAAATTTTAAACGTTTTTAGCAAACCGATACGTTAATATTGTCGATTACAAAGTCAAATTTTCCTAAATTTCTCTGTTTCTAATCAACTTTCGAGTGCTTTTGATCGTATTCTCGGATAAGTCTTCAGATTGACAAAATGGAAGATTTCCACAACGTGTTCGTTTCTCAAATGGCTTCTTCATCAAATGCTAATGTTCTTGCGACGAATCAGATGAATATCAACAACGAAATGGGTACTACGTCGAAACCACCAAAGCTAATGAGTATGGACGAGTTTGAAGGGTGGAAGGAAAAGTTTGTGAATTGGATACAAGCGAATCAATTCAACAGTTGGGTTGCAGTTGAGGACGGGTACAAATGGCTAAAGGATGAACGTGATCAAGATCTTCCGCTGAACAAGTTTTCAGCAATTGACAAAGAAAATTATGTCGCTGAGAAAAAGATGATTAGTATGATACAACAATCAGTAAAGGAAGATATCTTGATTCTTTTTCCAGAATATGAAGCATCACAAGAATTATGGCACTCTCTTTGTGACAAATTCAAAGGTAGTGATGAAATGATCAAAAGCAAAAAGGTCTTGATCAAGAAAGAGTTCGAGATTTTCATGATGATTAAAGGTGAAACAATGAAGCAGATGATCGATAGATATTGTCATCTCATGGTCCAGAAGCAGAGACATGATATCAAAAGATCTAATGAAGAGCAAATCGAGAAGTTGGCCGATGCACTTCCAGAAGGAGAATTGACAACATATTTGATGATTCTGAAAAATAGTCCATCTTGGAGACATTTCAAGTTGTCATCTTTCATTGACAAATTGGAAGGTCATGAAATGGAGTTGATGAAGATTGCAAAATCTAAGAATGCTAATGTTGTTCAAGATGTCGGTGTTTATTACAAAGGAGGTGTTCAAGATACTCCAATCCAAAGCCCGAAAATTCAAACAACATTTAATGCAAATATGAATTCTTCTCCAAATCAGAGTTCTCCTTATGCTGGATATACTAGTGCTAGTTCAAGCTCAACATTCCAAACTCAGACAAGCCAAGCTAGTTCTGATTCAAATGTTTTCCAGTGCAACATAGCAGTTGATTTGAAGAATGTATTTCCTGAAAAGGTGGCCAAACAACACATAGCACTTCTTGCTACTGTTCTCGAATCATATAGAAGTCTTGTTGCTGGAAAGATTGGTAATCCGGAATGACCGCTGAAGATTATGATCAGGTGGACGAAGAAGAATTGGAACTGATGGATATAAAGTGGAGTTTGGCATCCATCATCAGAAGAATTTCTAAATTTGTGGAACTTACTGGAAGGGATATTGGTAATTCAAGTAATAAGCTCGGATTCGACAAATCTAAAGTCACATGCTTCAGGTGTCGACAGAAAGGACACTTCAAACGTGAATGCAACAATCAAGAAGCAAGTGGAAACAAAAATCCTTTCGGCAGCAACAATGAGTATTACAAGAAATCTCTTCTATATAACCATATCCAAAGAGAACATAAGTCGAAGTTGAAGATAAATCTGCAAAGAAAACTGAACAGGCTCTTGTTGTTACTCATGAAGAAGATGGTCTTGACTGGAACATATACATCGGAAAGAAAACTGGTGTTGCTATGATGGTAGAGGTAGTGGATGAATCTGATACATCGTATGTCGATGCTGCTTTACAAAATGCCATTCAAGAAGGATATAGGCAGAGAGCTGAGGAAGAACAGTTAGCCTACCTTGAGATGCAAAAACAAGAAGCATTAAAATTAGAAGCAGAAAAGGTAAAAGCTAAGGTAAGTGAGTCTGAAAAGGAAGTTGTGAAAGTTGTGGAGGTTGAAAAACCTTGCACAAGTGCGCAAATCCTTGTGAACCATGCCTTGATAAAGTCAAAGTCATAAGAGAATTGACTGTACATAACGAAAACTTTCGTTATGATTACAGAACCATAAAAGAAGCTTATGAAAAAATATCAAGCAAATATATATATATACGTCGAAAAAGCTAATAGTGAACTCAGTGCTAATGTTAAAATGTTAAATGCTACAGTAATTGAAAAACAAAAAGCAATTAACATGTACATTAACACCATTGCCGAAACAAAGCATGAGCTTCATGACATAAAGATTGAAACAGAAAGAGTAAGACAACTTCTGAAAAGTTACACCACAAATGCATATGTCATTGATCACATTTTACCTACGATTAAGTCGGAGGAAAATGGTGATAAATCAAAGCGTAAAGTATACGGAAGTGTTCCTCCACCATTTCTTGAAAGTTACTCTTGCAAGAAAGATGATGAGATTGAAAAGGCATTTAATCTTTTACTTTTATCAGAAAAGAAAGATAAACTGCCTGAGAACATTGACGTAGACTTTACGAAATCAAATAATGACAATGAAGAGGTGGTAAAAAATGTGGTTAAAAATGTGTTAGGAAATGATTCTGATGAAGGCAGCTCTGAAAGCGCCAAATCAAGTTTAAACAACTCGGAATCACAATCTGAAGATGAAGATTGATCATCAGAACATGATCTAAGTGATGATCCTAATGTTGTTATGTACAGGATTAAGGAATCTGGTAGATTATATTTTGATGATAGTTTTCCGATTCGGAATGTGAGAGAAGATCAACTTGACAAATTTTTCAAACTTGTAGAAATTTCATCAGATGTTCTTGAGAAAAACGAGAAAAGATTTTACTCGAAACCCAAATGGAATGCTAACAATTATCGAAAGTTTGGTGGTGATTTTCCTGAGAATAGGAGAGCAGGATTGGGTTTGGAGGAAAATGAAGATGAACCGAAAAGGAACCAGAAGTCGCCATTTCATGATTACAAAGGTAAACACATGAAGTTTGTGTATGGGACAAATACGGTTCAAGAAGAAGGTATGATCGGTAAGAAATCGAATGACGAATTCAAAAAGGAGAAAGAACTTCGGGACAAGGCTAAGACCAAGTCCACAAGTGGATTAAAACCCACTAGTGGAAATGTTTCTGATAATCGGACTTGCTTTAAATGCAATACTGTTGGACATATTGCTCGCAAGTGCCTGAATCTAAAACCTGTGTTTCCATGAAGAAAATCCGAATCAAAAGAAGAAAAACAAAAACAACCAGAGATTGTGAATTCTGATACAGTGTCAAATAGAAACTATGAATCAAAAGATGAAGTGAAAACTAAAATGAGTTCAAGGTTTGAAAACTCAATTTTTGAAAAAGGTGAAACTTCAAGATTTAATGAAAACAAAGATTCTAGATTCTATATCAGAAAGCGAGAAGCAAGCTACAATCATGGTTGCTAAGAAAAGGCTTTCATCATCAGAAAAACCAAAGTCTGTTGCTGATAAAACTGAAAATGTCAAAACAAACGAGTCAGTGATTAAACAAACAAAGAAAGAAAAGGACAAAATGTTTTCAAAATTAACATTGGACAAAATGTTTGATGATGATTTTGAATATGATGAAGAGTTAGAATATGCTTATGATGCTTATCATATCAAACCCAAAACCAAAAAGGTTTGGGTTTCCTTATTCAAATAGTTGCTTTATGCGCAGAAGTTCCACAAGATCCGCTTGTCAAAGTCAAATCTGGATAATGGAGCTTCATGATGTTTTAACTTATCTAGAAAGTCATAATATTTGTTGTTTTTGAAATTACAAAGTGGTTGAAAAAGAAAAGTTGAAAACAATTTTTGAAAATTTGAGAAAATCCACACCGTTGAACAGAAAACTGATTGTTATATTCTAAAATCATTTAAATTTTGATTTTCTACAAGTGATTCTTAAAAGTGGTTTCTACAAGTTGATGTTATCAAAGATAAATGGTTTGTTCGGCTGACAGGTGATAATGCAGAAGATGAAAAAAAAGGGATCGGACGACGAGTTCTCATGATCCTCATTGGTTTGTTACATTTTTAGAAGAATTTCTTTAAATCTAAAATCCAAAAAAAAATATATGTTTTTTATTTTAGGGGGAGTAAGAAATTTTTAGAAAAATCAAAAACATATGAAAAGGTTGAAAATTCAAAAACATTAAAAATTCAAAATGTACAAAAACATTGAAAAAGACAAAAAGAATTTGGTTGTCAAAAAGGAAATGATAGTACATCAGTGGACTATCAAAGTATGCTAAAGAAATGTAAAGTTTATAAGTGATAAACAAGTCTTACTGTGGATGTGTCGATAGACTTTAAACGTTCAGTAAATTGTTTTCGGGATATAAACTAAATTTTACAACTGCTTAACCTTGTGGATTAACACATCTTGGATATATGGACTTAGTACTCCAAAATTTTGATTGAAGGGTTGCCTAATTCTGAGATACAAGGTCTTTATAGATGATTGATATCTGGGGTTTTATACAAGTTCGTCTGATTTTGCGGAAGCAATTGCCTAGAACTTCTATAATGCTTTTGCTAAAAACCCCAAATAGCATGAAAAACTTGAAAAGAATCGAAAGATCTAATCATTTGCAATGCTTAAAAGATTCCTTAAGCGGAACACACCTTAAAGACGAGCCTTCGTCTTTTTGTCTGTATGGTAGTACTAACCTGAGCTCTCAAGGCCTCGCACAACCCAAATACAGATATCAATTACGCTATATTCACCTTTAAGATGAAATTTAGGGAATCTGGATTCGGGAGCATATTCAAGAAGTGGGAATCATAGTTGAGTCATGTTTCATAAATCATACTCTAACATATCTTGGAACAGTTGAGAAACGTGATAAAGTTTAAGTGGAAAAACATATCGACAATCTAGGTAAACAAGTTTAGAACTTAAAGTCTCAAAAAGGTCAACGGTACTGGTGATATGTCTTAAACAACTGATATCATCCTTAGACACGAATTCACAAAAATATGTCTGTAAATATGTTTGTACATAGTTTACTCTACTTGTTAAAAGTTTCTGTAAATACTTTACTTGTTTTTCAAAATAAAAATCAAGAATATTTTCAGTTTGTTTAGCATAAACTTTCTAAAAAACAAAAAGATTTTGTTTCTACATTAGTTTCAACAAACCAATGTTGGAGAACGGATCTTCGAAATCTGGTAAGGAAGTCTGATGAATGTTTAAAAGTTCATTAATTTGAATCTTTAAAATCAGATTGTTCATAATGGTTTTTCAAACCGAGGCCATTAATTTGGACTTGGTTGATATATTTGGTTAATCAAGGTCATTAACTTGGACTTGATCAACTAAGTGGATTTTCACAAATGATAAAAATGTGAAAGTTGAAGGTTTTAAACGTAAAATTTTCAAGGTCATTAAATTGAACTTGAAACAATTAAAATGTTTTTGAAAGGATTGAAGTGAAGATTATAGTTTGAAATGTTGATAGTACAAAATTTCAAAGCAGTGAATCTAAAATGTTTATTTGAATGTCGGAATTTATTTAGACGGGTAGTAAAGTTTGAGGGGGAGCAAGATAAAACATTGTTCAAAGATTTCAGAAAGCTCAAAGCTAGGAGGAGTTTGAAGTCTAAAGGTCAAAGCAAAGGGGAGTCTGAGACTAAAGCTTAAAGCTAGGGGGAAGCATATTGATTAAAAGTTTATCAAGACAAAGTTCAAAGAAAGAGAAAGAGGATATATAGATCAAGATAATAAAGTTATTCAAGGACTAAAGATCAAAAGACTCAGAAGATTTTAAAAGTCAAAACGACTGCGGCAACATCCAAGGGGGAGTCTATTAGTGCATATGTCTGTTGCCTACGTCATTGTATATCGAGTCTGAGTGAATAGGGCTTAATTTGTTAGAATCTAGGCATTATTATGAGAGATAGAAAACACGTTCGCTCGAGGTTGTGTTGATGAGGTCAATTCGGCCGAACTTGACTAAGTCAAGTTTGCCCGAACTTCAGTCCTCACCAGCGAACTTAGAAACCTATAAATAGGTGCCTTGGGATTTCATTTGTAACTTGGAGAGATTTTGGCACAGAGATGGCGAAGCTCTGTCGGATCCGGTTCTCGATTGTATTGAACTTTAGATCAATGAAAACAACATTTAAATGAGTAATTCTTGTTATTTGGTTAACTTGTCATTAATTTCCGCCTAATCGGACAATAGATAAAAAATTTAGGTTCCCGTGCTAATCATGGACGTTCCTACATTAATGCAGATAATAAAGAGCTGCAATATCTTCATCGGATGGTTCTTCAAGCAAATCAAATGATTTCCACAAGTCTTGATAATTGAATAACCATGCATCACCTTTTCTCTGAACATGATCAGTATAGTTAAAACAATCAACATGCTGCGCTTCAATTACTCTTCTCAATGAGGGAACATAAACTCTTTGCAGTGGACTTGCATATCCGACAAAGAAACCTTTGAGTGATTTGGCCCCAAATTTGCCATCTTGATCGATTACAGTACATGGCGCTCCAAATGGTTCTATGAACTTCAAATTCGGTTTCCGTCGGGTGATCATCTCAAAACAGGTCTTCTTCGTTGGTTTGACTGTTAAGACTCTGTTAAGTGTGTAGCAAGCCGTTGCAACTGCTTCACTCCAGAAGCTGACTGGAAGCTCTGAGTCTGCAAGCATGGTTCTTGCAGTTTCGATTAAAGTTTTGTTCTTCCTTTCAGCGACACCGTTTGCTGTGGAGTATAGGGTGCACTAAACTCGTGCAAAATCCCTTTAGCGTTGTAGAATTCCCTCATTTTGGTGTTTTTGAACTCAGAACCATTGTCACTTCTAATGCGTCTCACCGGAAGATGGTACAGGTTCTCAAGTTTCCTGAAAAGAATTACTAAGTTTTCAAATGTCTCATCTTTTGATCCTTGGAAGAATACCCACGAGTATCGGGAATAATCGTCTATTACTACCAAGTAGTAGAGATCTCCAGAGATGCTTCGGACATTCACTGGACCAAAGAGATCCATATAAAGTCTTTCAAGTGACAACTTCTCTTAGCTTTCTTCCTCCCGCGCCCGCCGCTGTCCGGCCCGTATTAGAGGGGAAGAAAAATGGAGAAAGAAAGAGCAGATGGATTCTATCCCCTATATCGAACACTCATTCCTATCTATTGATAGAAAGATCTTCGTCAAATACCGGACTTTTCCTTTCTTTTTATTTTATTTTATTTATTTATTTATTTTTTTGAATTCCTCATATCCAAGGCAGCTTATCACAAGCACCCCACCCCAACGAATTGAGAATCATTCTTGGATGAGATTTCTTGATCTGCTTTCCCTTTTTGCACTCGAGGCAATTGTCTGACATATGAAAACTTTTCAGATTCACACCTTCCACCAAATCATTATGCACGAAATGATTCATCTTTCTTAGGTGAATGTGGCCCATCTTTCTGTGCCATAAGATTGACTCCTTCTCAGTAGCTTTTGAAACAAAACACTGTGCCGTTTTTGAAGAAGTAGTAGCATTTCCCATGTCAAGAACATACAGATCATTCTCTCTTGGTGCACGCATGAGTATCCACTCGTCTGGTATTTTGAAACCCGGTTTGATGATCAAGCATTCTTTATCATTGAAGTGGACGGTAAACTTCTTATCACAAATTTGAGAAATACTCAGAAGGTTGTTCTCAAGCTCCACAATGTAGTTCACTTGATCAAATGAAACAACTCCGTTTGAGAGCTTTCCCTCGGCGACAATCCTTCCACCTTTATTTCCAGCAAATCTAACATATCCGCCGTTGATAGCTTTAATGTCGAACAAGAGCGCTTTCATTCCTGTCATATGTCTGGAAGCTCCACTATCCAGAATCCACTTGGAAAGTACGGATCTCTGGAGCCCCTGCACATTTCAACAATTAGTTAAACAGCGCGACCCAAACCTTCTTGGTCTTAGGTTGAATTGGATAACCATCATCGTAATCAAATTCACACTCGTCAGCATAATCAAATTCATATTCATCATCTGGATTTTCTATGATGTTTATGTTTGAAAACTTCACTTTCTTTTTATCTTTCAAATATTTGACATTTTCAATTTTGGTTGCAAATTTATATTCTTTCATGTTATCACTAGTCTTAACAGACTCAGACTTAATGATTTCAGATTTTGATTCTTTCATGTTATCACTAGTCTTAACAGGCTCAGACTTAGTGATTTCAGATATTGGCAACTTCCTTTTTGCAATCCAGGCTTGTGATTTTATGTTAGCCTTTTTGATATAAAACTTTGTTTCATTTGCTTTTGAAGATTCACCTTTTTTGAAAATTGAATTTGCAAACTTCTTTTCAGATTTAGGTTTATCTTCAGGTTTTGATTCGTTTCTTTTCAAAATCGTGACTGGTTTTACAAACTCTGGTTGCTTTGCTTTCACAACATCTGAACTTTCTTTCTTTCGAAGATAAGCCGGTTTTGATTTCGGACACTTCCGTGCAATATGACCAACTTCGTTGCACTTGAAGCAAATCTGATTATCATGTGAGTGTCCACTAGTGGATTTTACACCACTTGTGGCTTTCGCCTTATCTCAAAGTTCTTTCTGTTTCTTAAACTCATCGTTTGATTGCTTCCCAATCAAACTCTCCTCATGAACCGTGTTTGTCCCATAAACGAATTTCATGTTGTTATCTTTATACTCGTGAAATGGTGACATTTTTTAACCGGTTCTTCTTCCTCATCTAGACCCAACCCAGCTCTCCGGTTTTCTGGATGGTCACCACCCTTTCTCCGGTAGTTATTGTAATTTCTTTTGGGTTTAGAATAGAATTTTATTTCATTTTCTCCAGGTCATCTGATGTGACTTCAACAAGTTTAAACAGTTTATCCAATTAATCTTCTTTGATGTTCCGAATCAGAAAACTGTCATCAAAGTATAATCTATCAGATTCCTTAACCTTGTACATGACAACATTAGGATCATCACATAGATCATCTTCCGATGATGTATCGTCATCTTCGAAATTTGTCTCAGAACTGTTCAAACTCGAGGTGGCTCTCTCAAAGCTACCATCATCAGAATCGTTCAGAACATTTTCAACCACCTTTTTCACTACCGCATTGTCATCTTCTGATTTAGTACAGACTACATCAATGTTCTCCGGCAACTCATTTTTCTTTTCAGATAACAACTCAATGTTGAGTGCCTTATCCATTCCATCAACTGTTTTGCGACAATACTTCTCGCATAGGGGAGGAGGAACATTGCTGTATTCTTTACCAATTTTCTTTTTAGGTTTTTCTTCCGATGGAATAGTGAATGTGATCAATGACATATGCGTTAGTTGTGTAACTTCTTAAAAGTTGTTGAACACGTTCTGTTTCAATTTTCATGTCCTAGAGTTGTTGTTTTGTCTCAGCAATGGTGTTAATATAGATGTTTATTGCTTTTTGTTTATCCATTACTGTACCTTTCAACATTCTTATAGTATCGTGTTGTTCAGTATTATTTCTATCGAGCCTGCCATAATCATCTTTCATTTTGTCATACGGTTCCTTCGTTGTACGATAATCATATTTGAAATGTTCATTATGTACATTGAGTTCAACGATGATTTGTGATTTTTCGGTGCATTCAGCACATGGCTCGATACATTTTGTGGTTTTACAACCTCCACAACTTGTACTTTGACAACTTCCTTTACCTCTGAACCTACCTTAGTTAGATTCACCATCATAGCTTTATAGGCAAAGTCCTTGAGGTTTTCAGCAGTTACTTCTTGAACAACATCAGTAACTTCTTCATTTGATTTCTCCTCAACAGCTTGCTCCTGAGAACTTCTGTCAAAGTGACCTGCAAAACTATCACATGAGTTAGAAGATAATATACCTTGTTTCTTCATGTGAAAATACTCCTCTTCCTCCTGTTGTTGCAGATATTGTTCCAATAAAATATTATCTATTGCTGCTGCTTCTTCGGCAGTAGTATCTTCAACGATCTCAGCCATCAATGCAACTCCGGTCTTCTTACCAATATAAGAATTCCAATCGAAGCCATCATCTTCGTTTGAAGCAACCATTGCCTTCTCAGTGTTGTTACTGTTTGGTTTCTCTTGGATTTCAACCTGTGTCTTCTTTGGAAAAGGCTTGTACTGAAGTGACTTCTTGTAATATTCGTTACCCCCTCCAAATGGACTTTGATTGCCCGTGGCTTCAGGGTTTTTGCATTCTCTTTTGAAATGCCCTTTCTGTTGGCATCTAAAACAAGTGACCTTTGATTTGTCAAACCCTAGCTTGTTGCTTGAATTTCTGATATCTCGGCCAGTGAGTGCAACAAACTTTGTGACCCTTCGAATGATAGAAGCTAGTGACCACTTTATGTCCATCAGTTCAAGCTCTTCTTCATCCACCAGATCATAGTCTTCGGCGGTCAATTCGAGATTGCCGATCTTTCCAGCTACGAGATTTTCATACGATTCTAGAACTGTGGCGAGAAGTGACATGTGCTGTTTTGTAACTTGCTCAGAAACAACATTGTTTAGATTTACAGCAATGTTACACTTGTACACATTCGGATCAGAATTTGTTTGTTGATTCTGATTTGCTTGACTCTGATAAGATGAATTTGACCCTGTGCTTGAGAACGAAGAGCTTTGTGGACTTTGATCATATTGTGGTTGATTCTATGTCGAAGAAATTATGTTTGCACTAAATGTTGTTTGAATCTTCGGACTTGAAATCCTGTCTTGCATTCCGTTCTTGTAATACAGACCAACATCTTGAACAATGTTACCATTCTTTGACTTTGCGATCTTTAGAAGTTCCATCTCGTGACCTTCTAGTTTGTCAATGAATGTAGCCAGTTTAAAGAATTCCCAGTTATGACTTTCTTTCAAGACCATGAGATACGTAGTCCACTCTCCGTCAGGTAACGCATCTGCAAGTTTATCGATGTACTCTTGTTCGGTCTTCTCGAGACCGTGTCGCCTCATTTGGACTTTCAGATGACAGAAACGCTCAATCATCTGCTTCATTGTCTCTCCCTTCAACATGTTAAAGATATTGAACTCCTTCAGGATGAGAGCTTTCTTACTCTTGATCATCTCTGCCCTTCCTTGGTATTTCTTTTGCAGTGATAGCCAGAGATCTCTCGCAGTCGTATATTCGGGCAACAAGACCAGAATATCCTCTTTAACAGATTGTTGAATGAGGCTTATCATTTTTTTCTCAGCAATATACTCATCTTTCTGTATTGTAGTATACTTGTACTTCTCTAGAACTTGCTGATGTTCATCTAACGGAACAGTATAACCTCTCTTAATCGACACCCAGCCTTGGAAATGCATGGCTTGAACCCAATAAGTAAATTTCTCCTTCCATCCTTCATACTCATCCATGCTCATTAACTACGACGGTTTAACTGACGTGCCCATCTCGTTGTCAAGATTGACTTGTTGAATCACGTTTGCATTGGATGTACCCGCTGCTGTCATATACGCTCTTTGTAGATCATCCATCGTGAATATCGAGACACGTACGCTGAAACAACGTTTAAACTTTGAAAACAATTAGATTTACTACAAGTTCAGTCGAACTTGTAGTTTGAATGAAGAATTTCAGACTTTTCACTTAAGTTCGGTGGAACTTAAGTATTGAGATTTGAAAATATCCCTGAGCAACCTCGGTCGAACTTGCAAGTTGAATTTTGTAAGAAACCTTCAAGTACGGGCGAACTTAGCTTAAGATTTCTTGACTTTTATCAAGTTCGGTCGAACTTGATAAAATATCAATGAATTCTTGGTAAGTTCGAGCGAACTTAGTAAAACTTTTATCAAAAATCCTCAAGTTCGGTCGAACTTGATAAAAACTCACTCAAAAAGTGACTTTTTAAGTCAAGTTCGGTCGAACTTGGCTAACAATTTCGATTTTCATGAGTTTTGAAAACATGGTTTTTACAACAATTTGACACCAATTCGTTTGATTTTAGACTCCAAACTCTCAGGGGTTTATCTATGATGTATTTAACATGTCATTTTCAAAATTGGACAGATTTGCCCGTGAATTCTTTATTTTTGTGTAAAAGTTAAGAAAAATAGAAGAATGGACTAGAATTAGAAGTGTTATTGTCTTGATATCAATCAAATCAAGCTATTCTAGCTCTGATACCACTTGTAGGACCGATCCTGATAGCATAGGAACCTAGGTTTGATATCTAATGTCCATAATAGCGGAAATATTACGACATGATTACCAAACAAAAAGAATTAGTCAATTAATCGTCAATTTTATTGATATAACGTCAAGTCTTCAAATTGACAGAGCTTCGCCTCTAAGATGCCAAAGTTACAAATGAGAGAGACATGCTAGCTATTTATAGTGTTGCAAGTTCGTTGGTGAGAGATGAAGTTCGGGCAAACTTGCCTAAGCAAGTTCGGCCGAATTTGACATTCCAAGTTCAACACCAGCGAACTTGACCCCAATATACATAAATACTTCGATTTGCTAGCCTATTCAACTCTAATCTATACAGACTCGATATAAGACTAAGACATAGACATTCTTCACCAACACTAATCATTTTTCAAGTGTTTTGAACAACAGATTAGTTTGGAAAACGAAATGGGGTCCGTGAAGCCGCCAATGTTGATAAGTTTTGACGAGTATGAAGACTGGAAAGGAAAATTCGTTAACTGGGTCCAAGCTATGCACTTTCAAAGTTGGGTTGCGATCAAAATAGGATATGTCGTTCCAAGAGATGAGAATCAAAATATTCTAGAGAAGTACAAGTATTCTACGCAACAGAAAGAGGAGTATTTTGCTGAAAAGAAAATGATTAGTCTGATTCAACAATCTGTTAAGGAAGATATCTTGATGCTACTGCCAGAGTACAAAACTGCAAAAGAACTTTAAATGTCTCTGAAAAATAAATATCAGGTGAAGAGAGATGAGAATGTAGTGGTTAAAAACTGTGAAGCTCAACTTTCAAGTACATCTACAAATGGATCTTCAAGTTTTAAACCAGTCTGTCCAGTTTATGATGTAGATAACTATCGGGCAGATAATGCCAAACCCTTGAGTTAGATTAAGAGTTTGACATTAGAAAATAAAAAATTAAAAGAAAATGAAAAGAATTTTGAAAACAAAATAAAAATTTTAGAAAATGAAAAACTACAAATGGTAGTAGATTTTCAAAATGAAATAAAAATGTTTAAAATGAAAAAAATGTTTTTGAAAAATTAAATACAGAAAATCAAATAGCAATAAATTCTCATATTGAGAAAATAGCTCAACTTAAAAAAGAAGTTGAGACTGTTAAAAATAAAGTTGTTAATTCAGAAAAATTATTGAAAGGTTTTGTGACCTCCTCATTAAAGTTAGATCATATATGTCCAAAACCGATCAATAATAATACAAAGGAAATTCCAATAAGTAACATTGTTACAAATTATGACGATGTCATAATTAAAGATTGTGATGATGATATCGATGAAAGACCTAAAAATCATAAACATGAAATATTTTTAAAACTAAAAGAGAAATTTCAAGAAACTGTTCTACAATCTTCTGAAAAAGGTGAATGCTCAACGCAGAAACCTTCTAAGTAGAATGAAGAACAAAAACAAAGTTCTAAAAATTCTAAGACTTTTAAAAATAAATGTTTATCCGTACAATCATCCAATCATTATAAAAAATCAAACAAATTTGAAAAACAAAACTCACAAAAATTTGAGAATAAGTGGTGCAGGTCGGAACGCAGTGCTTCAACGTCAAATCAAAGGTACAGAAGAGGCAGGAAAAATGGCTACCATACGTCAAATCAGTGTTATGATTTGAATGTATGGTTTGGTAGAAAAGATCGATATGATAACAGGGTGTGTAATAAATGTGGTTTAACTGGACACATTGCTAAAAAAATGTATACAAATTAATCCAAAACCTGTTCATATTGATAACAAAAATTCTGGAGTACCAACTCAGGTTTGGAAACAATGTATAAAAACCACAAACAAGGTGAAACCAGTTATTACTAAGTTTTCAAATTTTGAAACTGGTGAATCCTTGAATGATAATGAACAAAAAGTTTCTACATTGTATTTCAAGAAAGCATTAATGAAAAATCAAACATGGTTGGTGAAAGGAAAAGAAGTTACACAATCAGTGAAAATTGAAAGTTTAGAGGACTTTCCGAAACTTGAGAAAGTCCAATATAAACCTGATTGTCAAAAGAAAATCAAAATTAAGGCTGAAGAAATAACACCTAAGGCTAAAAAGGCTTGGGTGTCACTATTCAACTAATTGTTTAAATTTTTGTGAAGGAACTTCTGAGTTGAACGTAGATTACTAAGAACGGCGTTCTGGGGCACACATTGAAGATGGCCGGGTTATCGTGTTATATATAAAGGCCATTTTTTACTAAACATGTTCCAACAATGTTTACTTTAAAAATTTTGAAATTTTTTGGAGAAAAGTTTTCGAAAATACATTCTAATAACGTTTACTTGAAAATTTTTACAAATTTTTGAAGAAAAATTTGAAAATTTTCATAGAACCCTCACTGTGTCAACAGATAAAACACATGGGTATAAATATTTTATAAACATAAAAGTGTCAAAGTTTTTGTTATCATGAGGGGGAGAGTGCTTAAAAGAAATTTGTGAAGCAGTAATTGATGGAGAATTGAAGTGATTCTCATCGGTTGGTCAATGTTTTTTTCATAAATCAAAAAAATCCAAAAATATGTTTTTGAATTTTAGGGGGAGAAAAAATTTTCAGAAAATCCAAAAACATATTAAAAGCCAAAAATACGAAAACATTGAAAAAGGTAAAAAGAGTTTTGTGAATAAAAGGAAATGATAGTAAATCAGTGGACTATCACAATATGCTAAGGATTTGTAAAGTTTTAAAAGTTTAAACAAGTCTTACTGTGGATGTGTCGATAGGCTTTACACGTTCAGTAAATTGTTTTTGAGATATAAACTAAATTTTACAACTGCTTAAACTTGTGGATTAACATCTCTTGGATATATGGACCTAGTACTCCGAATTTTCGTTTGAGAGATTGCTTGATTCTGAGATACGAGATCTTTATAGATGATTGATATCTGGGGTATTATACAAGTTCTTCTGATTTTGCGTAAGCAATGGCCTAGAACTTCTATAATGCTTTTGCAAAAATCCCCTAAAACTGCATTCAATTGAAAATATTGAAAGATACTACATTTGCAGTACAAAAAGATTCCATTTTGGAACACTACCTTATAAGTCGAGCCTTTATCTCTTTGTCGGTACGGTGGTACTAACCTGAGCTCTCAAGGTCTCGCACAACCCAGATACAGATATCAATTACGCTATACTCTCCTGTAAGATGAAATCTAAGGAATCTTGATGCGGGAGTATATTCAGAGGTGGGAACCATAGTTAAGTCAAGTTTCCTTAATTCTACATAACGTATCTTGGAACAATTGAGAAATGTGTTGAAGTTTAAATGGACAAACATATCGATAATCTAGGTAAATTTGTTTAAAACTTAGTGTCATAAAGAGGTCAATGGTACTTGTGATTTGTCTCAAAACTGATATGATCCTTTAACACAAACTCAACAAAAATATATTTGTAAATATGTTTGTACATACTTAGTGTTTAATATCCATTAAATAAAAACAAAAAGATTATATTATCTTTTAGTTTCAACCACTGATGATGAAATGCTGATTTTCAAAATCTAAAGCTGCTGATCAAAAGTTTGAAAATTTTAAGTTGATCTGAAAAGTTTAAAAGTTCATTAAGCTGAAACTTACATTTGAATAAATGTGTCAGTTTAATGTCAAAACTTTTAATCAAGATCATTAAGTTGAACTTGATACATGAATAAGATATCCAAGGTCATTAATTTGGACTTGATTAACTAAGAGGGTTTAAAACTGATAAGGAGGTTAAAATTTGAAATGTGGTATTTTGAAATTTCAAAGTTTGAATCTGAAATGTTTATTTGAATGTTTGAGAAACTTTGAAATAGGAAGTAGATTTTAAAGGGGAGCTAGATAAAACATGTTAATTGAAGATACAGAAAGCTCAAAGCAAGGGGAGCATGGTGATTAAAGTTTTATCAAGTCAAGCTCGAGAAGAAAAGAGAAATATATTGTAGATGCTATGAAGATCAAGGAAGTTAAAGTTATTCAAGTAATAAAGATCAAGAGAACATTAAAGACTCAGGAATTTAATTGAAGAATGATAACTACGGAAACATCTAAGAGGGAGTCTGTTGATGCATATGTCTGTTCCCTACGTCATTGTATAACGTCGAGTCAGTATTTAAGAGCGAAATGTCAAAGTTTATGTATATATAGGGTCAAGTTCGCTTGAAAAGGAAGTGTTGTAGTCACTTGACTAAGCAAGTTCGCCCGAACTTGCATCTCCTCCAGCGAACTTGTTCTCCTATAAATATGAGACTTGTCATTTCATTTGTAAGAATCAGAGATTTTGTCATGACAGAGGCGAAGCTCTATCCAAGTGTTTCCAGGATCTGTAACGTCTACACATTAATGAAACAATGATTAAACATTAAAGAACTTGTATCCAATGCCGCCTATGCAAACTGATTCCGCACGTTTAACTTAGGTTTGCCAAATTAGGACCAGAACAATCCATACAACGGACCTACAAAATGGAAACAAGCAAATTTATTTATGGAACCATCAAAGTGTTTCAAAGATCCTTGGATAAACAAAGCGAAAATGTAAAAGCTTAAATGTTCACAGCTACATTGTCACTAGTACGAGACTCGTTAGCATTAATGTTAAATGCTCATCCACGGGCTGGATTTTCATTAACAAGATTCGGGCAGTTGTTTCTAAAATGATCCATCTCACCACAGTTGTAGCAAGAACCTGGTGGGAAGTGAGCTCGAGCAGATCGACAAGAGTTAGCTGAATGACCAAGTTGCCCACATGAAGTGCATTGACGACACTGTAAGTGAGCTTGGTGATGAGCGTTGCATCTGTTGCACATCGGTGCTGTACCAGCATAAGGTTTCCTCGCAGGAGGTTGAGCTGGTTGATTGGAGCAACTTGGGTGTTCTTTGCAACTACTACAAAGTTTTGTGAAGTTTTACGCTTCTTTGACTTTTTAGGGTTTTCAGTTTTAGTGTCCTTGTCAAATGGTTATTTGTTGCCTTTGTAGAAAAGTTTACCCTTCTTAATTTGAGATTCAGTCAGGGTAGCAGATAGTTCAATGGCATGTCTAACTGTAGTGGTATTGCTACCAATGACTATGTCCTGAACTGGGTCAGGAGGCCATCAATGTACTTTTCGATTGCCTTGTCCAAAGGCGTAACCATGGTAGGACACAACAAACTTAGTTCCTCATATCGGTCAGTGTAGGCACGATGTTCCCCACGATCTTGTTTCAGATCATGGAATTCGTTCTCTAATGCCCTTTGCTCATAACGTGGGTAGAACTCTTTCATAATAAGATCTCTAAGCTCTTCCCATGTCTAAGCCAGCGCTACATCCGTGCATCTATCCCTCATAATTCCATTCCACCACGTGAGTGCTCTCTTTTGGAAAACACTCAAAGCAAACTCTACTTTGCGCTCGTTCGGATACTGAACATGGCGGAACGTGCTTTCGATACCCTCAAACCATTGTAGGAGCCCAGTAGCTCCCTCAGACCCACTAAAGTTGAGTGGTTTGGCCGAGTTGAATTGTTTGAAGTTACACGGAGTAGGTGCATTGTTGTTATTGTTGTTGGAGGCTTGATTAAGTTGAGCCACAAGGTTTGGGAGTACAGCAGCCATCTGCTGAGCAATTAGAGTTGCCATTTCGGCGTTTTAAGTAGTGTTGTAATGAGGAGGCATTCTGAAAGAGAGAAAGGAAAATGTGAGAGGGAACAAGTTGGATTGATAAAAGGATAGTAAAAAATGAATGTTAAGAATATCAACGAAGCATAATGATTATGATCATTTGTTCGTTACCTAAAACAAACAAATGACATTGTGACTAATCAAAGTAAATGGGTCTTTATAATGTATCGCGAAAACATGTTTTAGCATATAAGTGGACACTCACCCCAAGAGTTCCCAGGTAAGAGTGACTGGTCCGGTGATGCGGATTTGTACGAACACTCTAGCCTTAGGCATAAAACCCAGGGTACAAGCATCCACCCTTCTGGATTGCACATGTTCACATTATTAAAGCCCAAAAACAAATCATCTAAGGTTAGATGATTTCTCGTGAGGTTTTGAAAAAAAATTGTCTTTCAAAAATGTTTTATGTTTTGTTTTTGGTAATCACCTAAGGAAAGGTTATGGTAGTGTATTAAGAATCTAAACTCAAGTAAACTCGCGTTGGGGTCCTAGGAAGGTTATAGACTAGGCCAAAGCATTACTAATAACCTAATTCCCTATAACCAGTGTTCTAATACCAATTTGTAACACCCAAATCGCGTATAACAACACGCGGCGGAAACACTTGGGGAGTCACGTTACAAATTGTTTCACAACACATGGTACTTAAAGTTTTGTTTTATTAAACTACCGAATTACAATGTCTTGTAATAACGGAAATAAATACAATCAATTTGTCTTTCAGGTTTTAAAGTCACTAAGGCACGAATCCATCCTATTTGTAGCATGTGGCGACAATCATCACATAAGTAAACCTGAAACATATGAAAAAATAGGTACGTCAGCATAAAAATGCCTGTGAGTAACATAGGTTTTGTGTGTGTCAAATTCATGGCTTTGTATTTATATTGCAAAACCTCGTCTAACTTCAAGAGTCGACGAGTATGAACCTTGAAAACAAAAGTGTTTAATTTTGCATTATATAATCAACTTAACAAGTTGACGTGAGTGAAAGAAAACTTTGTAACCCTGAATCTTGACGGAAAACTTTTCCTTTTTGTAAAACCGACTAGTAAATTGATTTAAAAGAAAACATTTTTATGGTTTATATCTTTAAATGAAAATCATTGTGTCAATGTTCAAAACCATTTGTTCTTGTTATAAACCAATCGTCCATGTCATAAACCATTGTACGTGTCATAGATCAATCGTCCGTATCATCAGTCAAACCTTAGTGTTTTAATTGTGAAAACTTATGTTCGTTCTTTAATGAACACATTCAAGCCTGTGTTGACTATACCTGTAATTCCTCACGTTTCGATACTTTCTACTTATGAAAAATTAGTGTTGAAATTCTATTTTGGGAAACCTTTGTATTCGTATTCATCTTTTCATTGTAAACGTTGTAATCGAGACTTGATTCGTAATGGAATAAAACATGTTTATCATTATAATTGTTATACACATTCATACTTATTTTACTTGTTCATACAATACGTACACTTGATAGGCATACTCGAATACATGAAATACTTGATTATACAAAACACTCATACGTTATGCATACTTCATACGCGACATTGATACGTTTGTACATACATTATACCAAGTGTTTATACTCGATCTCAACCATATTATACTTACATATACACTTATGATATGTTACATGGTCTTATGATACATAACATGTCCTAAAAATGCCTTAGAAATGCATTAAACCCGTCACTTATCATCAAAATATCAAAAATGAGATTTTATCCGGACCAGACCCCCATGCGGACCGCATGGGGGAGTGGATGTGGTCCGCATCCATGTCTGGGCGGGCAGAATGTGTTTTCCTCACGGGTTTGCACGAATCCCACGCTTCTAACACCCTCCAATCACCTCCAAAGCTCATTAAACACCCCCTCTAACCAACCCAAATCATCCCTCTATAGAACCCAAGCATTCTCCACCCATTTTCCACTTTCACAACTCATTCATCTCTTCTAAATCCTCTCAAGAACACTCCAAGTTACTGAATTCGGACATATTATATACCTTGTGCAAATGTGAGCATAACTCACTCAATACACAACGAAATAACCTCATTCTTCTTCCTACATACTTGGATAATCTTTGGATTGAATTCCTAGGGTTCTCATGGAGAATCCAGACATGGAGATGCCCTGAAATTGTCCATAAACTTTCTGTTTGAATTAAAACTTTTCAAAACTTGTTTATGTTCATCCAACTTGAGTTAATCTCATCTCAAACCTATGTCCTAATGCTTACAACACTCTTGTGGTTGGTTAGGCTTAAAAACAAGCTTGAGACATTCAAACAAGAGGTTTAAACCTCACAAGTAATTTTGTTTTCATAGAGCATTTAGCTCACAAGTGATGCAAGTTCATAGACTTATTCATGTGTGTCCACCAAGGTTAGCTTTGGCTATCCTAAACATTGAGACCACATATCACTTGATGATTTTCATCATCATCTCAAATAGTTTACTAGTCCTAAAGTGTCACAACCCCGCCAAGCCGTTGACATGTGTCCTCGTGTGCTCTTCGGGTTGTATTCACTAGCTACTTGATATTATGGTGACATACTTTCAATTCTTGTCAATTCATTCTTGTATTGTTCTTATTCATGACCCTCCTTGTTGTGTATGACAACTCGTGTAGTGGTGAATCATATAAAGAGGTTAAATGGATGTTCATCATCCTACCTCCATGCTTGACTTACTTGTATACTTAGAGGTACCAAAGTGGATGGTTCATCCTCCCACCTCCTACATGATACTATATGTATATACTATGGACTATAATACTGTCCTAAAAACCGAAACCTTGATAATGACTAAATAATCACCTATCAAGTTATTAAGTTTGTCACTAAAGTACATAGTTCCTTGTCATGATTCTAATAGATCTTGAACCTATGAAACCATATTAACCCCTTTTCGGGTTATCATAGTGTCAAGTACAAGTGCTATGTCTTAGTGAATATTTTCGTACATAACACTTTAATCCTTATTTCCGTAATCTTGCTCGAATAATCCAAATCTACCGTTACACTCTTAACTAATGCCTATGTTCTTCTTGTAGAAGAACAAGGTGCCAAACTCTAAATATCACAACAAAGCTATCGGGATTTCTTAAGTGGAACGCTTAGCAAAACCGTGAGTACACTCGACCCATTTACCGTTTTAATCACTTTTGGGTTGTAACATGTTTACCTATCAAAATACACATATCACAAACTCATGCTTTACATGCTCAATCCTTATACATGAATATTTGTTATGCCTAGATACATGCTTGACTATACTTGCTTGATCATTAACTTAGCTAGCCCAACTTATCATATATAGCGCTATAGGAGTAGCACACCGCCCTTCGGGGTTATGTTAAGATTCTCATACTTATTTTTAGTCTTGTCGCTTTTGTGACAAGGGAAGCTCGATCTCGTTAAAACTTTTATGGAAACTCGGGGTTTGACCTAGTATTGCATGACTGGTATGAACTTTGGTTACAATTACCATGTGGATTCGAGTTATACATTTTATACTTATGCTATGTAATCACAAAACTTATGTACTCGCCTTTGCCTTTGCATTGAACTCGTATTTTTAACATGTTATAGGTTGATGAAGCTTTGCCATGAAATTGGAGTAGAGATGAGGCTTAGATACACATATAGACATTAGGTTTATGAAATGTTGTATCAAATTTTGACTTGTTATTGTTGTATTTGATTTCAAATGATGTACTTGACAATGTTATTATGAATGAAATATGGGTTTTGTTTAAATATTGTTGCCAATAATATTTATGAGCAATGAGCAATCTCGTTTTCGTCTCATCCAGATTTTCCGCCATCGATTGGGGTGTGACAGATTGGTATCAGGCCCATAACAATAGGGAATTAGGTAGAATTGCCATGTTTGACCTAGTCTATAGTTTAAGTGTCCATTTTTAACCATTCTTATATCATGCTTAATACTTTATTCTTCCTCATTGCTTCTCCCTTGTCTTTTGGTCTTAAATGTACATAATGTCTTTCCTAAGACGTTTTACATAATACACTTGAAGACTTTAAGACACTCATGATGTAAACGAGGCGATTTGCACCACGATAGGTCCAATGACTTACAATTTTTGGTGAAATCCCTCATTCCGCGTATTCGATTTTTCATGAAGTTATACCATCAGGTTAGGAGTGATATCCACATCTTGATGGAAACTTCCATTTCATGCTCTAGTGGATCTTACAAACGAGTCGGAATATGCTCCTCGTTTAGTAAGAAACAACCACACTTAGGGTACGAAATCGTCAAGTTAGGGGTGAAACCCGCACCTTGTCGATTAAGTCCCGTTCCTTGATTTTCGCTCTCGCCAAAGTTTCGAGTTTCTAATCGATTAGAGACGTGTAGTAACTGGAAGGGTAAAGTACCGTTTGTCGCTTTTCGATGAGAGTATTTTACCTATAGGCCAAAGCACGTTTCTCTAATTAGAAAGGATCTTCGATTCACTTTGGAATTGTCGAAGTTTCTCTACTCGAAACAATCTCATGTTTTATCGAGCCAATCTTTTATGCTATCTCAATTTTTATGTAATTTTATACTTGTTACCTTATTCGTTTGAACCGTTACACATTTCGCACGATTATCGCAATAAAAAACAAAATTAATTCTCGCGAACAAAATAAATTTATACTCCTTATTCGCATTCATACGTGATTATATATGCTATGCTTAATGAATTCATGCAAACTTTGTGAACTATACTTGATGAACCCATACAACCTTATGTGAACCATGCTTGAACCTTATACATGCTTATTCATGCACAACTTGTTTATTTTCCATATTATGATTAAGTCTCATCCCTTTTCTTCTATGTTGAACCTCTAGATGAATTCTCCTACTCATCCAAGAAATCCAAGAGGTCCAACAGGGGTTCTAACAAAAACAACAACAATGAAGACTCCATCTCCAAGCAAGAACTCATTGGTCTTGTCGCCGAGCAAATGGCCGATCAAATGGCCCGGGTTATACTCGATATCGTTAGCCAGCTTCAAACCATCCATACCGAAGGCACACCCAAACCCTCTGCCGACTCTTAGACCGACAACCCCAAAGCGTCCTTCCAATTCAAGCATTTCATGGCTTGTAAACCGGTAGAATTCACTGGCGTGGACGGTGTCACCGCCATGATTAACTGGTTTGACGCAATGGAGCTTACCTTTCTTCAGGGCGGGTGCCCTGATGAACTTCGAACCCTCAATGCTACCGGGGTCTTTCGCCAGAGATCCCTCGAGTGGTGGACTACAGAAGTAACAAGCGTGGCAATGAAGCAGCTCACACTCTCACTTGGGAAGAGCTCAAGCAGCTCATGAGAGATTTTTTTCGTCCTCCCCACGAGAACAAGAAGCTTGAAAACGAATTCTGGAGCTGAAGGACTAATCGCTCGCTTTAAACAGTTGAGTATCGTCTATCCTGGACAGGTGGATACGGTTCCCAAGGTGATAGCCAAGCTTATTCGTTCGCTTTCACCTGTGATCATGAACCACGTAGCCACCACACGCCCCAAAACCATCGAAGAAGCCTATAGCACCATCATAGAGCTTAACCACAACTGCATCCTTCAGGGGGTCTTCGATAAGGTTCCTACAAAGCATGCGCACCAAGCCACAGCCAACGCCACCACCACTACCGAATCACCTCCCCTCAAACCAAAAAGAACAACCTCAAGAACAAGAAGCGGAAGGCTTCGGTTCAAAACAACGTGGTCGTCACTTCGCCTACCCCTACACCCCTAAATGCCATCTCCTCCACCCAAAACAACGATCCACCCAAACGAAACTACACTGGTACTTGGCCTAAGTGTGATCGTTGCACCTACCCGGCAACGGAACCATCTCCCTAATACACCGTGTCGGAAATGTGACAACTGTAAAAGGATGGGGCATTTCGCTAGCCATTGTCGCCAAACCCAAAGCAATCAAGCCATCATCCCTAACCCTAACCCAAACCAAGCTCAACCCAACGCCAAAATGCTCCTATGCGAGCATGTTACAAATGTGGTGATCCCAACCTCTCGCCAATGTTTGTCCTCTTCTCAACCAGCAGCACCAGCATCAGCAACAGCAGCAGCCTGAGCCTGCAAAGGGGCGAGCTTTCATTCTTACCTCCGCTCAAGCCCAGAGCTCTAACGACATCATTACTGGTACGTTCCTTGTGAACCATATTTATGCTACTTGCCTATTTGATACTGGCGCCGATAGTAGTTTTGTATCGCTAGAATTTGAACCTTTGCTTAACTGCGAACGATCTAAAATGCCTAATCCTTTCACTATTGAAGTCGCTAATGGTAAAACCATCTTCGTTGATTCTGTTCTTTCTGGTTGCTCTTTGATTCTTAACGATCATTCGTTCTCCATTGACCTCATTCCCATGCAAATGGGTAGTTTCGACATCATAGTAGGCACGGATTGGCTTATGCGAGTTCGTGCCGAAGTGGTTTGTTCTGAAAAGTTTATTCGCCTCCCTCTTCCTCAAGGTGATTCTCTACATGTCTATGGTGAGAAACCTTCTAAAGATCTCAAGCTTATGTCATCCATCAAAGCGAACAAGTACTTGCGTAAGGAGTACTTTGCCTTTCTCGCCCACGTTGTGGAAAAGAAAGACAAGGGTCCGAGCATAAGTGATGTTCATGTCGTTTGTGAGTTTCCTTCCGTTTTTCCCGAGGATCTTCCTGGTCCTCCGCCTCCTCGAGCTGTTGATTTTCGTATTGGTCTTATTCCTGGCGCAACTCCCATTGCGAAAGCTCCCTACCGTCTAGCACCCTCAAAGATGCAAGAGCTATCAAGCCAAGTTCAAGAGTTTCTTGATAAAGGCTTTATACGCCCTAGTACTTCCCCTTGGGGCGCTCCTGTTTTATTCGTCAAAAAGAAAGATGGGTCTTTTCGGATGTGCATTGACTATCGTGAACTCAATAAACTTACAGTCAAGAACCGATACCCACTTCCTCGTATTGATGACCTCTTCGATCAACTGCAAGGCGTGAAGTGCTTTTCAAAGATTAATCTCCGTTCTGGCTATCATCAACTTCGGGTTTCCGAGGAAGATGTACCTAAAACCGCTTTCCTCACTGGATATGGACATTACAAGTTCGTGGTCATGCCTTTTGGTTTGACCAACGCGCCCCCCGTGTTCATGGATCTCATGAATCGAGTGTGTAAACCTTTCCTCGATCATTTTGTCATTGTATTCATCGACGATATCCTAATCTACTCCAAGACGAAAGAAGAGCACGGCGACATTTGCGTCTCATTCTTCAGCTTTTGCAAACCGAACGTCTTTATGCCAAATCTCCAAGTGTGAATTTTGGCTAAAAGAGGTTCAATTCTTAGGTCACACTGTCAATGAACTCGGTATACACGTTGACCCTGCAAAGATAGAAGCTGTGAAGAATTGGATTGCACCTAAGTCGCCCTCTGAAATTCGTTCGTTCCTTGGCCTAGCTGGGTATTATCATCGTTCCAAGATTGCCGTTCCTTTGACTTTGTTGACTCAAAAAGATAAACCTTTTGTTTGGGGTTCCGAACAAGAGGAATCTTTCCAAACGCTCAAGGACATGCTTTGTAATGCTCCTATCCTGACTCTCCCTGATGGGAACGACGATTTCGTCGTATACTGCGATGCCTCTAACCAGGGTCTCGGTTTCGTACTCATGCAACGAGACCAAGTAATCGCTTACGCATCGAGACAACTCAAAATACATGAGAAAAACTATACTACTCACGACCTTGAACTTGGTGCAGTTGTTTTTGCATTAAAGATTTGGCGACACTACCTCTATGGTACAAAGTGTACGGTCTTCACCGACCATAAGAGCCTCCAACATATCTTTGATCAAAAGGAACTCAACATATGACAACGCCGTTGGGTAGAATTGTTAAACGACTACGACTGTGATATTCGCTACCACCCTGGCAAAGCGAATGTCGTGGCCGATGCACTTAGTTGTAAGACTCAGGTTAAGAGTGTTCGTTGCTACCAAATTGTGGGAAAACTCAACGAGTTGGTTCGTCAAGCACAATTTGCCGTTATCAACGAGGGTAACCTCGAAAGCGAATCGAATTGTGGAGTCGAAAAGCCACTCGAAGTTAAACCTGATGGTATTCTTTACTACCATGGTCGTATTTGGATTCCAGATCGTCTTAATCTTCGTACTACCTTGATAGATGAAGCCCACAAATCCCGATACTCCATTCATCCTGGAGCTGATAAGATGTATCATGATTTGTGTGCATCCTATTGGTGGCCTGGAATGAAACGTGATATCGCTCTCTACGTATCCAAATGTCTTACCCTTGGTTGAATTCTCGTACAACAATAGTTATCACGCTAGTATTCAAATGGCTTTATTTGAAGCATTGTATGGTCGTAAGTGTCGTTCGCCTATTTGTTGGCAAGAGATTGGAGACGCACAGATCACCAGTCCGAGCTAATACAAGAGACAACGGACAAGATCTTATAGATACGTGGTAATCTCCTCAAAGCACGAAGCCGACAAAAGAGCTACGGTGACAAAAGACGCAAGCCCTTGAAATTTAATATAGGTGATCATGTACTTCTTAAGGTATCCCCTTGGAAACGCGTTTTCCGTTTTGGTAAGAAAGGCAAACTCGCTCCTCACTACGTGGGTCTTTTCAAAATCTTGGAAAGGATTGGCAAGGTAGCATATCGACTGGACCTACCTCAAATGCTCAACAATGTTCATCCTGTGTTTCATGTTTCAAACCTCAAGAAATGTCTAGCCGAAAAAGGACTTCAAGTTCCGCTCGAAAATCTTCAAATCAATGAGACATTGCATTTTATGGAAAAACCGGTCGAAATAATGGACTAAGGAGTCAAGCAACTAAGGCGCAGTCGAATCCCTATCGTCAAGGTTCGATGGGAAAGTAAAACGTGGCACCGAGTATACTTGGGAACTCGAAAGTGATATGAAGACTAAGTATCCGCGTCTCTTCGTTGCATCTTCCTAAATTTCGGGATGAAATTTCCTAAAGGAGGGGAGACTGTAACGCCTCGCGTTTCGATACTTTCTACTTATGGCAAGCTAGTGTTGAAATTCTATTTTGGGAAACCATTGTATTCGTATTCATCTTTTCATTGTAGACGTTGTAATCGAGACTTGATAATGGAATAAAACATGTTTATCATTATAATTGTTACTTGTTCATACAATACATACACTTGATACGCATACTCGAATACATGAAATGCTTGATTATACGCAACACTCATACGTTATGTATACTTCATACGCGACATTTATACGTTTGTACATACATTATACCAAGTGTTTATACTCGATCTCAATCATATTATACTTACATATACACTTATGATATGTTACATGGTCTTATGATACCTTTGCATGTCCTAAAAGTTCCTTAGAAATGCATTAAACCCGTCACTTATCATCAAAATATCAAAAAAATGAGATTTTACCCGGACAAGACCCCCATGCGGACCGCATGGGGGAGTGGATGCGGTCCGCATCCATGTCTGGGTGGGCAGAATGTGTTTTCCTCACGGGTTTGCACGAATCCCACACTTCTAACATCCCCTCAATCACCTCCAAAGCACATTAAACACCCCTCTAACCAACCCTAATCATCCCTCTATAAAACCCAAGCATTCTCCACCCATTTTCCACTTTCACAACTCATTCATCTCTTCTAAATCCTCTCAAGAACACTCCAAGTTACTGAATTCGGACATATTGTATACCTTGTGCAAAAGTGAGCATAACTCACTCAATACACAACGAAATGACCTCATTCTTCTTCCTACATACTTGGATAATCTTTGGATTGAATTCCTAGGGTTCTCCATGGAGAATCCAGACATGGAGATGCCCCGAAATTGTCCATAAACTTTCTTTTTGAATCAAAACTTTTCAAAACTTGTTTATGTTCATCCAACTTGAGTTAATCTCATCTCAAATCTATGTCCTAATGCTTACAACACTTCTTGTGGTTGGTTAGGCTTAAAAAAAGGTTGAGACATTCAAACAAGAGGTTTAAACCTCACAATAATTCTGTTTTCATAGAGCATTTAGCCCACAAGTGATGCAAGTTCATAGACTTGTTCATGTGTGTCCACCAAGGTTAGCTTTGGCTATCCTAAACATTGAGACCACACATCACTTGATGATTTTCATCATCATCTCAAGTAGTTTACTAGTCCTAAAGTGTCACAACCCCGCCAAGCCGTTGACATGTGTCCTCGTGTGCTCTTCGGGTTGTATTCACTGGCTACTTGATATTATGGTGACATACTTTCAATTCTTGTCAATTCATTCTTGTATTGTTCTTATTCATGACCCTCCTTGTTGTGTATGACAACTCGTATAGTGGTGAATCATATAAAGAGGTTAAATGGATGTTCATCATCCTACCTCCATGCTTGACGTACTTGTATACTTAGAGGTACCAAAGTGGATGGTTCATCCTCCCACCTCCTACATGATACTATATGTATATACTATGGACTATAATACTATCCTAAAAACCGAAACCTTGATAATGAGTAAATAATCACCTATCAAGTTATTAAGTTTGTCACTAAAGTACATAGTTCCTTGTCATGATTCTAATAGATCTTGAACCTATGAGACCATATTGACCCCTTTTTGGGTTATCATAGTGTCAAGTACAAGTGTTATGTCTTAGTGAATATTTTCGTACATAACACTTTAATCCTTATTTCCGTAATCTTGCTCGAATAATCCAAATCTACCGTTACACTCTTAACTAATGCCTATGTTCTTCTTGTAGAAGAACAAGGTGCCAAACTCTAAATATCACAACAAAGCTATCGGGATTTCTTAAGTGGAACGCTTAGCAAAACCGTGAGTACACTCGACCCATTTACCGTTTTAATCACTTTTGGGTTGTAACATGTTTACCTATCAAAATACACATATCACAACCTCATGCTTTACATGCTCAATCCTTATACATGAATATTTGTTATGCCTAGATACATGCTTGACTATACTTGCTTGATCATTAACTTAGCTAGCCCAACTTATCATATATAGCGCTATAGGAGTAGCACACCGCCCTTCGGGGTTATGTTAAGATTCTCATACTTATTTTTAGTCTTGTCGCTTTTGTGACAAGGGAAGCTCGATCTCGTTAAAACTTTTATGGAAACTCGGGGTTTGACCTAGTATTGCATGACTGGTATGAACTTTGGTTACAATTACCATGTGGATTCGAGTTATACATTTTATACTTATGCTATGTAATCACAAAACTTATGTACTCGCCTTTGCCTTTGCATTGAACTCGTATTTTTAACATGTTATAGGTTGATGAAGCTTTGCCATGAAATTGGAGTAGAGATGAGGCTTAGATACACATATAGACGTTAGGTTTATGAAATGTTGTATCAAATTTTTACTTGTTATTGTTGTATTTGATTTCAAATGATGTACTTGACAATGTTATTATGAATGAAATATGGGTTTGTTTAAATATTGTTGCCAATAGTATTTATGAGCAATGAGCAATCTCGTTTTCGTCTCATCTCGATGTTCCCGCCATCGGTTGGGGTGTGACAATACCCCAAGGGTATCTTTAATAGACCCTAAAAGATCTCTTTAACAAGATTAACAAATCAACAAATGATTTGTCAATCAGAACAGTTTCTGTCGCTTCCCAAACTACCCACCAAATTCCAGTGAATAGTCTAGTAACGGGATTGTCAGTCCTATGGTACCATAACTTACTAGTGGCCGGCTTCGGCCAAAGTTAATGAATGTCATTCGTGTTATGGATAACGCACCAACAAGTTCGTTCACATTATTGAAATCATATTGTTTATATAAACCATCGACTTTGTATGAAAACTTGAAAACAGTTTAGCATATATGAATCACCCCAAAACATTTAAAAAACGTAAAAGAGGAGAGCTATGTACTCACTGGGGATTGCGTATAAGCCTTGTATGAATGTGTGAACAAAACCCAAAGATCAAGGAATCAAGTGTGTCTTGTGTCCTAGGAAGCCAAGAATGCTCAGTAGGAGGCCTCTACAAGTGGTTGCAACTCCAACTAGAGCAGATTAGAGAAAGAAAAGAATTGAGTAAGGAAAAATGGCCAAACTTGGTGCCTATTTATAGTGTTCTTGAAGCCACAAGATCACCAAAAGTGTCCCATGTGTTGGCACGATCTTAGAGATGTGTTAACATGTGTCAAATGCAGGTACAAAGCTGGCAAATTCGAGAACTTAGAGCCTAAGACAATGAACAAGAAGCTGCCAAGTTGCTGTGAAGAATCTGCTGAGCTGGGGACCCCTTACGAACCATATGGGGTTGTGCCTTACGGTCCATAAGGCCTGGTCAGGGGGCAGAAATTTGAAAAATGGCAGAAATAGCCCCTGGACTTGTATTGTCGCGTTTTGGCACTTCTAACACCCGTTAACCTCATTTTTAGGCTAAGGTTGATAAAGCATAGGGAACTTGAAATATGTCCAAAAATGTCATGGATGACGGTTCGTTCGGTTGTACGGTTGCGTTTTTCGCTTAATCACAACAAACACTTTAATTAATGCGAAAACGGCCGTAAATGCGTAACGAATAATATTATTGCATTCTCATCACTAAAATACAAGAGTTTAATGATTAAAAAAATTATTGAGTGTGCGTACATGTTCCGTCTTAAGAAATATGCGAATCAGTATACTTTCGCAGATTTTGCAAAATAGCCCCTAAGCATGAATAAACATGTTTTTGCCATACCAAACCCTTCAAAACTTATTTCTAAGTTTTGTAAAAGATATTTAGGGTATGTTTAGCTTATTTCATTGTTCCGGAGTGTACGTTACATTAAACTGTTTACGTTTGCGTAACAGTTTACGTGAAATTTTCAGAAAAGCTTTGAGGTGTCGAAATTATATATGGACTTAAATGTGTGAATGTCACATGTAATTATACAATTTCCGGGAATGAAACACAAGGTTTCATTGGATTCGAAATCGTTCGGAGTTGTATGATGGTTTTAAATGCACAAATGTCATAACTGCGAGAACCAATGTGAACACAAAAAAATATAAAAAACACAAAAACTTTCTTTTATTTTTTTTAACAAAAATCGCTATATTTTGTATGTAAAAAATCGCTATATGGGAAGTATGAGTTCACATGGTTCTCACAACTTGTGGTAGTTCCTAATTGAACTGGCGCCTATTATATATAATATATATATATATATATATATATATATATATATATATATATATATATATATATATATATATATATATATATATTTCCTAATTGAACTGGCGCCTATATATATATATATATATATAGGGTAAGGTTCATGCGAGAACCACCTTTATTGCGAGAACCGCGAGAACCACCTTCATTGCAAAATAAAATAAAAAAAATCAAAAAAGCACTCAATTTTTTAATAATTTTTTTTATAACTCACTATATTTCGTTTAACAAAAAAAATAAAAAAAATCGAGTAAAACATATCCATGCACATGTGCACACATATCATAACTTTGACAAATTCCGTAATACATTATCAGTAGTAGATAATTGCACTTTAATTTACAATACCATCCGTAAAACACTACTTTTTACATTACCAATATTCAAAATGCACATGTTCATCATTATGTATAACCATTATATAACGTGTTTTGGTAAAAAAAAGTTTGTGATTTTGAATGATAAAGTAGGCCCATATACATGTTTTTTGGTTAGTTATATCTAGTGGTTGATAGTTTGATTTTAGTTGTCACTCTATGATGTAATATATTGATTGGATGTTATAAATGGTGTTGATATACATGTAATAAAGTGAAAATATTGGTTTTGGTATTGTATTATAGATGGTAGGAGGTAATGGTATTGTATTATGGGTGGTAGGTGTAATGGAAGTGTATTATGGATGGTATGATAGATGAAAGAGAAAGTGTATTCAAAGTAGTGTACCAACCTTATTTCATGTTGATACATATAGATGCACATGTGCATTTCTAATATTCGTAACGTAAAAAGTAGTGTATTACACATGGTAGTGTAAATGAAAGTACAGTTGTCTAATATTTGTAACGTATTACGGAATTTGTCGAAGAAATGATATATATGCACATGTGCATGGTAGTGTATTATGGATGGAATGATAGATGAAAGAGAAAGTATATTCAAAGTAGTGTACCAAAACACCTTATTTCATGTTCATACATATAGATGCACATGTGCATTTCTAATATTGATAACGTAAAAATTAGTGTATTACACGTGGTAGTGTAAATGAAAGTACAATTGTCAAATGTTTGTAATTTATTACGGAATTTGTCAAAGAAATGATAAAAATGCACATGTGCATGGATAACTGTTACTCACTTTTTTTTGTTGACGAAATATAGCGAATTTTTCATTAAAAATATTAAAAAAATGGTTTTTTTTAGATTTTTTAAGGTATTACTGTTTGTGTTCACACTAGTTCTCGCGGTTCTCACAATAAAGGGTGGTTCCTAACGGATCCTTATATATATATATATATATATATATATAGGGCTCGGTTCAAATGAGAACCACCATGAGTTTTGAGAACCGTGTGAACTCCTTCTCGCGCGAGTTTTGCCAAAAAATTTTTTGCACAAACACAGATGAAAATATTATAAACACATATGTAAAAAAGTAAACAAAAATTGTCGAGTCAGAAGTTTTGACTGATGCAAGTTTTTTTTACGTTCTGGTGTAATTTTGTACGAAGATAAATATTTTTTTTACGCGTCACGTAAATGTGTGTATGCGGAATTTAAAAAAAAATTGGCTGAAAAGGTGATTTTTTATGACTTTTGAGAAGAAAAAAAATTCAGAAAAACCTTTTGGAGGGCTAGTTCTCACAACTAAAGATGGTTCTTATTTTTACCCATCCTTATATATATAATGCAAGTAAATGGAGAAAACCCTCTTAAATAAGAATACCCAGGAAACCTTGTTTGTGTGGACAAGATTGTTCCACATCATCAACTACAAACACATGCTTAAAGGGCATTTATGTCTTTTTGTCCATCCTTGTACCATACCAACCTTCACACTATCTAATGTTTCAAATCGTACCTCACCCTTTCACCAGCTTATTTCTTTCTTTTTCTCTAAAAAATACCAAGAAGCTCTTTCTTTTTTGAAATCTCCAGATCTGAAAGTAGATCTAGATCTTGTTCTCATCCCTTTTTAGTGAAGCCACATATCTGAAGATCAAAGCCACCACCGAGGCTCTCAAAGAGTAGGAAGTACGGTGTTGTTTTAATCACATCTTTGTTTATGGTTTTAGAGAGAGAGATAATGTTTTGGAGGGACAAACAAGAATTTTCATGTTGGTTATCGGGACACCAAGAACACATGCATAAGTGTGTGAGAGAGAAACATGTTTAAAGATCATACCTTGTTATATATGTAATATGTTTAGATTTATACTATGTATGACGTTTGGTAGATTTAAAATCAAAGCTTAGTTTGTTTTTTTATTTTAAATCAAGATCTAGAAGCCATATTTCACTCTTCAAAGTATATTGATATTTCTCTCTTCAAAGTTAATCAATATTTTTTTACATAGATTAATGTCGAATTTAAAATTGTTTGACCATCGATTTTGAGTTGATGATTGCTTTTAGTTGGATTTTGTGTGTGTGGGGGTGGTTGAGCTGGGTTTTTTTAGGGTTTATGAACTGGATTTGGTTTATTTTGTGTTATGGTTTTGTTTAAATTCGGCATCACTATTGATGGTATATAATTAGCTTGAAAATCCATAATTGTTACGATGTATGTTTCAAATTTTTTTGTTAGTTTAGTTGTTTTTGAATAAATTCACTTGGTTATCACATTTTCATTACCTTTAGAAAGTCTATAATTTTATCGGACTATCTCGTTTATTTTGAAAAGAGAAAGCCATGTTTTCTTACTGGCATAATAAGCTACGTATGTTACATTTCTATCAGCTACATTTATGTCAAGAGTATATTGATATTTTTTACGAAGATTAATGTTGAATTTCTAAACTGTTTGCCTAGAGTATATTGATATTCTTTTACGAAGATTAATGTTAACACTTCAAAATTATTTGTCCATTGATTAATGTTTAATTTCTAAACCATTTGTCATATCTGTTCAAACACGTGTTACAATGCGGGGTTACATATGTTGCATACAGGGTGTTACATGTGTTACACCAGTGGGTTAGACATGTATAACTAGTTGGCAAATGTTATATCTTGATGTTATCTGCGTTTACAACTTCTTGTCTAACACATGAGTATACACTTGTTATTGTGGTTTTTTCTCTTGTGTCTACTTTCTACAGATGATCAACAACATTCGCCTCGGAACTCTGTTATGAGACTCCTATTGGCACCAAATATTGTATACCTATTGTCGACGAAATGTTATCTACATACGATCTGAATATGTAATGGAGGATTTGTTATCTATATACGGTCTGAATATGCAATGAAGGAATTATTTTGTTAAAGATGAAGATGATTATAAAGTGTAAGTCTAGAAAACCCAATCGGATATCACTAACACAATCAAAAGTGCAGAATACTAATGGAAGTGACAAGAACAAGAACAATCAAATTGATTAGATTACACACGAGTATGAAACTCGTTTGGTACAACTATCACACAAACTCAAAAATTGCTAAGCAGAACAGCCACACGAACAACAACTCCTACAAATCGCTCTCTAGCTCTCTCCAAAAGCTTAACCCTAATAATACACTACACATAACATTATATAGGGTCCACTAACAATTCGGCCCACATGGCCTAACCCAAGCCCACCAGACAAACTAAGTCCAAATCTATTTAGTTAGCCCACATGGCTTATCCCCAAAATATCTAACCCATTAGAAAGCTAAGCCCAATAGCTTATACTTGTGTTTGATAAAGATAAGCGTAAACTTACTCAATTATATGCCTTACATAAAGAAATGGTTATGTTTTACAGTCTGAATAAGTAATCAGGTTTTGTCGTTTTTGTTTACCATGATGCAACATGATGTGTATCTATTTTTTGATTTAATTTGTTACACTAGTCTCATATACTACTAGTTACATATATTACTTATTTACCCATTAATGTGATGTTTTGGATGATGTAATGTTATTACGTATGTAATTTTACTAAGTTTAAACTGACACCGAGGGGGCTGCACTACGTAACATATGTTTGTAACATGTGTTATAATAGAGGATAACACATGTATACCAACTTTACACATGTTACATATGGTTGTTACATGTGTTACAACGTTAAGGTTACACATGGTACATATAGTTGTTACATCCAAAAAATTGTCCTTCAAAACAACTTCCGTCTTCATCCAAAATTAGCCATACTAACTGTCACACCCTCAAAATCCACATGCAGAGTTTTACCGCGAGGCGTGCGACTGACCAGGATCAAGCCACTAATCATGTTGAAACAAGTATTAAAGTTAAAAAAAATCATCACAATCAAGACGATTAGTGATTAAGATTTAAATGTCCAAAACGTAATTTAAATCAACAACGGAAGCTAAACGTAAAAATCAGGACATAAGTTAAAAACCGCAGTGTTCAATAAAATTTAAACCAATAGTTTAATGCCAGCCCTGAGACTCCAATTGCTACAAGCTCCCATGTTGTATCTATGTCCTGCAAAGCATGCTAAAGTGTATCAATAATGGTTGGCGAGTTCATAGTTTTAGTTTTAAAGTAAAGTAAGTTTCAAATACACTGGTTTATTAAAAACATGTCATGGGTAGCTAACCCACGGTTAAGCCACTAAACTGTGTAGTACTTAATACTTGACTGTAGTATGTTGTTGTAGCCCATATCAATGGCTCCCAGCACGGTGTGAGGTTTGTCAAACCTAAAAGTGCTCTTAACTAGTACCCTGTTTGCCAAACCCGGCAACTAATCGGTATAATGCATATGGACTTTTCAGATAGAGTTTCATTTAGTCTGCTAAAGATATGAAATCTAAACTACGTTATTTAATGGGCAATATTCTAACCTAAGAATATAGAGTAGTCCTAAATCCAGAAATAGTGTAGTTCCCAACCTGGGAACGCATTCTTTTAGTAAATGTGTGAACTCACCTTAATTTAGCTCGGTTAGATTTAGGTGGAGAAATAATGAGGATGGTCAACCACGTCCTAGAATGAGTACCATTTAATTCATTAGGGTGTGTTCATCCAATACATGAAATTCTACATGCGTCTAACACATAGCACACAACACGTTAACACGTGAACATTTAACCGAATAGATACATGCACATCACCATAACATTCAACATGTTCAACAATTCTCACATAAGTATCAATTAAGTTCAGGCATTACATGATAATATAAGCAGCACGCAAACACATATAAATCAACTAGTCATAATTCAGCTTTGACTCCTAACACTTCGGTGATTTTATTAAAATAGTAAAAAAAAAGCTTCAAAAATTGCGAATCTTTTATGTGACATGTATTTTGGTTGGCTACGCTTTGTATAAAATTCACAATGCCTAACTCTTTATAAAAAATTATGAAAATTCATTTACTAAGCAGTGGCCAGATTCATCACTTTTAAGCTACAGCTTACCGAAAAATTCATTTAAAATTTCTCAGTTATCCGATTGACGTAATTCCAATTGGATATTTGTATAGACACCTAAGACCATCTACTGTATAAATTTCATGACCTAACTCAAGGAATCCATTGAGATTTGATGTGAAACACAACATACAAATTCTACAGAAAATTGCAGCTTTGACCACTGAAACGAATTAAATCTTATGACTGACCAAATAAGGTCCAAAAACAAGAAACCAATGTGGTTTGAATCATATTTCCAAGAGGTTCATTTTAAACTTCAGAAAATCACATTTTTGTTCTGTTTTGACCAAGTTACAACCCACCGAAGTCGGCTGTAATGATTGGACAACTTTCCTTTTCACAAAACTTTCATAAGATGGGTTTCTGGGTTTCTTTATCATGTCTTGGCAATTACGCGAACGCCTTAAATCATTCATAGCAGGTTATATGCTATTATAACTTAGATTCATCAAACAAACATCAAGATTCGTCAACATTATAAAACCCTAATCAACAATATACATGGCTATGCATACATAAACAACACTACCAATCATCATACCCATCATGAACATCAAACATCATGTCTTAATAAACAAAAAACGCAACCATGTATATACAGACTTCAAACCGAATCAAACAAAACATACACACTAACCTTTGAGAGAAGAAAGAGAGCTAGAGTGAGAGATAGCGAGAGAGAAAGAATGAGAGTGGCGATGGGGGCGGTCGCGGCAGTCGCATGTCGAGAGAGAGGATGGAGTGTTAGGGTTTTGTTTTGAGACTTATGTTAATACGTAACATACATACGTACAATAATAAGGGTTTCAAGTTTGGGGCGGTTTAGGATAGTATTTGGGGCGAACACAGCTTGGGCCGTACTTGACTTGGGCCACAAGCTAAAGGGTTTGGGTTTATTTCACCGATTGGGCTTGGGTAACCAGGTAAGGTGCCACAACTGCAAGAGTTAAGGGGTGACGAGTTAAGGTTTCTTGGCCGCAAACAAGACAAAAGGGATGGGGTAGTGGCTTGGGCCATTTGGGCCACACACATGTTAGGGGATAAGGGTTGGCTTGGTTTAGCTCGGGTTTAGAAATCGTTCACGTGTATCTATAAATATATGCATATAACAGGTCAATGTGTAAATACATAAATAGGCATTTATGTAAGTGCGTGCAGTTAAAAGAAATACTATGCAATAAAGATACGAACACGAATAAATGACTGCGAAGATAACGATGTTTACCTCGAAAACACGGGTTGTTACATTACACCCAAGTTGATAGAAATTTCGGGAGCAGTCGCTGAAGGAGTTAGTGTGCTTGAGAATTTTCGTGGGGTGTCACACTAACAATGAAAATAAGAATGAGTTTTATATCAATAGTTGTAATGCTTCCAAAAAACTAAATTTTATAAAACTAACTAGTTAGTTTTTTATCAGTGTTAGTAAGTTTTATGTCATTTTTGGTTGTTAGTATTTGCACACATTACAATCAAACTTAAACGTAACAAAAGTGTTTTATACAAACTTCAATATATAAAAATTATCCAAAAACTATCATAACGTAACAAAAACCTAACATATTCAGGAACCATGTTTGTTAGCACATATGTACTTTTTATTAACTTTCATGATAATGAAAAGTGTGTATATTCAAATACAAATACATGATGTAACATAGTGTGTTTCTATTTGTCCCTTTAATATGTTACACTAGTCTCATATATTACTAGTTACATATATTACTTTGTGTACCAATTGATGTGACGTTTTAGATGAGGTAATGTTGTTATATATGTAATTTTACTATGTGTAACCTGACGTAAAGGGGGTTGCATATATATCACACAAGTTTGTAACATGTGTTAGAACGTAAAGGTTACATATAAGTATACACGTATTGCATATAGTTGATGTTGTAACACATGTAACATGTGTTGCGCGTGTTACAACATCAGAGTTACACATGAGTATGCACGTTAGACATTTTCATGGGTATGCAAGTCCTTCCATTTTGTTTTTCCCATGTATAAGACTTATGGCTACTAAGTTGGGTTGATTGTAAAAAATATATGTTCCTGTAGTTCTTTTTATCTACTAGTAACATTGTTAATAACAACTCTAGGTACATATGTAACTAGCGAAATGTTACCTATGTATGGTTTGAATATGTAATGAAGGAATTGTTGTGGTTAAGATGAAGATGGTTATCAAGAAATGAACATAATTAGTTTTTATAGTTTGAATATGTAATTAGGTTTTATGGTTTTTATACCAATTCAGTATCTAACATATACAGGAAATATGTTGTAACATGTGTTACACTAGAGGGTAACATATTTATAGCCACATCACACATGATACATATAGCTGTTACATGTGTTACAACATCAAGGTTACACATGAGTATACACAGTACACATGAGTACATATATAGAGGAGTTAGGTGATATTGCGTTGACTTTGGGAGGTGAGTGAAATTTCTTGTTCAATCACTTACGTTGACTTTGGAGTTAAGTGGAATTTCTTGGTACCATAATTCTTATGGAGGGGAGCATTCCTCTTATTCAGAGTGGTCAAGTGATGATTGTCAATGGATATAAGTTGGTATTGTTTAAGATTGTCACATTTTTTAAATTTGTCATGTTTCAAGAAGATTGTAGTGTATTAGATGGTTTAACTTTCTAATTCATGAACTTGCATTTGTTTTGACAATTTGGCATGCATTTCGCACAACTTTAGTCTTCTATAGCACAGTTTCACTAGATAAGTTAAACTTAACAATCTATTTGCACGATTGGCTTTGAAGTGAAGTTTTAGTCTACATATTCATGATATTGAATCAAGAGCTGATATAAAGTTTGTAAAGTTTTTCTCCCCCTAAGTGTGGATACAAAAGTTACATTTTTGCTACTTACATATGTAACAACAATTGTTACATATGTAATAGTGCCTTGTTAACACATATCAGTAGCGCATCTGACACGTTTAATAGTGGTTTATTATTTTTCATTCAACATGTTACATATGTAACAACATCTAACAATTCTTCTTTAACGTATGTAACGATCATTGTTCAGTAACATGTTACATAAGTTTGTCCCAATGTTGAGTAACAGGTGTAACAAGAATTATGAATAAACATGTAACATGTATGCAATTTGCCCGCTTTTCCAAGTACAATTTTGATATCATTTCAACCAATGGACTCATTTGTTTTGGTGTTATGCCCGCTTTTTCGATTGCACTTTTGTTATCCTTTCAAATAGTACTTACTTTTTTCATTCAACGGGCTCGTTTTCCTTTTTAGGCAAATCGCTCGCTTTTTCGGGTGTAGTTTTGCTATCATTTTAACAACTAAAACATAAAAACAAAACAATATCTCACATATAGTATTATAATACCACAAAATGGTAACAAAATTCCCTCTTTTCAAATCTTGTTTATTTTTAATTATAGAAAAGATATCAAATCTCACCCATGTAATGGAAAAAATAAAGACAAGTAAATAATCATATTACATTAAACAACTTTGGCAATTAATCTACCATGTTTATAAAAAGATTAAAACCCACATGAGAACTTAACAAACCCCCAACGGAGAAAACCTATGAAACCCAATAGTAATATATTCAAACCTGTTTCTCTCTCACACACTTGTGTGTGTTCTTAGTGTTCCAAAAACTTTCTCTACCTAATAACAACACTTTGTTTCTCTCTCTAATACAACAACTTTCTCTAGCGAGGGAGACGATGGATATGAAGAACCGGCCGATTTTAGACGTGGTTCTCTCTTACACACTTGTGCGTGTGTTCTTGATGAACACGATGGAGATTCTTGTTTCTCTTTCTTAACCAACAACTTTCTCTCTCTAAAACAACAATTTGTTTCTCTTTCTAAAACAAGAAATTTTTCTTACACACATGGAGAGCTGAATGGGGGTGATGATGGTTTTGATATTTTGAATTTTGAAACAAAAAGAGAAAGAATGTGTGAAATGAATGATGATGGTTTAATGATGACAATTATACAACAAGAAGGAGAATAAGAGATATTTAATAGTATTATTATGTACTTTGGGGAATGTTTTTGTAGCCACTTAACATCACAAAGAAAATAATATCTTTAAATCAAATTAGGATCTTTTTATCTCAACTATTAAATCATGGTTATCAATGGTCATCATAAGGTTTATCAAGTTTTGTCACTACAAATAAATTTTATTAAAAATTTCTTGCTTAGTATATCAACCATTAAAATAATGCCTTGTGACTTGGGTTCCACAACAACACCCAAGTTCTAGTGCCTACGGTGATTAACAAACGGTCATCTTTTAACCTCGTTGTATTTTACCTAGTTCAAATTAACTTAGTAAAGATAATTCCTAGATGAGCTACATATAACACTAATATTTCCATGTAAAAATCAAAGTATACCTTCAACCCCTTTTAAGTCCTCACGTTTGATGTATGTAAGATGATCATAAGTTTATACAAAAGTGCACTCCACACCTCTAAACTTGTTTTATAACTAAACTAAAATCTCAGTAGTCTAATTGTGAGTCCCATTAACAATAAATTAGTTGATGAAACTATAATCAGTAGCATCCTCCTCATTACCAAAACTCCAGTTTTAAAACCCAACTAACCAAATTTGTACTTCTATTATCATCTAAGACACTTTTAGTGGTAATTATAAACAATCATCTATATTATAAACTCATCTAGGCAACCAAGTTCCATCAATTACTACTCCATAGTTGTGGTGGTCCCACAAGTTATAATGGTACCTATACGCCACAAACCCAATAATTATCCAAGTTTTGTTGTTTAAAGAAGTGGTAGGCCACATACTGATGGTTGCACCCAACAGAACCGGTGTTGTGATTAATGTAATCTACGTTTGGCTCTGAAAAGCTTTGTGCAAGAGCCATATGATAACATCAGCCAATTCGCCTGCTAAAAAGAACCAATTGGGGTCCTCTCGCCTTGTCATAAGTTGGCTTCAATACAACCTTTCCCTTCTCCTTTGACTTATAATCATCATTTAAAGCAATGTATAACATTATTTCTCTTTATTTAAAGAACAAAAATCATTATTTCTTGTCTTACAAGTAAACTTGGATTCTTTCGGTAAACAAACCAATTAATGAATAAATGTAAAATCACCATTTTTTAGTGTTCTCATAGCTGGCCTTGCTAATGAGAGAAAAAGCAAGTATGAAGACATCAGCACCAAGATTGCTCAATGGTCTCAGTCTATTGTAATCTTCTTGTCCTGTTCATAACCATAACATAGCTTGAGAAATGAGAACCAAACAGAACGTAAATAAGAAAAAATATTCCAACTTATATTAAAGTAATGAATTCATCCTGCAGTATCCCACAACCCAAGATGTATACACCAAAATTTGACCATTAAACAAGCGTCTTGCCAATGTGGAAATATATAAAAAAGGTTGTTATGATATTCCCTTCACAACTATATTCTACAAATTATATGAGATTATTAAGAGGCTTATTTTTTTAGAGGATTCAAGTTCGACCCATTTACTTATAGATGGGTTAGATCAGTTTGTGTTTTATCTCAAAAGGGTCAAAAAAAACTAAAAGTGGGAATAGGGTCAAAAAAGTTAAAAGTCACCCACGTCTAATGCAGAAAATCTATTTATAGTTTATTCAGATATGTTATTGTTATAATATAAAGACGACCCAACCTCTTTCAATCTTTTATCCAACCGACCCGGTCCATTTTGACATGCACAAAAACTGACATGTTTCAGTGCTGCCTATCTGACCTGCCCATGTATAAAGTATAAACTTTTGGAAATAAGCAATAGTAGCTAGAAGGTCATTGCTACCTTCATTTGAATTAGTACTGGTTCGGTTCATTACGATATGGATATCGACCTCGAATTTTGGTTTGGAACATAATTTGATTCGGTTTGAATCTTGATTTTTCTGATTTTGTTCATATAATGAGATCCCAAATTTTAACCCTACAAATAAAGTATTTTTTGTTATTCTGAAGGTTAGTTATTTTGTGTAAAAACATTTTATTGATGACCATAAAAATACCAACATCAATCTTTTAGTTCCTCTTAGTTTTTCTAGGGTGAAAATTTTGAATCAGTAACTAATGAGTTAGATCCATTGGATCATAAAAAAAATCATTTTCCAGATATATAATCAATAACGTGTTACCTCTGCGCGCGAATAGAGCATGGTAGGAACATCTGATTGGACACTTTCTCGAACGTCATGAAAGCCTTGTGGTGCCATTGATGAGGAAGTTGATCTCTTCTGTAAGACAGTCAACACTAACTAACATTGAAACAAAAATCAATAAAAAAACCTAATCGAGTAAATGAAAACAGATTTGGATGAGCGATTCATATATTAGTAGAAGCTTCCTAGCCGAGTGAAATAAAATGAAGGAATTCAATTTAATAAAGGAACAACGAATGAAATGAACATACAAAAACTGCTATGACAAACAGGTTTACTAGAAGCTTCCCAGTCGTTATAATAATAGTGTTCCACCACCATTATAATCTTAATCCCGGCATCCTCATTCCCTTCAGCAAGATAATCTGCAAATCTGTGTGCACATTTTGGTCAGCAAAAATGAAATATATAACATATACTTGATAGTAAATTTAATCCATGAGAAGCTGGAGTTCATATTTTAGTAAAGATGAAACCAGATTAAGAATCAGGCAGCACCCAACAAACTCCAGACATTTTTAATTCTCATACAGATAATACAACATCGATAAAGAACATAATCTGATAGTTTAAACATTGAATTACCCTTAAGCTTGTAAGAAAGTTCTTCAGACACAAGGGCCCCAAAAGCATATAACATCTTGTTGAAACCGAGTATGTTTTCATCCTTGCTTCATTATAACTAAAACACATCCAAACCAAATATTCCATATGCACAATCTATAATAACCTCATTAATGCATATAATCAAACAAATTAAAATGTAATGATACAGTACAAGGTGCCGACAGATAGACATTAAGTGGTTGATATTTGTGTATCAAAAAACAGAGCAGAATAACTTACAATAAGACGTTAGGACTCTGATATTCATCCATGTGAACGTCATAACCTAACGCCTAAAATTGAACACACAAATTGTGAGTGATTGAGAATGATGTCAATAGAAACTCAAAAAAGATGTGAGAAAAAGCGCAAGAACAAATGCCAGCACCTTACCCTGACCTAATTGACCTGATCTCAGTTTGGTATCTTCTCATTATGTATTGAAGATTGAGCAATTAAACCTTATTGTTCACTTAAAGTGCATTACAATGGTTTTGCTCACATCAAAGATACAAGTCACAAATAATAAGGAATGGAATATGATAAATCTCTAAGGGAAAAAGCATTCTTGCATATAAGATTAACAATCGAATGATTAGGTTGACAAAACTTAGGGCTTGGATTAACATAACTCTGCGATTGCCCAAATCAAGATGCCGGCTCAGATGGCAGTACTCGTTCATATGGTGCTTTCGCAGTTCCTTGCATAGAAAATTTGGTGGCGAAATCTCTTTTCACATTCCAATCACTGATATCCAAAATAACCCTGAAAAGAAGTGAATTTTTTTAAAGGATTGTGTCGTGGCTCACTCTAAATAAAGATTATTGTTATGTTAAATCCTAGATTTGATTTCAGGTTATACATAACAGATTCAAAATTAATGATATTAGTTATGCTATGATTATAATTAGGATTAATTCTAGCCAACCAAACACACACACACATGAATAGTTAAATCATATTAATCTGGCTTTGAACTTGGATGGCTCTATAGGTAAATACAAAACCCAATAAGAAATATAACCCAGTATTCAATTGATTTTCACATCCAAATTTAGGGTTCACAATTGGGCAATACAGGCATCCAAAAAACCACATGACCTGAAATAAAAATCAGTAAATTAGAACTAAAATTAGCAATCAAAAATCAGTCGGGGTGTCAGAGTAGAAGAAGATAATTCCAATTCGAACCCAAAATACCTCTGGAAGTCTCGACCAGAACCCTAGAAGTCAAATCTAACCCAAACCGAGTGCAATGCAGGTATCATTTGATGGATTTATACCCCCTTCATGCATTTCTAGTGTATCTCTGAAAGTTTGGCTTGGATGCGAAACGATTCAAGTGCACCATTCATTTTTTCACGCGGTGAGGGGATGTGGAACAGACGAGGATAAGGGATCGAAGAAATCATTGAAACCTTATTAAATGAGGGGCATATTTGGTAGCAGGGGATGAAACTCATGGAGCTTAGCTTGAGACTTTGCAGATGGCGTCTTAAAAAAATGAGGTAAAATTATATTTTTATCCATCGGAAATGCTTTATATAGTTATATCTGTATATATATATACGTATATCTAGAAAAGTGTAACGTACAATAGGGTTTATCGTACGAACGTACGCGATTTTGAAATCGCATGTTATAAAAGGCATGTTGGTAAATATGATGAAATCGCATGTTGGTATATAAAGCATTTTCGTATGTTGGTTTTTTCAGCACAAATCGCATGTTAAAAAACAAAGTCGCACGTTGAAAAACCAGTCGCTTACAATTCGTACGTTAAGCCCTATCGTACAATAACCGACCTTCATATATATATATATATATATGGTAAGGTTCATGCGAGAACCACCTTTATTGCGAGAACCGCGAGAACCACCTTTATTGAAAAATAAAATCTAAAAAACCAAAAAAACACTCAAAATATTTATTTTAATATTTAAAAAAATCGTTATATTTCGTTTCCAAAAAAAATAAATTTTTTTTCTTCGAGTAACAGTTATCCATGCACATGTGCATATGTATCATAACTTTGACAAATTCCGTAATACATTATCAGTAGTAGACAATTGCACTTTAATTTACAATACCATCCGTAGTACACTATTTTTTACATTACCAATATGTGCACATGTGCATCATTATGTATAACCATTATATAACGTGTTTTGGTATAAAAAGTTTGTAATTTTGAATGATGAAGTAGGCCATATACATGTTTTTTGGTTAGTTATATCTAATGGTTGATGGTTTGGTTATAGTTGTCACTTTATGATGTAATATGCTGATTGGATGGTATAAATGATGTTTATATGCATGTAATAAAGTAAAAATACTAGTATTGGTATTGTATTATAGATGGTAGGAGGTAATGGTATTGTATTATGGATGGTAGGAGGAAATGGAAGTGTATTATGGATGGTATGATAGATGAAAGAAAAATTGTATTCAAAGCAGTGTACCAAAACAACTTATTTCATGTTGATACATATAGATGCACATGTGCATTTCTAATAGTCGTAACTTAAAAAGTAGTGTATTACACATGGTAGTGTAAATGAAAATACAATTGTCTAATATTTGTAATGTATTACGGAATTTGTTGAAGAAATAATACATATGCACATGTGCATGGTAGTGTATTATGGATTGAATGACAGATGAAAGAGAAGGTGTATTCAAAGTAGTATACCAAAACACCTTATTTCATGTTGATACATATAGATGCACATGTGCATTTCTAATATTGGTAACGTAAAAAGTAGTGTATTACATGTGGTAGTGTAAATCAAAGTACAATTGTCCAACGTTTGTAATGTATTACAAATTTTTGTCAAATAAATGATAAAAATGCACATGTGCATGGTTAACTGTTACTCAAATTTTTTTGTTGAATATTTTTATTGTTGGCGAAATATAGCGAATTTTTCAAAAAAAATATTAAAAAAACATTTGGGTGGTTTTTAGATTTTTTAGGTATTTTTTGGTGGTTCTCGCGGTTCTCGCAATAAAGGGTGGTTTCTAACGGATCCTTCTCCTATATATCTATCTATACATATAATAAAGTAAATCAATGTGTGACACGTGTTATTCATTGGAGACATCTACTTTTGAGTTTTCCCGCCTCTCTTTCTTTAATATTATCCTCAAATTTAAATTATAACTTAACAATTAATAAGATAAAAGAATATGACATACTTTATTTTATTTAAAATGTAGAATTTAATGTATATAAATTATATATTAAATAGTAAAGATAAGTTTATAATTTCAAATTAGAAACATCACTTTAAAAACGTAACAAAGTTTGAAGGATTAACACATGTGTCGGTTTACAATCTTATCCTAATTCATAATCATAATAAATAAATAGATAATCTACTATTAACATATTGGATTATTATAACAAAAATGTTAATAATTTCGATAAGATGATATATTAATATTATAATCTTTTCATTTTAATCATTAAAAGAAATTATTATATCGATTTTATTATAGAATTTATAAATCAATTTGTATATAACTTTAATAGTAAATTGCCAAAATCATATCTGAGGTTTGAACATGTTGTTGTTTAATCCAAAACAATTTTTTTGTACAATTTAGTCATTCACTTTTTGGATCTTTTGCCATTTTCATCCAAACATCTAATTTGCTTTATTTTTTCTGTTAAAGATTTGAATGAAAATGCCAAAAAATCTCAAATCTTAGGGACGGTTTTAGCAAAAAAAAAGTCAGACGTTTGGATGAAAATGACAAAAAATCCCAAAAGTGAAGGATTATATGGTACAAAAAAAGTTATTTTGGATGAAAATGACAAATATGCCCAAACCTCAAGGACGATTTTAGCAATTTACTCTAACTTCTTTTCATATTATTTGATTTATAAAAATTAGATTTATTCAACCTATGTAATACACGAATGTTTTTAAAGATATAACTTACATTTTATCGCTCAAATGTCTACTAATTTCCTTCTTGAATAATGTGTAGTGTATCTTCTTTTGAAGAACCATCTCCACAATCACTCTATCCATCGCGTATCGAGTATATCCGTTAGTTTTTTAATATAATTTTTTATTTGCAGCATAAAATTAGATATATTCAACCCGTGTAATAAATGGTTTTTTTAAATATATAACTTTTTCATTGTTTAATATACAATTTACATTTACTCAACTGATCATGTAATACATGTTAGTTTTTAATGATATATTTTTTATTCGGTAGATAAAATTACATTTATTCAACCTATACAATACACCGGGTTCTTAAAGATATAATTTTTATTATTTATGATATACAATTACATTTATTCAACCCGTGTATTAAACGAACTTTTTAAAGATATATTGTTTTATTATTTAGTATGGTAGGAGGTAATGGTATTGTATCATGGATGGTAGGAGGTAATGGAAGTGTATTATGTATGGTATGATAGATGAAAGAAAAAATGTATTCAAAGTAGTGTATCAAAAAACCTTACATGTTGATACATATAGATGCACATGTGCATTTATAATATTGGCAACGTAAAAAGTAGTGTATTATAAATGGTAGTGTAAATGAAAGTACAATTGTCTAATATTTGTAACGTATCACGGAATTTGTCGAAGAAATGATACATATGCACATGTGCATGGTAGTGTATTATGGATGAAATGATAGATGAAAGAGAAAGTTTATTCAAAGTAGTGTACTAAAACACCTTATTTTATGCTGATACATATAGATGCACATGTGCATTTCTAATTTTGATAACGTACACATTAGTGTATTACACGTGGTAGTGTAAATAAAAGTACAATTTTCCAATGTTTATAATGTATTACGGAATTTGTCAAAGAAATGATAAAAATGCACATGTGCATGGATAACTGTTACTCAAATTTTTTTTGTTTTTTGAAATTTTTTTATGTTGACAAAATATAGGAATTTTTTCAAAAAAAAAAATCAAAAAAATCAAAAAAAAAATTTTTTGAGTGTTTTTTAGATTTTTTTAGGTATTTCTGTTTGTATTCACACTGTTTCTCGCGGTTCTCACAATAAAGGGTAAGGTTCATGCGAGAACCACCTTTATTGTAAGAACCGCGAGAACCACCTTTATTACAAAATAAAATCTAAAAAAATCAAAAAAGCACTCAAAATTTTTTTTTTTTATTTTTTTACTATTTTAAAAAAAATCGCTACATTTCTTACCCCTAAAAAACTTTCTTTTTCGAGTAACAGTTGTCCGTGCACATGTGCATATGTATCGTAACTTCGACAAATTCCGTAATACATTATCCGTAGTAGACAATTGCACTTTAATTTACAATACCATCCGTAATACACTATTTTTTACATACCAATATTCAAAAATGCACATGTGCATCATTTTGTATAACCATTATATAACGTATTTTGGTACAAAAAGTTTGTATTTTTGAATGATGAAGTAGGTGTAAGACCCGTCTCAATAATTAAAGGATTTATATCATTAAGATACGCATGTCAAACCAAAATGCGTCTTTGCAAAATCTTTTGTCACAACAACATTCATACATAATTAGAAACATTCAAAATGTAGTTTTAAAGTGTTTACAAGATCACATTTTAACAAAAACAAAATAAGATCATCGCGGAAGCATCAACTGACATGTGTTCGGTCCTTGTATTTTCGCTAGATCTTCATCGGGAGTTGCATAACATTTACCTAAAATCAAAACCAACTTAAAAGTTAGTTTGTTTGTTAAATAATAAATTATAACAAGTTCTCCAAGCTAAACACAAAACAAGAAAAACAAATTTGCCAGCATCAGAGTCTCTCGCGGGCCGCGAGAGATTGAGCCTGCCTTGTCGCGGGCCGCGACTGGGTTATTTCGACAGAAAGTTTGGTTTTTTGGTACTGCATTTTCCCAGCTTCAGTTTTTACCAAAATTCCAACTTCAATTGTCCATAACTTTCATTCTACTTATCCGTTTTGCACGATTCTTTTACCCATACGTCCGTAATTCAATTACGGATATGTTTATCATCTTTGTTCACATCGAAATCTCGGTTTATAAGGGACTGGCTTATGAATCTCCCTTTTTTATAATTATTCGACCCGTTTAGTTTTCAAGTTACTCTACATGATCGTTATCAAAGTCGTTTCTAAATATTTTTACCCATTTCCGGGCTTAACAAGCATTAGCGTTTCGCTCCCATCACATGGTTTGCATGAATATTAATGCCATGCTTGTTGTCAATGTATCAAGCATGTGCATTTAAACAATTTCTACAAAGTCATTCATTTTGACCCACATCCATGAACTCATTTGAAACAAATTTAGCGTGTCCGTTTCTCGGCTTACGCATTCATAATACCCATTCATCGTGTGACATTCAAATCACTTCACACACTACCGATTCAAAACATTGTTTTGACCCGTTCGGTTGTCGAGTGTAATTCCCACTTCAAAGGCATACCAAACTTATATATTGTTCAACGACACTATTAACAGAACTCCAATATACGTTTATGCATAATGTAACGAAACCATAAGTTACGTACCTTTAGATTTTTTCCTTTAAGCGAGTGTCCGCTCCGGTTTGTCCGCTTGAAGATTTAATTCCTTTGCCTAAAAAAGTTCAACAACTACATGTTTAGAACTCTTATCGCATAATATTTCACATGATTCACCATATCATTCAAAATATGTGTTTTATTCAAATTTCAACATTTTAGCTTTCATTTAGGCGTTTTAACAAACACCTTATGGGCATGATTTTTATAAAATCAACAATCAAGTTTCACAACTAGTTATTTGCCCACATTAAACATCATTTTCAACTCTATATGTCTAGCATGCAATACAACGCCTAGATTGACTTCATGGAACTCAAATAACACCAAACTAATGATTATAATTTAGTGTTCTTCATCATACTACAAAACCCATTTAACATCTAAGTGGGTGATTATAAATCTTTTAATTGTCATGACTAAATCATCAAACTATTGACTAGGGTTTGTTCCTAGACATGGATTCATCCCAATTCCACCCAAAACATCAATCATTCAAACTAAATTTTCTATTTCAAGTTTTCCTCAAGAATTCGAGATGTAACCAAAAGATGAAATTCGACATACCTCGTGATCCCTTCACTTGGGTGATCACTATTTCGAGCTTGGTTTTCGATTTGGGTTTGATTTGCCCTTTCGATTTGGTTGATTTGCATGAGTTAGGGTTCAAGCTTGAGAGCCCTTTTTGCTCTGTGGAAAGTCACGACCAGAACATACACTAAAGTGTTTGTTTTGATGTTTTTATTAAGTTAAATTAAAACCCACTTTCCTTTTTGTCAACATAAGCCCCTCCACTTATTTAAGTTTTATAAAGGGTATTTCTTAACTAAGTTTCTTATAAATTCCAAGGACTCATGACTAACTAGGTTAATTATCCTAGTTATGTTATTTTGGCTTTTTACCGACTTTCGTTTATAATATGAATTCTATATTTTTGGGGTGTTACAGTAGGCCCATATACAAGTTTTTTGGTTAGTTATATCTAGTGGTTGATGGTTTAGTCATAGTTGTCACTTTATGATGTAATATGTTGATTGGATGGTATAAACGGTGATGATATACATTTAATAAAGTGAAAATATTGGTATTGTATTATAGATGGTATGATGTAATGGTATTGTATTATGGATGATAGGAGGTAATGGAAGTGTATTATGGATGGTATGATAGATGAAAGAAAAAATGTATTCAAAGTAGTGTATCAAAACACCTTATTTCATGTTGATACATATAGATGCACATGTGCATTTATAATATTGGCAACGTAAAAAGTAGTGTATTACTAATGGTAGTGTAAATGAAAGTACAATTGTCTAACGTATCACGGAATTTGTCGAAGAAATGATACATATGCACATGTGCATGGTAGTGTATTATGGATGAAATGATAGATGAAAGAGAAAGTGTATTCAAAGTAGTGTACCAAAACACCTTATTTTATATTGATACATATAGATGCACATGTGCATTTCTAATTTTGATAACGTACACATTAGTGTATTACATGTGGTAGTGTAAATAAAAGTACAATTTTCCAATGTTTATAATGTATTACGGAATTTGTCAAAGAAATGATAAAAATGCACATGTGCATTGATAACTTTTACTCAATTTTTTTTGTTGACAAAATATAGCGACTTTTTCAAAAAAATATTAAAAAAATCAAAAAATTTTTTTTGGGTGTTTATTAGATTTTTTTAGGTAATATTGTTTGTGTTCACACTGGTTCTCGCGGTTCTCACAATAAAGGGTGGTTCCTAACGGATCCTTCTCCTATATATATATATATATATATATATATATATATATATATATATATATATATATATGCAGGGCTGTCTCCGAAAAGGTTGAAATTTTTTTGGCCCTGTGCGAGTTAAAGTAAACAGGCCCTACTCGCCCTAATAAAACAAGAATTTAGGGCCGTTGTTGTGTCACTCAATAATTCTATCAAATCTTTTGCAAAATCTCATGTCATTGCTATTGTTATTGCCTCACTGAGCCTTGCGTTGCTGGGTTTTTTGTACCGCCCTCCCACCTTCATTGACGTTTGGTGTTTATTTAAGAGTAAACTGCCATAGTGGAATACTTATAATAAAATTAAAAGAAATGAAAACAAAATTATGAAATGGTTACTATTAATCAGTATATATTGAATCATTAGTAATAAAAAAATTGAAAACAATATTCTAAAATAACGGTGTCAGATTGGAAAAAGAATAACTAAGACCATCTGTAGTGGGTTTTTGGCGTTTTTTCCCCAGAAAATGCCCAAACCGTTCCTTTAACCGCCCCTTGGGCGTTTTTTCTCAAAAAAAGATCGACTTGGCGTTCTTTTTTCGACGCCCCTCCCTTGTTTCTTTGGCCAACGAGATCATTCCAAATCAAATATCATTAGTTTTTAATGTAAAAAAAACAAAATAATAATTATTCAGTAATCATTAATGGGGCATTATTTCACTACGGCCTTTTAGAAAAAAAACGCTCAATAATGCCTTAATAATGCCCTATTGCTGATTGGACTGTCACATGGCGCAAAACGCTCAGGGGTGAGGCTTTGTTTTACCCTACCACTACACATGGTCTAATGGGCAGCTCCCACACACGTGGCGTTATTCCTCCTCATGCGTTCTGTATGTCTAGATAATTGATTTTTCTTTGATAACATGCGTTCTTTAGTTAATTAAAAAAGTTGAATATATGTTTAATCTTTTCTTCCACATTCCAACATATTTTTTAATAAAAACGGAAATGTGTTTGAAATAGAGTAAGTTTTTTGAAATCGTAAGCCATAGCATGTTGGTACCGTGACAAACAAAGTCAATTTCGACTAACCAAAATCGGTATCAATATTAGTATTTTTGAAAAAAGCACTAATATTCGTTCTTTTATGGTTTTCCATATCTTGTTGCGCGAATCTGGAATTTATTTTTTGGGTTTTAGTCGGTTGTCATGCATAAAGACCCGAACTAATACCGACTAAATTCTCACCATGAAGCGCGGGGGAATCCTACTCGTTATTATTACTACTATGGTTATTATTTTATTTATTGTTTCTACTACTACTTTTAGAGTTATTTCTATTACTTTTACCATTCCGTTTGAATTTTATTTAAAAAATATCTATAAGTAATCATACAGAACACGGCAGGTAAAATGGTCGAGTAGTTATCCTCGTTGTGTTTCGGAGACCGTGGCTTCGCAGGAATGAGAAATGTTCAATAATAAGGAGGTGCCTTATTTTAAAATGGTCAAGTTGATCAAAGAAGCCACGTTTCTTTAGCTTAGAAGTGGATCAAATTTTGGGGCTCACGTGTGTGTGTGTGTGGGGGAGGGGGGGGGGGGGGGGGTGGGCTTTGATGTTGTAGAATTCTTGTAACTGAATCTGTCCCTTGCTTTTTTGATTTTATATTTTGCTTTCATATGCATATGTATACAAAAACTGCGTTCAGATAATTGGTCTGTCGCCCATAGCGACCAATCGAAGAAAAGGCCATGAGGTTTGTTAATATATAAAATTAAGTTTAATATTACTATAATAAAGTATTTGACTTTAGATTTATATTGTTTATTAACTTTTTTTACGTCAAATTATATATTCATCCCTTGAATTTTAAAGAAGTTGATCTATCATTTTGTTCGTTTACTTTTTTTTGAACTAGATATAAGCCCCGTCATGTTACTATGGGGTTTGTTAGTGAATATTGACATAGTGAATAAAGTATAATTGAAGACAATACATTATAACATTGATTGTTAATAGAAATATTACAAAATTTATAATCAGTGTTTAAAGTTATTAATATATCTTATCCTATTAATTTTTATCAACATTGTTAGGCTGAGCGTAACACGCGTAAAAGGACGTTTATTTTAATTTGGAGCTCATCCCGTTTTCATATATCTAGCTAACTCGTTCGGTAATCCGATGATCCGACTCAACGACGTCCTCACGCCTTAGTTGTTTGAAAACATACATCTATTCGTTCGAAGTTGAGATTTTAAACCTATAAATATATAAACCTATAAATTTATGTATAAATGAGAATATATTTTCAATTAAAAACAACAAAAAAAAATACAAACAAATTCTCTATGCAAAAGAAAGAGGATCGTGTAAGTCATTGTTGTCTTACGCTTTTTTGATGTTAATTCGGTCATAAAAAATCGTAAATACTGATTCATCATAGTCAACAAATTAACCTGATTAGAAAAGAAAAAAGACAACGGAAAAAGAATATATAAACAAAAGGGTCAAACTATTTGACGTTGAGATTAATGTGCATGACGTAGTTGTCATTAAAATTTTGTAGGCCTAGAAATCTAGGTTTAACCGATAGCTTGTATTAATCCTTCACAATTTTATAAACCCAGATGTTAAACATCATTGTCAATTTACACGTTATGCAAGAATCACCTAATTACCAACCTTATATACACACATATATATTAACAATTAGCAACAAATCGATTAGGCATCATTTAACAAGACAAAGTGCCTTAACTATCAATGCTCATAGGCAACACACGGCTGCAACAAACATTATCATATCAAATAACAAGCACCATCATTACTTAATTTCTCAACAATATGGCTTAAAAATAAAGCTACACAAAAAAATAAAAATAAAAACAACTTTAAATACCAAAAAGGGTACAACCTAATAAGCACCATGTACAACAAAGATAAACATAAACCACCACTTAAGCATGTGTTACACGTAACTTAAGCAACCCAATGTTGGTAAATGATAATATAAAATGTTCCCAACACTTGAATTGTTGACAAAAGGTTCTGACTTACGCACATGCACAAGAGTTAAAAGCAACCAAATATTGCTAACTGATAATATATAATTGACAACGCATGTCTTCACAGTCCTAACCCATCATACAACAGTGAAAAAAACAAGCTCAGAAGCTCCGAACGACTGCGGTAAACACTACCTTGCCAAATCTAAAGTACCATCATAGCTTACTCTGAGATGAGCATCAAGTAATCTTCATCAAGACAAAAAGTAACCATTTTCCTAGAAAATGGGCATGCAATACCAAAAAAATGTCACTTAAACAAAAAAAATATAAATCAAATCTGCTGGACCCAAAGAATCTCGGATGAACACATATCATCAGTGTCATCTTCATCGACACCAAAGTATAAAGCAAAGAAACTAGTCACCATAAGAGATAGGGTCAAATACCAGAACATCAAACGTTACACATAAGTTAAATCTAAGTAACAAGAATAAAAGACACACTCATAAACCAATGATAAACAACAATTTCACCAAAGAACCTTAAAGCCCAAACAACAAAAACTACGTAACAGAACATCACAGGGGACTTAGCCATAACACCTTAACCGTCAAAATAACCACATGCAACCACATATTCTCCAAAGTACAACATAGAGTACATTAAACAACGCAACAAAACAACCAGCCCAAAAATCCATCTCAAATAACCGTCTAAACCCTAGAAATTTCAGGGCTAAATGGAGAAGAAGGTAAACATATACCTAAATGGAGAATAAAGTTAGGTCATGGTTGAAACGTAAGAATGATTTGGTAGCCACACTGAATATGCGCGGTGGTAGTGAAGAGGCATGGGTGTAGTGGTGGTGAGAGAAACAAAAAATAAAACCACCTTAAATATCCAAAAATAAAAAATATATAACTTAATAAGCACCATGTATAACTAACATAAACATAAACCAACACATAAGCATGTGGTACAACCTACTTATGCCTATTAATGTTGCTAATTGATATTATATAAATGAAGTTACTTTAACATGTTTGAAAAAAACAAAGTTCATTCTAAACTAAAGATCAACAAAAGAGTAAGTAACAGGATTTCACATTTTCTCGTTTGTATCCCATAGTGTGGATTAAACATACCGTGTAAGAAAAATGAAATTATTTTGGAAAAATCTTTTGAGCAGATAGTCCTTTTAGATTGAGAAAAGATGTATATGAATAAAACCTTTTAGAGAATTTTTTTAGTAGATGCTCTTTTTGGTTGTTTAAGAGGATTGTAGATTTAAATTTCTGAGTTTATCGTTCTGGTAAGTGTAAGCTCTGTTTGGCTAGGGTTTTTATAGGGTTTTGTAAGAGTGGTGATCACGTGGCCAACGATTATTTTTTGAGTGACATGGCAATTGTTCATTTGTTAAGACAAAACTCTGTTTATCAAAGCTCTATTTACCATCAACTCGGTCCCACTGAGAAAACCTTTTGGTGAAGTAATGTAAGGTTTGTTTTGAAACTCTTGTAGGTATCAACAGACGTTTGGTTGTAAAACACAGTGGTTGTTACATTTTTTTAACTTTCGGTCAACAGATTGATGAAAACATATTATTGAAAACTTTGTTTGGTTAAAAATAGAGTTTCAAAAAGAACAATGGTTTGTTTTGCAGAAACAATGGTTATATTTGACCTTTTTAGTCAAACAATGGATGAAAGATCTATGTTTTCGTTTCACAAACAATGGTTGAGTTTAGTCAACAAATTTTTCAGCCACTAAAACAAATGTTTTACTCATTTGAACAGAGTTTTCGTTTTGGTGATTTTTTGAATAACCTTTTGAGATTTCAAAATAAAATTTTGGTTTTGAAAACAACATTTTATTGTTTATTTAGAAGGGGATAATATTTTCTTGTAGTTCATGTTTAGCATCCCAATTCTGGAGATCAAATTTTCAAAAGTAGATGTGTCCAATGCTTTTTTGTGAATACATCTACTAATTGATATTTATTGGGAACATGATGGTGGAAAACCAGACCCTTTTTGTAACAATCTCTTACAAAGTGATGAAGGATGTCAATGTGCTTTGATTTTTAATGTGACAGCGGGTTCTTGATAATGTTTTCAGCTGCTTGACTGTCCAACTTTAGTGGTGTCTTTAGAGCAATTATACCAAAAACAAGTAACTGGTTTTGAAATCACAGGAGTTTTGTTGTGCAGCTCGCAGCAGCTATGTACTATGCTTCTACTATAGAACTAAAGAATGTTGTTTGCTTTTTTCTTTACCATGAGACCAAGGCATTCTCAAGGAATTGGAAACCTCCAGAATTGGACTTCATATGGGAACACCATTGAGATATCTTAATATCCTTTTTACTAATACAAAATGAGACTTTCTAACAGATGCTTAATATCTTGCACAGACACATGTTGCAAACATGATATCAGGCCTTGATGCAGTTAAGTACATTAATAACCCAATCATACATCTGTAATGTAACGCCCCGCGTTTCCATACTTTCTATTTATAGCTAGCTCGTATTGTATTTCTATTTTCAGAAAGCATTGTACCTCGTATTCAATTTGTCGTTGTAATCGTTGTATTCTGAGACTTAGATCACAATGAACACTCGTATTTTGTTCATATATTTCTTTTTCATAACCATTTTATACTTATACTTATGCATACACTTGAACATAATTGTGATACTTGTAATCATATGGTAAACTTGCAAAACGTGATGATTATACTTATTCGAGACTTAAACGTGATATTCGTACTCAATCGTATTCATTTATACATACATATACCTTGTGACATGTTATTTATGATTATAATACCTTAAAATATCATAATATAGCACTAAAACCCGTCACATATCAACAAACAACAAAAAAATAAAAATTGTTTTCCTGATCCGGCCCTTGCGGACCGCAAGGGAAAACCCTTAAGGTCCGTAAGGCATGCTGGGAGGGACAGAATTGTTCAAACTCGCGTTTTATGCACGAATCCCACACAAACCACCTCACCCAATGGCCTTAAACCCTAATTAAAACCTCCTTAGCCTCCTCCCAACTCTTCCACTATATAAACCAAGCTTCTCCAAGCTTATAACACTTTTCAATCTTCATCTAAACACTCTCAAATCATCTCAAATTGTTCCAAATCAGTTGCAACATCAAAATTTCAGGTAGATTCATACACCCTCACAAAAGTGAGCATAAGTTGCTCAATACTTGTTCTTTTTGCTTGATTCTTCTTTCTAAATACTTGGATAAATATCAGGATTGAATCCAAGGGTTCTCCATGGAGAATCAGACCTGGAAATGCTCCCAAAGTGTCCAAAACTTTCTGTTGTATTTCAAATCTTTTCAAACTTTGTTTAATCTTATCAAACTTGAGTCTAACTCATCTCAAACCTATGTCCTAATGTTTACAATACTACTTGTGGTTGGATAGGCTTAAAAACAAGGTTGAGACATTAAAAGTAGAGGATTTATCCTCACAAATATTCTGTTTTCATAGAGCTTGAAGATCACAAGTGATGCAAGTCCATGAACCTGTTCATGTGTGTCCACCTTGGTTAGCTTTGGCTATCCTAACTTTGAGACCACACATCACTTGATGATTTTCATCATTATCCCAAGCAGCTTGCTAGATTAAAAGTGTCACAACCCCGTCTAGCCTTTGACGTGTGTCAAAGTGTGCTCACCGGGTTGTATTTCACTTGGCTACTTGGTATCATGGTGACACTTTACATTCTTGTCTTTTCCATTCTTGTCATATTATTGTTCTAAGACCCTCCTTGTTACCTATGGTAACTTGTGTAGTGGTGAACATCATACCAGGTTCCAAAGTGGATGGTTAATCCTCCCACCTCCTACTTAACTTACATGACACCAAGAGGTTCCAAAGTGAATGGTTCATCCTCCCACCTCCTACATGATTATATAACTATATATATGTATATATGGACTATAATATAAATCCTTAAAACTGAACCCTTGATGATGATTAAGTAGTCACCTATCAAGTTAATAAGTTTATCACTAATGTGTATAGTTCCTTGTCACGATTCTAATAGGTCTTGAACCTATGAAACCATATTAAATCCTTATGGATTATTATAGTGTCAAAGACAAGTGCTAATACCTTAGTGACTATTTTCGTATCATATACCTTGTCACATTTTGAATCTTAAAATCCGAATGTCCTATCATCATCCCCAAAATACTCATACACCTTCGTTTTCCTCTTGTAGGATAACTCGGTGTTCATCTCATCAAACAACTACCTTCACGGACTTGTCAAGTTAAGAAGACTTAGCAAAACCATGAGTACACTCGACCCACTTTCGTTTATAACACTTTTGGGTGTAACATGTTTCCATATACAACATCACAACACATAAACTTTATGAAATGCACAAACAATCCTATATCCATGAATACTTGAATCGATTACTTGATGCTTATATCTTGGACATTCTTTATGTAATACCTTAGTCATTAACTATTTTAGCCTTCGTTTGACATGTATAGCGCTATAGGAAGTAACGCATCCCCCTCCTCATGACATCTAGAGGCCATTTAAAATATCGTGTTTGCGTTAAGAGTTTGACTAGTAGTATTGCATGCCTTGTATATGCTCTTGTAAAAATCATAGTTGCCATGAGGATTTGTTTAAACTTTATTCTTATACGTATGCTATGCTTAAAATTGTGTACTCGGCTTTGCTTTTGCATTGAATTGTTATTTTAAAACATGTTACAGGTTGATGGAGATGATGCTATGAAATCAAAGTAGCAAGGATGATAGATACACATTTAGACGTTTAGGTTTAATATTGTTGTATCAAATTTTGTTATAACTATGTTGTTGTATTTGAATTTCTCTTGTAATGTATGACAATTTATGTATGAAATGAAATCCGGTTTAATTAATTATTGTCACATTTAGTTTTATGAGCAATGAGCAATCTATTTCGTCCTGCCTCGATGTTTCCGCCATCGGTTGGGGTGTGACGTGTAAAGTGTCTGATCTATCAAGTCATCATTTTCATCAGAAATGGATGGTTTGTTTGTACTCATGGGAGTGCCACATCATGTCATTTTCTTTCAAAAGTGTTTTACCGTATTTGTTTTGATGAATGAAAGTTCCATTTTCAAGTTGTTTTATTTGAAGACAAAGAAAACGCTGTAAATCTCCCATGGCACTCATTTCAAATTGAGTTGTCATCATTTTTTTGAATTCTTCACACATTTATCACATGCGGATCCAAAAATGACATTATCCACTTGGATTTGTACTATTAACAAATCTTTCCCTTTCTATTTTAGAAACAACGTTTTATAAATTACCTCTTTTGAATTCATTGGATAAAAGAAAAGTGGATAGAGTATCATACCATGTTCTTGGTGCTTGTTTTAGTCCATACAAAGCTTTGTTTAGATTGTAGACATAATCAGGATGGAATGTGTCTTCAAATCCTGGTGGTTGACACACATAGACTTCTTCTTGTATTTTTCCATAGAGAAAAGCACACTTTATATCCATTTGATACACATGGATGTTGTAATTGATATAAAAGTCTAAGAAGAGTCTTATTGCCTCTAACCTTGCTACAGGAGCAAATGTTTCATCATAGTCCATTCTTTTTCTTGTCTATATCCTTGAACCACAAGCCTGGCTTTGTTTTTTGTTTTTATAACAATGCCCCTTTCATCAGTTTTGTTTTTAAAGACTCATTTTGTACCAATTGGACTTGTATCCTTTGGTAGTGGAACAATTTCCTATACTTATCTTTTAAACTGAAGGAGATCTTCCTGCATGGCTTCTACCCAACTCTTGTCTCTTAATGCCTCTTGGTGAGTACTCTGCATTGATGTCTCCTTTAACTTGTTCTTGTGGATTTGATCTTAGGAATAGATTGTTCCCAGTGTATAGAATGATGGAATTTTGTGGTGAAGGGCATAACTGGGAATTTTCTGGTGTAACCTTTGTTGCCATTGTATTATGGTTAACAGTGGTTTGAGAAGGAGTATTGGAATTGTCCCAAGAGGTAAATTAGTTATGGAAAATAGAATAGACGTTTAGCCATATGTGTGATCGGTGGTTTGAGGTTGACTTTGGTTAACAGTGGTTTCAGTTGTTCTTGATTTACTGTTGTTCTGTGCAAATGAACTTTGTAGATCAGAAGAGACTTTGTATTGAGATGGCATCTCAATGTCAAATCTGTAATCATGTTGTGCTGCTTTTGGTTTTACTGTATCAATATCAACTTTGGTAGTAACTTCTTCAAATTTGAATTTATCAAGATCAAAAGTTCTACTGGATTTTTAAGAAAGAAAGTTCATTGAACTTTACATTTAAAATTTCTTCTATAATCATGGTACTTGTATTAAACACTTTATAGGCCTTGGCTGTAGAAGAATATCCCATGAAAGAACCACAATCAACTTTGGCTACAAATTTTGAAAGTGAATCTTTAAGATACAGAATAAAACATGGACAACCAAATATTTCAAAAAATGAGATTAGTGGTTTGATATTGAACAAAATTTCATAGGTAGTCTTTTGATGCCTAGGATTAGTTAAGACTCTAATTTGAACATAGCATGCAGTATTCACAGCCTCTGCCCAAAAAGACAATGGAAGGGCAAAATCTGCAAGCATAGTTCTTGCAGCCTCAATTAGGGTTCTATTTTTTCCTTTCAAGAACCCCATTTTGTTCCGTTGATTTAGGAATACTGAATGTTCTCACTATTCCTTTTGATGTGCGGAATTCATCAAGCTCTTGGTTTTTGAATTTTGTCCCATTGTTACTCCTGAAAATCTTTACAGGTAAATCATATGGTTTTTCAACTTTTATAACAAATTCCTTTAGGATACATGTTGTCTCATATTTGGGGTTTAAAAAATAAGTCCACGTAAACCTAGAAAAATCATCAACTATTACTAAACAAATCCCCTTTTCCCTTAAGCTCATGATCTTTACTAGGTCAAACAAATCCATATGCAACATTGGTAAGCATTGGGTTGTTTTGGACTCTTCAATGGGTCTGTATGATGCTTTGTGTTGTTTACCTTTCTAACAAGAAACACAATCTTCATCACATTTGAATTGTTTGGTTTGTAGACTTCTGACAAGGTTTTGTTTTGTCAGAGAGTTAATTGTTTTTAAATTAACATGTCCCAACCTTCTATGGCATAATTATGTTTCTTTTGTTGAGGCAACAGAAAATAGGCATACTTATGTTTTTGGATTATCTTTTAACATGTCCACTATATAAATAGTGCCTCCTCTGTGAGCAAGAAGTTGAGAAGAGCTTTCAGCAATGATTTTGTCAATCTTTTTTTTAACTAAATCAGGTGCAACAATTTTACTGGTATTCTTTGTAAAAAAAAAGAGCCATAGCCTTTATCATTTATTTGTAAAACACTTAGTAGATTGATTTTTGAACTGTCAATAAGATTAACATATTCAAATTTTATCCTACCAACTTGGATAGTTCCTTACCCCAACACTTTACCTTTTATATTATTTCCAAAAGATATATCACCTCCTCCATATGTATGAAAATTTTATACTAGAGCTTTGCATCCAGTCATGAGTCATGTGTCTGGATCCTCCACTACTCCAATTTTGTTAGCCATTAATGCACATTCACAATCACTCTAATTATCAGTTGAGTTCCAAGGATCATTGTTTCTTACAACTCTTGCATCAACCTTTTCACAAACTGTTGTTTGTACTGTGTCAGATGCACTCTCAACATCTTGTTTATTAATAGTATCTTGGTGGTTTTTAATAATTCCCTCGGTTTTCTTGAATTTTTCCTTTTAGCTCATCCCATAGCTCTTTTGCACGATTACAAATGTAATAGCTCAACATAGATCCCATTTGGTAGAGCCTTTGCAACAATAGTAAGTGCTTTGGCATCTATTTAAAAAAATTGATAATCTAGCTTAGAGTAATTTTCTTGGATCTCTGGCTCCTGAACATTTGGATTTTCGATACTAGGTACCATTGGAATATGAGGTCCGTATATAACAAAGTTCCAACATCCTATGTTCTGTTGAGCGAGTAAATGTACCATTCGACAATGCTAGATATTATACTCTGATCTAACAAGCATTAGTGATTTGCTGCTGAAACCGGAATTATCGGAATCATGACGTGCCATCTCTTTTGTTGTTTTGAAGAAAAATAGAGTATGTGTGAAATACATTTTGAAAATCAATACTTTTTGAAATCACCATTTCTAACAGGTGAAATCTATATATACTAAGTACAAAAGGTCTGTTTATAATCAGCTGACGTCACCCTGATAGTGACATCTAACATTCCTAACAGAAAAGATTCCACAAATGTTTGCAAACATCTAATCTAATCTAATATACTAAACCTATGTTACAAACAAAATACTATTACATAGATGAAACCGCTGATCTTTAAACCGTTGTTGCTTCATATCAAACATCTGTGCCTAGAAAGTTGTTTGGTCTTCTTGAACACATCTTTGCTTCAACAACATTTTGGTCTTGATCAGTGCTTGGTTCTTCTTCAACGGTGGTTTCCATGGCTTGAACATATGTTAGTATATCTTCAACAAATGTTCTTATTAGTGTTCAAGATTCACTATCTTTGGGAGAAGATTGCTTCATCTATTGTTTATTTCTTAATCGGATAGGCCATGTTTTGGCTTTTCAATATCATATGTTCTTTTGTAGGTCCAACATCATTAATTTTACAAACAAAAAAAATCCAGAAAACAATCAACATCTTCTAAGAGAATTGTAGAAGAACTCTTTGGATATAATTAGGAGGGTAATTATGGAATATCAAATAAAAACAATCAAATACTAACCTACATGAGATATGGAGCCAACTTCTAAGGTATAAGGTCTACAAGATTAGAATTCTGGAATTTCATTAGTAAACCAAGATAATTATCAGATTAATAAAAATTCTTTTCAACAAAACTTAAGATTGATGACAAATCAAGGGGAAACGGGAAGTTCTTCATTAGATCCAAATTCCGAGCGGATAAACCCTTTTAGTAACAGAAGATGGGTGCTAGGTCATTCAATAGCAAACATCATTGGAAACCCAGAAAAGGTGTTAAAACAAGATCAGCTATTACACATGAATGTCTTCATACAAGATTCTAATCATGATTGAGCTAAAAATTGTTCAGGAAGCACTCAAAGATTCTGATTGGGACAAGCAATGCAAGAAGAGCTTGACCAAATTGAAAAAAGTCAAGTGTGGAACCTAGTACCCAAACCACAAAATAAGTCTATCATTGGTTCAAAATGGGTATCAGAAAAAATCAAAAGAACATTGCGTCATAACAAGAAATAAAGCAAGACTGGTACTCAAGGGGTATAGTCAACAAGGGGGAATTGACTATGATGAGACATTTCCCCTGTAGCAAGATTGGAAGCTGTTAGAATATTTCTTCCTTATGCAGCCTCAAAAGACTTTAAAGTTTATCAGATGGATGTTAAATCTGTTTACCTAAATGGTAAAATAGAACAATAAGTGTATGTATAAAAACCTAAAGGCTTTTTTGACCGTGAATTTCAAAAACGTGTTTTCTTAAGTTAAACACAACCTTGTATGGTTTGAAACAAGCTCCTGGAGCCTAGTATGAAACACTTTCAAAATTCTTGATAAAATCTGGTTTTACCAAACATACCATAGACACTACACTGTTTCTTAAGACTCACAAAGGGCACACTTTGGATCAACCAACCCTGAAATAAGCATGATGGGTGAATTAAACTTTTTCCTGTTGGTGCATAATGTCTATGTCTTAGTCTTTTATCGAGTCTGTATAGTATAGAGCTGAATAGTCTAGCTGAAAGTAGTATTTATGTAACTTGAGGACAAGTTCGCCCATGTGAACATGTTAAGGTCAAGTTCCGCCGAACTTGCTAAGGCAAGTTCGGGCGAACTTAGGTCTCCTCTCTGGCGAACTTGACTCTCTATAAATAGCTAGCTAGCCTCTCTCATTTGTAACTTTGGCATTTTGGAGGCGAAGCTCTGTCAGTTTGTACTCTTGACGTTTGATCAATAAAACTGATGATTAACTGATTAATTCTTGTCTATTGGTAAACACGACGTAATATTTCCGCTATTATGGATGTTAGATATCAAATTTAGGTTCCTTAGCATTGAGGATCGTTCCTACAAGTGGTATCAGAGCTAGAACAGCCTGATTTGATAGTATCAAGACTAGAACACTTCTATTTCATCTCCATTCTTCTATTTTTCTTAACTTTTTCATCAAAAATGAAGAATTCACGATCAAAATCTTTTCAATTTTGAATATATCATGTAAAATACAACAAAGATAAACCCTTGAAAGATTGAAGACCAAATTCAACCAAATTGATGTTAAAATTTTGAAAAAACCATGTTTTGCAAAACTTTTCCATCGAACTTGTTTAACCATGTTCGACCGAATTTGTGTTAGAAAGTAATTATTTCAGGAGAATTTCTATCAAGTTCGATCGAAATTGAGCTGTTTTTGAGGAATTTTGGTCAAGTTCGCTCGAAGTTACTAGTTTTTCATTGATTTTATATCAAGTTCGACCGAACTTGGGTAATATCAAGAAAATTCTAGGTAAGTTTGCCCGAACTTACAAGATTATTATCAAATCTCTTTTCACAAGTTCGACCGAAGTTCAAGGGATATTTTTCAAATTTGAAATCACAAGTTCGACTGAACTTGTGATAAATTTTCAAGAATTCTTCATTTGTGCTGGAAGTTCGACCGAACTTGTAGTTGAACTAATTGTTTACAAAGTTTTTTGAGTGTTTTCAGCATACAAGTCTCGTTATTCACAATGGATGATATTCAAAGAGCTTATATGTCCGGAGCTAGTTTGTCAAATGCCAATGTGATCCATCAAGTTAATCTTGATAGCGAAATGGGCTCGACTGTTAAACCGCCCAAGCTAATGAGCATGGACGAGTATGAAGCATGGAAAGAGAAATTTACATATTGGGTTCAAGCCATGCACTTCGTAGGCTGGGTGTCGATTGAAAGAGGTTACACTGTTCCGGTGGATGAACATCAGCAAGTTCTTGAAAAGTACAATTACACGACTGTACAGAAAGACGAATACATTGCTGAAAAGAAGATGATAAGTCTCATAATTCAATCTGTCAAAGAAGATATTTTGGTCTTACTGCCTGAATATACTACTGCAAGAGAAATCTGGCTATCGCTTCAAAAGAAGTATCAAGGAAGCGCGGAGATGATAAAGAGCAAGAAAGCTCTTATTTTGAAAGAGTTTGACATCTTTACTATGTTGAAGATTGAGACTATGAAGCAAATGATTGAGCGTTTTTGTCATCTTAAAGTTCAAATGCGAAGACACGGTCTCGAGAAGACGAAACAAGAATACATCGACAAGCTTGCTGACGCACTACCAGATGGAGAGTGGACTACGTATCTGATGGTTCCGAAAGAAAGTGAAAAGTGGGAATTCTTCAAGCTGTCAACATTTATTGATAAACTCGAAGGCTATGAAATGGAACTCCTGAAGATTGCAAAGACAAAGAATGCTAATGTTGTTCAAGACGTTGGTTTGTACTACAAGAATGGAATGCAAGATAACATTTCAAGCCCAAAGATTCAGACAACATTCAACGCAAGTTTGAACTCTTCGAACAATTCTCCACAGAATCAGAACCAATCACAGTCTCATTATGATCAGAGTCCACAAAGTTCGTTTTCAAGCACTGGTTCAAGTTCATCTTATAAAAGTCAAGCAAATCAGAATCCGCAAACAAATTCTGATTCGAATGTATACAAGTGCAAAATCGCAGTAAATTTGAACAATGTTTTTTCGGAACAAGTCGCTAAACAGCATACGTCGCTTCTTGCCACTGTTCTGGAGTCATACAAAAGTCTTGTAGCCGGTAAAATTGGAAATCCCAAAATGACGGCAGAAGATTATGACCAAGTGGATGAAGAAGAACTCGAGTTGATGGATATTAAGTGGAGTTTAGCTTCGATTATCCGAAGGGTTACCAATTTTGTTGCGTTAATAGACCGAGACATCGAAAATTCTAGCAATAAACTAGGTTTCGACAAGACAAAAGTGACGTGCTTTAGATGTCACCAAAAGGGACATTTTAAGAGAGTGTAAAAATCCTGAAGCAACGGGAAATCAAAGTCCATTCGGAGGAGGCAATGAGTATTACAAGAAGTCACTTCAGTACAAGCCTTTCCCGAAGAAGACTCAGGTTTAAATCCAAGAGCAACCGAATAGCAGCAACACTGAGAAAGCTATGGTTGCATCAAACGAAGATGACGGTTTCGAATGGAACTCCTACACCGGTAAAAAGACTGGAGTTGCATTAATGGCTGAAATTGTTGAAGATACTTCTGCAGAAGAAGCAGCGGCTATGGAGAATATTCTGCTGGAACAATATCTGCAACAACAACGTGAAGAAGAGGAGTATATCCACTTGCAGAAGCAAGGAATTTTATCTCCTAATTCGTGTGATAATTTTGCATGTCATTTTGATGGAAGTTCTCAGGAACAAGTTCCCGAGAAGAAATCAACTGATGAAGTAGTCATTGATGTTACTCAAGAAGTGAATGCCGAAAACCTCAAGGATATTGCCGACAAAGCCTTGATGGCAAATCTAACCAAGGTAGGTCCAGAGGTAAATGAAGTTGTCAAAGTACAAGTTGTTGAGGTTGAGAAACCTTGTACAAAATGTACCGAACCATGTTCTGAATGTGCCGAAAAATCAAAGGTCATCGCTGAAAACAATGTGCATAATGAACTTTTGAAATACGATTATCGCACAATGAAGGAAGCGTATGATAAAATGAAAAATGATTATGGAAGGCTTGATTGAAATAATGTCGAACAACATGATACAATAAGGATGTTAATAAGAACAGTAATGGATAAGCAAAAAGCGATTAATATCTATATTAACACCATTGCTGAAACTAAACAACAACTCCAGGACATGAAAATTGAAATAGAGCGTGTTCAACAACTTTTGAGAAGTTATACTTGTAACGCATATGTCATTGATCACATTCTTCCGACAATTCCATCGGAAGAGAAACCTAAAAAGAAAATTGGTAAAAAATACAACAATGTTCCTCCACCCCTATGCGAGAAGTATTGTCGCAAATCCGCTGATAGGATGGATAAGGCACTCAATATTGAGTTGTTATCTGAAAAGAAACTGAGTTGCCAGAGAACATTGATGTAATCTATACTAAAGCTGATGATGACAATGCTGTGGTTAAAAAGGTTGTTGAAAATGTTTTAAACGATTTTGATGAAGGCAGCTTTAAAAGTGCCGACTCGAGTTCAAAGAATTCTGATTCACAGACCGAAGATGACGATATCGGAGAATGATCTATGTGATGATCCTAATGTTGTAATGTACAAGATTAAGGAATCTGATAGATTATACTTTGATGACAGTTTTCCGATTCAGATTGTTAAGGAAGAATTGTTAGACAAATTCTTTAAACTCGTGGAAGTCACATCAGATGATCTGGAGATCAATGAAAAGAAATTTTATTCCAAACCTAAAAGAAATAACTACAGAAGGAATGGTGGTGATCATCCGGAAAACCGGAGAACTGGGTTGGGATTAGAGGAATCAGATGAACCTAAAAAGAAAGTGTCACCATTTCATGAATATAAGAATAAAAACATGAATTTTGTATATGGGACAAACACGGTTCATGAGGAAAGTTTGATCGGGAAAAAATCAAACGATGAGTTCAAGAAACAGAAGAGCTTCAAGATAAAGCCAAAATTACAAGTGGTGTAAAACCCACTAAAGGATCTCCACATGATTCTCGGACTTGTTTCAAGTGCAACGAAATTGGTCATATTGCACGCCAATGTTCGAAATCAAAGCCGGCTTATCTTCGAAGGAAAGAAAGTTCAAATGTTATAAAACCAAAGCAACCAGAGTTTGGGCAAATAAGAATTCTAAAAAGAAATATTAACAAAGATGAAATGAAACAAGTTTTTGAAAAGAAATTTGAGAATTCAACTTTCAAAAAAGGTGAATCTTCAAAAGCTAATGAAAACAAGTTTTACATCAAGAAGGCTAACATAAAATCTCAAGCCTGGATTGCAAAGAAACGGTCAACAATATCTGAGATCACTAAGTCTGAGCTTGTTAGACTAGTGATAGCATGAAAGAATCAAAATCTGAAATCATAATTGAAACCACATCTGAAAATGTCAAAACTACAAGTGGTAACAATTCAAAAGATAAAAAGACAGTAAAGTTTTCAAACATAAACATCATAGAAAAATCCAGATGATGAATGTGAATTTGATTATGCAGATGAGTGTGGATTCGATTATGCTAATGAGTGTGAGTTTGATTTTGACGATGGTTATCCAATTCAACCCAAGACCAAAAAGGCTTGGGTCTCGCTTTTTAAATAGATTGATGAAATGTGCAGGGGCTCCAGAGATCCGTACTTTCTAAGTGGATTTTGGATAGTGGAGCGTCCAGGCATATGACGGGAATGAAAGCGTTGCTATTTGACATAAAAGCTACTAATGGTAGATATGTTGGATTTGCGGGTAACCAGGGTGGAAGGATGGTCGCCGAGGAAAACTCTCCTATGGCGTTGTTTCATTCGATCGCGTGAATTGTATTGCAGAACTTCAGAACAATCTTCTGAGCATATTGCATATTTGTGACAAGAAGTTCACGGTACATTTCACTGACAAGGAGTGTATTATCTTGAAACCGGGATTCAAAATACCAGATGAGTGGATTCTAATGCGAGCACCTCGAGAGAATGATCTATATGTTCTTGATATGGGTGTCGCTACCACTTCATCAGCGCAATGTTTTGTGACAAAGGCTACTGAAAAGGATTCTATTCTTTGGCATCGTAAGATGGGGCGTATTCATTTAAGAAAAATGAATTACTTGGTTCATAATGATCTTGTAGAGGGTGTAAATCTTTGAAGCTTTCATATGTCTGATCACTGCTTAGAATGTAAAAAGGGAAAGCAGATCAATAAATCTCATCCGAAGAAAATTCTGAACTCAATCAAGTTGCCATTAGAACGTCTCCACATGCATTTATTTGCTCCTGTAAATGTTCGAAGCATCTCAGGAGACTTATATTGCTTGGTCGTGACAGATGACTATTCGAGATATTCGTGGGTATTCTTTCAGGAATCAAAAGACGAAACGTTCGAGAACTTGGTGATTCTGTTTAAGAAACTCGAGAATCTTTATCATCTGCCGGTCAGACGCATTAGAAGTGACAACGACACATAGTTTAAAAATAACAAAATGAAGGAATTTTGCAATGCAAAAGGGATTCTGCACGAATTTAGTGCTCCCTATACTCCACAGCAAAACGGTGTTGCTGAACGGAAAAACAGAACTTTGATTGAAACTGCGAGAACCATGCTTGCAGATTCTAAACTTCCAATCAGCTTCTGGAGTGAAGCGGTTGCTGCGGCTTGCTACACACTAAACAGAGTTCTCACAGTCAAATCAACAAAGAAAACATGTTTTGAGATGATAAACCGAGGGAAGCCAAATCTGAAATTCTTAGAACCATTTGGTTCGCCATGCACTGTAATCGATCAAGATGGAAAATTCGGAGCTAAATATCTTGAGGGTTTCTTTGTCGGATATGCGAGTCCGTTAAGAAGAGTATATGTTCCTTCGTTGAGAAAGGTTACTGAAGCACAGCACGTGGATTGTTTCAACTTTACGGATCCTATTCAAAGGAGAGGTGACACGTGGCTGTTTAATTATCAAGACCTTTGGAAGTCATTCGACTTGCCGGAAGAACCGTCTGACGAAGAAGTTGCGGCGTTATATTATCTTCACCAGTCAGCGAATCAAGATCAAATCATTAGACCAATTGTGGTTAATCAACCCACGTTGGATTCTTCATCTTCCGGAGCAGGTCCAAGCCATAGCAGTGGTGTTCAAGTTGAAAATACTTCTGAAGCAGAATTAACACCTCCTACACTTCCAGTAAATGCTTCTAATGAATCAGAGAACATAATAGTGCCCAGTACCCCTCAGAATCAGAATTTTGACTCAGATGAAGCACCGACATTTGATGCTGATAATGAAGTTCATCAGATGAAGAAGTTGAGCAGATATCTAACTTGTTGAATCAATCTGCTAGTCTGAGAAATCAGAACAAAGCCTCATCAAGTACTCCTAATGTTGATGTGAACAGTGATCTGATTGTTTCAAATCAGCAAAGCTCAGTTGATGTTCCAACATAAGAATTGGGTTCTACTAGAGAAGTTGGATCGCATCTGATAATAGTACAAATCTATGTGGATGATATCATTTTCGGTTCTACGGATGACGGTATGTGCAAAGAGTTCGAAAAGATCACGAAGAAGAAATTTGAGATGTCCTCGATGGGCGAAATGAAGTTCTTCTTAGGTCTTCAAGTGGATCAGCTTCTAGACGGGATATTCATTCATCAGACTAAGTATGTGCACGACATTCTCAAAAAGTTTGAAATGGATAGCTCGAAGCCGCTTTCGACACCGCTGGCACTGAACCATGGGATTTGCGTAGACGAGACGGGAACAAAAGTTGATGAAACACTTTATCGATGGATGATAGGTTGCCTAAGCACCGGCCTGTGGTACCCCAAGAACGACAATTTAGATCTCACCGGATACGCTGACTCAGACTTCGGAGTGGACAAACTGAACTCGAAATCTACAACTGCAGGATGCCAGTTCTCTGGCACGCGTTTGGTAACGTGGCGGTGGAAGAAACAGACCACGGTCTCTTTCTCAACCTGTGAAGTGGAATACATTTCTGCTTCCAGCTGTTGCTCTCAAATCCTCTGGATTAAGCAACAGATGAGGGATTATGGTCTGCAGTTTCTTGACACGCCTTTATTTATAGATAACAAAGCAGCCATCAATATAACTAAAAATCCGGTTCATCACTCACGTACAAAACACATTGAAATTCGTTACCATTTCATTCGTGATTGTTACGGAAAGAAATTGGTTCGAATAGAAAAAATCCACACCCACGAACAAAGGGCTGATTTTTATACCAAAGCATTTCCATTAACAAGATTTAATATCTAATGTGGCTTAACGGTATTAAAAATTTGCTTACAGGTGCGGAAGCTGAGGTTGAATACGGATCGGATGACGAATTCACGTAATTCGCATTGGTTTGTATGGTTTATATATCTTAGTAGTTTAGTATTTCTAAAAATCTAAAATTCAAAATATGTTTTTGATTTTAGGGGGAGAAATATTTGGGAAAATACAAAAACATATGAAAAATTTCAAAAATGTACAAAAACATTGAAAAAGACAAAAAGAATTCGATGTCACAAAAAGGAAATGATAGTACATCAGTGGAATATCATAGTATGCTAAAGAAATGTAAAGTTTAAAAGTGATAAACGAGTGTTACTGTGGATGTGTCGATAGGCTTAACACGTTCAGTAAACTGTTTTCGAGATATAAACTAAGTTTAGCAACTGCTTAATCGTGTGGATTAACGCATCTTGGATGTATGGACTTAGTACTCCGAAATTTCGTTTGAGAGATTGCCTGATTCTGAGATACGAGGTCTTTATAGATAGTTGATATCTGGGGTATTATACAAGTTCTTCTGATTTTGTGGAAGCAATAGCCTAGAACTTCTATAATACTTTCGCTATAAACCCAAAATCTGCATGCAAAATTGAAAAGTATCAAAAGATCTAATCATTTGCAGTGCTGAAAATATTCCTTAAGTGGAACACACCTTAAAGACGAGCCTTCATCTCTTTGTCTGTACGGTAGTACTAACCTGAGCTCTCAAGATCTCGCATTACCCTGATACAGATATCAATTATGCTATATTCACCTGTAAGATGAAATCTAGGGAATTTTGATACGGGAGTATATTCAAGAAGTGGGAACCGCAGATAAGTCAAGTTTCATCATTCATACCTTAACATATCTTAAAACAGTTGAGAAACATGGTAAAGTTTAAGTGGAAAAACATATCGACAATCTAGGTAAACGAGTTTAAAGCTTAAAGTCATTAAAAGGTCAACGGTACTAGTGATAAGTCTCAATTAACTGATATGATCCTTAAGACACGAATTCACAAAAATATGTCTGTAAATATGTTTGTACATAGTTTACATTTTCCTGTACATAGTTTATCAGCTTTACAGATTAAAACTAAAAAGATTTTCAGTGTGTTTTAGCATAAACTTACAAAATTACAAAAAGATTTTATTTCTACATTGTTTTCAGCAAACCAATGTTGGAGAACGGGTCTTTGAAGTCTGGTAAGATGCTAGAACTGGTGGGAATCTCTTTGACAATGGGTTGGGAGCTAATCTGTTAAATCTGAAAAGCCAAAATGATAAAAAGTTCATTAATTTGAAACTTTGATTTTGAAAATATCAGTTTGTTCGTAACGGGTCAAACCGGGGTCATTAACTTGGACTCGGCAGACAAATCGGTGAACCAAGGTCATTAGCTTGGACTTGGTCAACCGAGTGGATTTTCATAACTGGTAAAAAGTTGGAAAGTTCAGGGATTACAATGAAAAATTTGAAAAGTTTGATTTTAAGGTTTGGCAAGTTCGGCCGAACTTGCTAAACAGAATCATGTTTAACAAAACAGCAAGTTCGACCGAACTTGCAAATGGAGGCTAGATGTTTAAAGCTAAGTTCACCCGGACTTGCTGGGCCTTGTCAACTGGGCTTGCAAGTTCGCCCGGACTTGCCTAGGTATAAATACCTAAGCAAGTTCGGCCGAACTCACTTCTGCTAAAATATTCTCCTAGCGAACTTATCTGAATTCGAGCGAATGTGTGATTTTGTCAAAAATACATCATTATATTGCCCGATTTTCGATTGTTTTGGTGATTGGCACACCATTGACAATGACAGAGGTGAGTATTTGGACATTGAACCGAATCTTGGACCTTAATCATTGAATTCAAGATCTGAAATCTTAAAAAATATTAGATCTAGTTGTTTAATGGACAAATCGAACTTAAAATTGTGATATTCATCTAAAATCGACCATAGAAATTGATTTGATTTGTTTGAAATGGTTGAGGTTGTAAGTTGCAGGTTGGTTGATTGTGGCCGAACTTGTTATCAAGTTCGACCGGACTTGTTAACTAAATCTGAGTAAAGAGAATCAACAGTATGTTCGACCGAACTTCATAAAATTGTTTTGAAAAATATAAGGAAGTTCGCCCGAACTTAGGTTAGTAAAATCAGAAATTTGATAATATAAGTTCGCCCGAACTTATTAAAGAAATAATGAGCTTGTTGTTTTTACATGTTCTGGCGAATTTGGCTTAACCTGATTATTATAACACTTATCAAGTTCGCCCGAACTTGATGAATGTATTAGAAATTTTTTGTGATTTTTCTCGTATTGCGTGCTAATTGTTTTTGTGTCCTTTTTCAGGCTCAAGTACCAGCGCGTGCAATCTCGATAGAGTTTTCTAAGATGCACAACACTTGTATTACGCTCGACAAAATGATATGTCCGTATTTAAAGGAGTACGAGAGTATCTTGAAGTTTTGGAGGAAAGTCCTATTCATCGGGCTATCACGGAACGCACAGTGTCATAAAGATCTCATACTTTCCATTTCTGGACGAATGCTAGTCTTAGTGATGACCAGAAGATGATTAATTCATCGGTGCAAGTTGGAAACAAGGTTAAGAAGATCTCTGTGACTGAATATGATATTCGACGGATTCTGCAGTTCAAAGATGACAAAGACGATCCGATTTATCTTGATGAAAAGATGGTTAGAGGTTGTTTCTTTCGTATGGGCTATATGGGAAGCGTGAACAAGCCGACGTTAAAGAAAGGAGAAGTGCCTAACCCCGATAAGCTTCTCATGCATGCGATCATTCATACTTTTAGTCACCGAAAGGCGGGTCTTGACGATGTGCAAGATTATTTGGCTTGTATGGCAACGACATTGATTTTGAAGAAGCCGTTCAACTATTCCAAGCTGGTTTTCATTCGAGGTTATGTCTCTATCCAAGATTCGTGCAGATGCTGATAGATGAGAAGTACCCAAATATTGCACGAGATTCAAACGATGTGTTTTACCTAATTCATCTCGATGAGACAATAGTGAAGATGTGACATCTGTGCTTTTCCATCATCGTTCAATTCTGAAACGATTTTGTAATTTTATAACATTGTGTTTTATTCCAAGATTTGTGTATTTATATATGGTATTTCATATTTTCAATCCTTGTTCAACTCTAATCTTTCGAATCACTTCTCGAAGTGAAATCGCAAACCGTTATGCAAACGTAATCAGTTTAACGCGACGTACACTCCGGAACAATGGCATAAACTAAACATACCCTAAATATCCTTTACATAACTTAGAAATAAGTTTTGAGGGCTTCGGTATGGCAAAAACATGCTTATGCAACTTCATGGGCTATTTTGCAAATTATGCGAAACTATGCCAAATCGCGTATTTCCTAATCCGAAACATATATGCACATCCAAAAATTTTTGTAATCATTAAAGTATAGCGTTTTAATGATTGGAATGCAAAAATATCATTCGTTACGCGTTTACGGTCATTTACGCGTTATGATTTTCGTCCTAATTAACCGAAAACCGCAACCGTACGACCAATCAAACCAACATCCGAAAAGTTTCCGAGCATTTTTCAAGTTCCCTATGCTTTATCTTCCTTATAAAGCTTAAAAATGGGGTTAACTGGTGTTAAAAGTGCCAAAACGCGTCGAAAAACAAGTTTTTAGGCTGCAGGGACTAAAACTGCCAATTCTAAAACTTTGGATTCCCAGGCGCCACGCGAGAGAGTCACCTAGACCTCCCACGACGCGCGGGGGATGCCAGAATTCAGCAAATACCTGGCAGATTCTTGTTCATTTGACTTGACACCTATAACTAAAACTGCCAATTCTGAAACAAGTTTTTGCCACACTTTCTCTAGTCTTGACACCTCTCTTAACACTTGGAAACATCCTAGAACACGTCCCAACACTTGGCATGATCCTAAAGCTCTCCAACAACTATAATACCCTTGATCTTCAAACAAATTCCTTGCTCATTTCCATCTTTCTTCTCTCTAAACTCTAAGTGGAGTTGCTACCTTACTAGGAGGCCTCCCATCTGAGTTTTTCTAGTAATCTTGGCTTCCTTGAGTGCAAGTAAGTGCTCAAACAAAGCCTTGTTCATTCTTTTAGATTATTATGAGCTAAAAGTCAAACAGTTTGACTTACTGTTTGACTTTCGGTTTTGACCATTAGTTGGTCAAGTCAAGGTCTAATTGGACTTTGCAACGTGATCGTAATCACGATGGTTATGATCCATAGCGATCATGCCTACTGATTACCACGTTTTCCTAGTCGAAGTGACGAGTCAAGGTTTCGGTCAATACACAAAGTGCGCAATATTCGACGGAACTATTTTCGGGTATCAAAACACTTTGTTTTGATACAAAATCAGTTTTATAAACTTAGTTAGACATGTTTAACATGTCTAACTCGTCACTTTTAGTTTAGTGCTTGTTTAGGGTCGTAAGTCGAGCGGTCTTGACTACCGCCTTGTCTTTCGAATCCGAACCGTTTTATCGATCTTAGGATCCGACCAAACTCATATTAGTGACCATAGTTATATAGGGAATAACCCTCTGGGGTTATACCTTATGGCCACGTCGTTTGGTTAGTATTATGATAGGTCATTATTATGCCCTTTATAAATGACCAAAATGTTCTTTTGCGCATAAATTCATTTTAAGCATATGTGGCTAAGGTTTTGACATATAAACTGATATTAAAAAAGTATTAAACATGTTTAGGCATTTAAGACTCATCATAGGACATGTTTAACCATCCGATCATGTGTTTACGCAAATGACACGTTAACGTAGCGTAAACTACCTTAACGGGTCATTACGGGTCAAAAGCACTTAGGATCACTTCCAAATCATAATGTTGAGTTTATTAAATCATACCATATGAGTTCCAACACTCATTTGATTTATAAGACATCATTCTATCCAATCCGCCAATTAAGGTCCCGACTTATTAACATAGTTATCCGATGTTAGGACTCGCTTGATTTTCCTTGGACTCTTGCGCTTTGCTATTTTTCTTGATCAAGGATACTTTTGTAACCCCAAGTGAGTACATAGACCCCTATTTTTTTTCTAAATGTTTTAAGGTGATTATGTGAGTACATAGTCCCCTCTTTTACGTTTTCAAATATTTTGGGGTGAAACACATGTGCCTACTCGATACTTTCATGTTTTCACGCTTTCATAACATATACTTGCTATGTTCATCTAGTACATATATAGTACATGATTTCAATTATGTTTTGCTATGTATGTTGACTGAGCATGCTAGCACATTGATTTCAAAGACATCTTTTGCGGCATATGTTGACTTAGCATATGAGCACATTGATTTACATTACATTTTGCTATGTATGTTGACTGAGCATGCTAGCACATCGATTTTATGGACATTTCTACTTCGTATGTTGACTTAGCATACTTAGTACATAGTTTAAAGACATTTTTCATGACATTGCTTACATTGACTATAACATTTGGTTTGTTTAACTAGACATAATACATTCATTAACATTGATCACGCCACCCGGTAGTATGTAATGGTACCATAGGACTTGACAAATCCTGTTCCCCGCTTCCTAGGTTTGTTTGGAAGTAGGGAATGACAGAATCCGAATACATTTTTGATAAACCATTGACTTGATAAGGGTTTATCCGACAGTCTCAAGGCTTGAATATATGTGATAAACATAACTACATAAATGTTCATATCAAATAAAGCATTGGTTTTGCAAAACATGACTTTTGATTTAAAACTCCGGTTTATTCAAGACATTGTTTTGTACATGATATTGGTTATACACGACATTATACATATGGCTTGAGTAAAGTCTTTTTACTTTACATACAAGACATTTGTTATACAAGACATGGTTTATAACTAACATTGTGACATATTACATTGTTTACACATGACATTTCACATTTGTTTGACAAGACATTTTTGGTGGTTATTTGATAAGTGATTTAATTAACAAGATGTGTGTAATATGATAAAAGCATAGTGGATACGCTGCTGGTACTTCCTATATATAAGTGTTTTCATGATATTACATAACGTAGCGTTACTTAAACCACTTCGACAAAGACAAAGACATGACCCATTTGGTACAAATATCATATATTTTTCACAAGACATTGTTTTACAAATGGCATATTTTATACAATTCATTATCAATTATTTAACCATACATCCTTCTTCTATATCATTTGATTTTCACATTGATTTTCATATGATTTTTGTAAAAGAAAACATTTTATAAGGTTCATGACTACTTTTCGTTAAACTATTATTTTAACTTCAAGTCATGAATCCTCATCAACAAAATCTATGTATCTCACAGGCATTTTTATGCTGACGTACCTATTTTCACATGTGTTTCAGGAGCTAATGCTTAAGGATGATTCATGCGACACTTAGGACGGACTTGGGCTTTAGTGACTTAAAAATTAGCAAGACCCAAATAAATTTATGTTATGTTTCTGTTAAATAACAGACAATGTAAACAATTCTAATCAATAATAAAAAACTTTAAATTTCCATGGTTGTTGAAACAATACTTCTGTTACTCCACCCCCGACGTTTCCGCCGCGGTTTGTTGTTTTACGCGGTCAGGGTTTGACATAAAGATTGGTATCAGAGCTAATGGTTATAGGGAATTAGGTTATTAGTAATGCTTTGACCTAGACTATAACCTTTCTAGCACTCTAACACAAGTTATCTTGTGTTTAGATCTTAAAACAATACCATCACCTATCGTTAGGTGATTACCAAAAACAAGGTATAATTCATTTTAAAGGCCAAAACAAATCATCGGCGCTCTTTGCTTTCAAAGTTTTTCAAAATCTCGTCAAAGTTTGGGTTTTAATAATGTGAACACATGCAATCTGGAAAGGTGGGTGCCTGTACCCTGAGTTTTCTGTCTAAGTTTTGAGTGTTCGTACAAATCCACTTTATCGGACCAGTCACTCTTACCTGGGAACTCTTGGGGTGAGTGTCCACCTATAGTCTAAAGCATGTCTTTGCGATACATTATAAAAACCCATTTACTTTGATTAGTCACTGTGTGTTGTTTGTTTGCTGCAAGTAAACGAACGAATGACCACCATCCTTTCATTTCGTCAATTTTTATGACATCTCATTTTCCAACATTCATCTCACTCGTTTTCTCTCATATTTCATCTTTTAGAATGCCTCCTCGACGAAACGTACCACCACCTAACACCGAACTAGCAACTATCATAGCACAACAGATGGCTGCTATGCTACCAAATCTCCTTACTCAAATCAACCAAGCCAACAACAATAACAATACACATGCTACGTGCAACTTTAAACAGTTTAACTCCGCTAAACCATTCAAGTTTAGTGGTTCTGAAGGAGCAACTGGGCTCCTATAGTGGTTTGAGAGTCTTGAGAGTATTTTTTGCCATGTTCAGTGTCCTGATAATCGTAAAGTCGAGTTTGCTTCAAGTGTATTTCATAAGAGGGCACTGTGGTGGAACGGAGTGGTGAGAGATAGGGGTGCTGATGTTGCGATTGGTCAGACATGGGAGGAACTTAAAGCTCTAATGATGAAGGAGTTCTGCCCCCGTCATGAAAAGAGGGCGCTCGAGAATGAGTTCCACGACCTAAAGCAGGACAGTGGTGAGCACCGTGCGTATACCGATCGGTATGAGGAGTTGAGCCTATTATGTCCTGAGATGGTGACGCCTTTGGATAAGGCGATTGAAAAGTACATAGACAGTCTTCCTGAGCCAGTTCAGGACATCGTCACTGGCAGTAGCCCTACATCTGTCCGTCAAGCCATTGAGCTAGCTGCAACCCTTACTGAATCACAAGTCAAAAAGGGTAAGCTTCATCGAAAGGTTGATAAGAAACTGTCTGTTAAGTCTGAGAAGCAAAAAGGAAACAAAGTTGAAACCTCCAAGAAGTCAAGGAAGCGCAAGGCTTCTAAGAACTTCGCTCTCACTACCTAACCTAACCAAACTGCTCCTAATCAGCCTGCTCAGCCACCGGCCAAGAAACAATATGTTGGCAATGCACCTTTGTGCAACAAGTGTAACAGTCACCATCAACCACATTTACAGTGCCGCATTTGCACTAACTGTGGGAAATCTCGTCATCTTGCCAACACTTGTCATTTTGCTCCTACCCATAATCAAATAGCCCAAAACCCTGCTCAGCAGCCTGCATGACCTCACTATCCACCTGGGTCTTGCTATAGCTGTGGTGATCTTACCCAATACAGAAACAATTGCCCGAAGTTCGCAAATGCAAACCAGGCTCGTGGCTGAGCATTTAACATCAATGCTAACGAGGCTCTGGCTGACAATGAAGTAGTCAATGATACGTTCTTTGTTAACAACCATCCTGCTTCAATTCTTTTTGATTCGGGTGCCGATAAGAGTTTTGTATCCCTAGCTTTTGAACCTTTGCTTTCCATGCCTAGAACCAAACTAGGAAAGCCCTTGACAGTCGAAATAGCTAGTGGTGAACCCCTTGTTCTTGATTCTGTCATCCGTGATTACCAATTGAACCTTAATAACCACCTTTTGGCCATTGACCTCACGCCAATGCAACTCGGGAGTTTTGATATCATAGTAGGGATGGACTGGTTATCTAAACACCATGCTGAGGTGATTTGCTTTGATAAGATCGTTCGTATACCCCTTCCGTCTGGTGAAACCATAGACGTTCGTGGAGAAAAACCCGTCAGTAGCCTTAAACTCATGACATGCACCCAAGCCCATAAATACCTACGAAAGAATTATATTGCTTTCTTGGCATATATCGTAGAGGAGAAAGGCAAGGGCAAATCTATTCAGGACATCCCTGTTGTTCGGGATTATCCCGAGGTGTTTCCTGACGAGCTACCTGGTTTACCCCTAGCACGACAAGTCGAGTTTCGTATAGATCTTGTACCTGGTGCCAACCATATAGCCAAATCCCCATACCGACTTGCACCATCTGAGATGCAAGAGTTATCTAAACAGCTTCAGGAGTTGTCTGACAAAGGATTCATTCGTCCAAGCTTTTCACCTTGGGGCGCTCCAGTCCTATTTGTGAAAAAGAAGGATGGATCTTTCCGCATGTATATCGATTACCATGAGCTCAACAAACTCACAATCAAGAATCGATATCCCCTACCCCGTATTGATGATCTCTTTGACCAGCTACAAGGTGGTACTTGCTTCTCAAAGATTGATCTACGTTCTGGGTATCATCAGCTTCGTGTTCTCGAAGAAGATATTCCCAAAACTGCTTTCCGCACTCGATATGGTCATTATGAGTTCACCGTTATGCCTTTTAGTCTGATAAATGCTCCTGCTGTTTTCATGGACTTGATGAATAGGGTTTGTAAGCCTTATTTGGACAAGTTCATCATTGTCTTCATTGGTGATATTTTGATTTATTCAAAGTCTCGAGCTGATCACGAGCAACATCTTCGTTTAACGATGGAACTCCTAAAGAAAGAACAACTCTATGCCAAGTTCTCCAAGTGTGAATTTTGGCTTAAGGAAGTTCAGTTCTTGGGTCATATTGTCAACGAACAAGGTATTCATGTGGATCCCGCCAAAATCAGTGCGATTAAGGAATGGGATACGCCTACTACTCCTACCGAAGTTCGTTCATTTCTTGGTCTCGCGGGTTATTACTGTCGCTTTATCGTAAACTTCTCAAAGATTGCGGTTCCCCTCACTGCTTTGACTCAAAAGAATAAACCTTTTGAGTGGGGACCCAAACAAGAAGAAGCTTTTCAGACCTTGAAACAAAAGCTCTGTAATGCTCCTATTTTATCCTTACCTGAAGGTAACGACGACTTTGTCGTATATTGTGATGCATCGAACTTAAGCCTTGGCTGCGTTCTCATGCAAAGGAACAAAGTTATAGCCTATGCATCAAGACAATTGAAGATTCACGAAAAGAACTACACCACTCATGATCTTGAGTTGGGTGCCGTTGTTTTCGCTCTGAAAATTTAGAGACATTATCTATACGATACAAAATGTGTGGTTTTCATGGAGCGTAAAAGTCTCCAGCACATTTTCAATCAGAAAGAACTAAACATGAGACATCGACGATGGGTCGAACTTCTGAACGACTACGACTGTGAGATTCGCTACCATCCTGGTAAGGCGAATGTCGTAGCCGATGCTCTTAGTCGTAAAGAACGAGTCAAGCTACATTGTGTTCAAGTTTGATATGATATTCAAAACCGTATTTTCCAAGCTCAACAAACTTGTGCTACACAAGGCATGATGGGTGATGAATTACCACATCATCTTGAGCTTCAACTTGAAACGAAAGACAATGGGTTATTTTATTATCTGAACCGTTTATGGGTTCCAAGTCAAGACAATCTCCGCACCTTGATAATGGAGGAAGCTCATAAGTCTCATTATTCAATTCATCCAGGTGCAGAAAAAATGTATAAGGATCTTCGTACCCAGTATTGGTGGCCGGGTATGAAGAAAGAGATTGCCTTGTACGTATCTAAATGTCTTACTTGTCTCAAAGTTAAGGCAGAACATTAATGCCCTTCTGGTTTGCTTGAACAACCAGAAATTTCGGTTTGGAAATGGGAAAGCACTGCAATGGATCTCATTACCAAATTACCGCGTACATCTAGAGGTCATGATGTCATTTAGGTAATCATTGATCGTCTAACCAAGTCAGCACACTTTATAGCAATCCGTGAGGATTTCCCTGCTGAAAAACTTGCTAAAATCTATGTGGATGAAATTGTATCTCGTCATGGTGTTCCTTTGGACATCATATCTGATCATGATGCTCGATTTTCATCTCATTTTTGGAGGACAATGAAATCTGCCATGGGAACCAAACTTAGCCTGAGCACTGCTTATCATCCTCAAACGGATGGACAATCCGAAAGGACAATCCAGACACTTGAGGATATGCTTAGAGCTTGTGTGATCGACTTTGGTGGTAGTTGGGATTCGCATCTACCTTTGATCGAATTCTCCTACAACAACAGTTATCACACCAGCATTAACATGGCTCATTTCGAAGCTCTTTATGGTCGAAAATGTCGTTCACCTGTCTGTTGGAATGAAATCGGTGAATCTCAGTTCACTGGACCTGAACTCATTCAAGACACAACAGACAAAGTCAAAACAATTCGCGATAATCTCTTGACAGCTAGAAGCCGTCAAAAGAGTTACGCGGACAAACGACGCAAGCCCTTGGAATTCTAAGTCGGTGATCATGTCCTACTCAAGGTATCCCCTTGGAAAGGCATGGTTAGATTTGGAAAGAATGGAAAACTTGCACCTAGATATGTTGGACCATTTAAGATCATTGAGAATATCGGAAAGGTGGCCTACGAACTTGAGCTACCTCCTGAACTTGGAAATGTTCATCCAACCTTCCACGTGTCCAATCTTAAAAAGTGTTTAGCTGATGAAAACCTCCACATCCCTCTTGATGAAATTCGTGTTGATGACACGTTACACTTTGTCGAGAACCTGTGGAAATTTTGGATCGTGAAGTAAAAAAGCTTAAGCGCACACGTATACCGATTGTTAAAGTTCGCTGGGAGTCCAAACGTGGCCCAAAGTTTACCTGGGAACGATGGGACCAGATGAAGGTGACATATCCACATGTATTCTCACATGTTTCCTCTAATTAAATTTCGGGACGAAATTTCCTAAAGTAGGGGAGACTGTGACATCTGTGCTTTTCCATCATCGTTCAATTCCAAAACGATTTTGTAATTTTATAACATTGTGTTTTATTCCAAGATTTGTGTATTTATAAATGGTATTTCATATTTTCAATCATTGTTCAATTCTAATCTTTCGAATCACTTCTCGAAGTGAAATCGCAAACCGTTACGCAAACGTAATCAGTTTAACGCGACGTACACTCCGGAACAATGGCATAAGCTAAACATACCCTAAATATCCTATACATAATTTAGATATAAGTTTTGAGGGCTTCAGTATGGCAAAAACATGCTTATGCAACTTCATGGGCTATTTTGCAAATTATGCGAAACTATGCCAAATCGCGTATTTCCTAATCCGGAACATATACGCACATCCAATAATTTTTGTAATTATTAAAGTATAGCATTTTAATGATTGGAATGCAAAAATATCATTCGTTACATGTTTACGGTCATTTGCGCGTTCGTTATGATTTCGTTGTAATTAACCAAAAACCACAACCGTACGACCAATCGAACCGACATCCGAAAAGTTTCCGAGCATTTGCAAGTTCCCTATGCTTTATCTTCCTTATAAAGCTTAAAAATAGGGTTAACTGGTGTTAAAAGTGCCAAAACGCGTCGAAAAACAAGTTTTTAGGCTGCAGGGACTAAAACTGCCAATTCTGAAACTTTGGATTCCCAGGCGCCACCGAGAGAGTCACCTAGACCTCCCGGGACGCGTGGGGGATGCCAGAATTCAGCAAATACCTTGATTCGTCGAAGTGACGAGTCAAGGTTTCGGTCAATAATACGCAAAGTGCGCATTATTCGACGAAACTATTTTCGGGTATCAGAACACTTTGTTTTGATACCAAATCAGTTTTATAAACTTAGTTAGACATGTTTAACATGTCTAACTTGTCACTTTTAGTTTAGTGCTTGTTTAGGGTCGTAAGTCGAGCGGTCTTGACCACAGCTTTGTCTTTCGAATCCGACCCGTTTGGTCGATCTTAGGATCTGACCAAACTCATATTAGTGACCATAGTTATATGGGGAATAACCCTCTGAGGTTATACCTTATGGTCACGTCGTTTGGTTAGTATTATGATAGGTCGTTATTATGCCCTTTATAAGTGACCAAAATGCCCTTTTTGCGCGTAAAGTCATTTTAAGCATGTGTGGCTAAAGTTTTGACATATAAATTGATATTACAACATTATTAAACATGTTTGGGCATTTAAGACTCATCATAGGACATGTTTAACCATCCGATCATGCGTTTACGCAAATGACACGTTAAAGTAGCGTAAACTACCTTAAGGGGTCATTACAGGTCAAAAGAACTAAGGATCACTTCCAAATCAGAATGTTGAGTTTATTAAATCATACCATATGAGTTCCAACACTCATTTGATTTATAAGACATCATTCTATACAATCCGCCGATTAAGGTCCCGACTTATTAACATAGTTATCCGATATTAGGACTCGCTTGATTTTCCTCGGACTCTTACGCTTTGTTATTTTTCCTGATCAAGGATACTTTTGCAACCCCAAGTGAGTACATAGACCCCTCTTTTTTTCTAAATGTTTTAAGGTGATTATGTGAGTACATAGTCCCCTCTTTTACGTTTTCAAATATTTTGGGGTGAAACACATGTGCCTACTCGATACTTTCATGTTTTCACGCTTTCATAACATATACTTGCTATGTCCATCTATTGTAATATAGTACATGATTTCAATTATGTTTTACTATGTATGTTGACTGAGCATGCTATCACATTGATTTCAAAGACATCTTTTGCAGCATATGTTGACTTAGCATACAAGCACATTGATTTACATTACATTTTGCTATGTATGTTGACTGAGCATGCTAGCACATCGATTTTATAGACATTTCTACTTCGTATGTTGACTTAGCATACTTAGTACATGGTTTGAAGACATTTTTCACGACATTGCTTACATTAACTATAACATTTGGTTTGTTTAACGAGACATAATACATTCATTAACATTGATCACGCCGCCCCGTAGTATGTAATGGTACCATAGGACTTGACAAATCCCGTTCCCCGCTTTCTAGGTTTGTTTGGAAGTAGGGACTGACAGAATCCGAATACACTTTTGATAAACCTTTGACTTGATAAGGGTTTATCCGATAGTCTCAAGGATTGAATGTATGCGATAAACATAACTACATAAGTGTTCATATCAAATAAAGCATTGGTTTTGCAAAACATGACTTTTGATTTAAAACTCTGGTTTATTCAAGACATTGTTTTGTACATGACATTGGTTATACACGACATTATACATATGGCTTGAGTAATGCCATACAAGACATGGTTTATAACTAACATTGTGACATATTACATTGTTTACCCATGACATTTCACATTTGTTTGACAAGACATTTTTGGTGGTTATTTGATAAGTGATTTAATTAACGCGATGTGTGTAATATGATAAATGCATGGTGGATACACCGCTGGTAGTTCCTATATATAAGTGCTTTCATGATATTACATAACATAGCGTTACTTAAACCACTTCGACAAAGACAAAGACATGACACATTGGTACAAATATCATATATTTTTCTCAAGACATTGTTTTACAAATGACATATTTTATACAATTCATTATCAATTATTTAACCATACATCCTTCTTCTATATCATTTGATTTTCACATTGATTTTCATATGATTTTTGTAAAAGCAAACATTTTATAAGGTTCATGACTACTTTTTGTTAAACTATTATTTTAACTTCAAGTCATGAATCCTCATCAACAAAACCTATGTATCTCACAGGCATTTTTATGCTGACGTACCTATTTTCACATGTGTTTCAGGAGCTAATGCTTAAGGATGATTCATGCGACACTTAGGACGGACTTGGGCTTTAGTGACTTAAAAATTAGCAAGACAAATAAATTTATGTTATGTTTTTGTTAAATTTCAGACAATGTAAACAATTTGAATCAATAATACAAAACTTTAAATTTCCATGATTGTTGAAACAATACTTCTGTTACTCCACCCCCCTGACGTTTCCGCCGCGGTGTGTTGTTTTACGTGGTCGGGGTGTGACATAAAGATTGGTATCAGAGCCAATGGTTATAGGGAATTAGGTTATTAGTAATGCTTTGACCTAGACTATAACCTTTCTAGGAACCTAACACAAGTTATCTTGTGTTTAGATCTTAAAACAATACCATCACCTATCCTTAGGTGATTACCAAAAACAAGGTATAATTCATTTTAAAGGCCAAAACAAATCATCAGCGCTCTTTGCTTTCAAGGTTTTTCAAAATCTCGTCAAAGTTTGGGTTTTAATAATGTGAACACATGCAATCTGGAAGGGTGGGTGCCTGTACCCTGAGTTTTCTGTCTAAGGTTATAGTGTTCGTACAAATCCACTTAATCGGACTAGTCACTCTTACCTGGGAACTCTTGGGGTGAGTGTCCACCTATAGTCTAAAGCGTGTCTTTGCGATACATTATAAAAACCCATTTACTTTGATTAGTCACTGTGTGTCGTTTGTTTGTTGCAAGTAAACGAACGAATGACCACCATCCTTTCATTTCGTCAGTTTTATGACATCTCATTATCCAACATTCATCTCACTCGTTTTCTCTCATATTTCATCTTTTAGAATGCCTCCTCGACGAAACGTACCACCACCTAACACCGAACTGGTAACTATCATAGCACAACAGATGGCTGCTATGCTACCAAATCTCATTACTCAAATCAACCAAGCCAACAACAATAACAATACACATGCTACGTGCAACTTTAAACAGTTTAACTCCGCTAAACCACTCAAGTTTAGTGGTTCTGAAGGAGCAACTAGGCTTCTTCAGTGGTTTGAGAGTCTTGAGAGTATTTTTCGCCATGTTCAGTGTCCTGATAATCGTAAAGTCGAGTTTGCTTCAAGTGTATTTCATAAGAGGGCATTGTGGTGGAACGGAGTGGTGAGAGATAGGGGTGCTGATGTTGCGATGGGTCAGACATGGGAGGAACTTAGAGCTCTAATGATGAAAGAGTTATGCCCCCGTCATGAAAAGAGGGCGCTCGAGAATGAGTTCCACGACCTAAAGAAGGACAGTGGTGAGCACCGTGTATACCGATCGGTATGAGGAGTTGAGCCTATTATGTCCTGAGATGGTGACGCCTTTGGATAAGGCGATTGAAAAGTACATAGACAGTCTTCCTGACCCAGTCCAGGACATCGTCACTGGCAGTAACCCTACATCTGTCCGTCAAGCCATTGAGCTAGCTGCGACCATACATCCATCTTCTATATCATTTGATTTTCACATTGATTTTCATATGATTTTTGTAAAAGAAAACATTTTATAAGGTTCATGACTACTTTTCTTTAAACTATTATTTTAACTTCAATTCATGAATCCTCATCAACAAAACCTATGTATCTCACAGGCATTTTTATGCTGACGTACCTATTTTCACATGTGTTTCAGGAGCTAATGCTTAAGGATGATTCATTCGACACTTAGGACGGACTTGGGCTTTAGTGACTTAAAAATTAGCAAGACAAATAAATTTATGTTATGTTTCTGTTAAATTTCAGACAATGTAAACAATTTGAATCAATAATACAAAACTTTAAATTTCCATGGTTGTTGAAACATTACTTCTGTTACTCCACCCCCCGACGTTTCCGCTGCGGTTTGTTGTTTTACACGGTCGGGGTGGGACAGAAGAAGCTAATCAAGTTTCAGAAGAAGCTAATCAAGTTTCAGAAGCAAGCTTCAGCTCCTGTTGCAAAGCCAGTTTTCGGGTAATAGTTAATGAGAATTATGTGGCACCGCCTGATAATAGATGGAGAAACGATGATAGTGGCGATGAAAAAGAGCTTAACACAGAGAAAGAATGGTTTAAAGATTTCAAACCAAAGTCTCGAAGTGAATGGTTCTTAAAAGCAGAAGCCGATAAGCCTAAGAAGAAACAAGCAGCAAAGAAAGTTGAGACAATGCTCATAGACGAAGATGAACCTGAGAATGTTCATGGCGAAGCAGGTTCTAGTGAACCAGTAGCTGTTGAGAGTCAAGAGACTGAGAAAGCTACACAAGAAGATGTTATTTCAGCAACTTCTAAAAATGAAGATGATTCTGATGAAGAACCTGTGAAAGAATCAGAAAAGTCAGCAGCAGAAATAGCAGCTAAAAAAGAGAAAGAAATGGATGCTGATTTCGATCCAAATCAAGAGAAAGAATCCGATGAGGAAAGACCAAAGAAAAAAGCAAAACGTGTAAAGACTGCTACTATCTCATTGACGAAAACTACAGGATCTCCTCAGACAAAGGGTAGAAAGAAAGCAAAGAAAGTTCAAAAAGCTGTTAGTAAACGATACAGAGGAAATTTGAAAAGCAAAGAAGTCACACAAGAACCTTCTACACAAGAGCCTCCTATTGTTGTTCCAAGTGAAGCCGAAAGGCCAGGAGCTACACAAGAACCTCCTTTGTCAGGTTTATTAGAAGTTTTGGTTATTCAATCACCTGTTGCTCCAACGACTTCAAATTTTGAAAGTTCTACTCCAAGGAAGTCAACACCAAAGGCTGCTACTCCAAAGTCAACGCCAAAATCTTCAGGGCCTAATATGTTTGGTGATATGCATAGTGATCCGATTAGTCTGCAAGATCTAAATGATTTCTTTCCAGAGACGAATGTTGAACTTCTGGAAAAGCGTGTGAAGGTGTTAGAAGAAAAAGTGGCACAGAATGAAGTTGAAAAAGCTGAGCTTATTCAAAAGTTGGATCAAAGCAATGTTGAGAAAGAGATTTTGGACGGCAAAGTTAAAGTTTTGGAGAATGAACATGAGTATTTCAAGGCATTGATCGAGAATTTGCAAGATGCAAATGAAAAGCTTCAAACAGAGATTGCAGATCTAAAGTCAATCCAAGCACTAAATGATCGAAGATTTTCCAGGATGCAGAAAGTTTTATCTAACTCTCTGGGGATTGATTTCATCAAAGAGTATGATCGTCTGGATCAACAAGAAGCTAAAGAACAATCTGAAAAATAGTTAGCTGCGAGTGGTAAAGGTAAAGGAGTTGAAGGTGAAGCTCCTAAATCTTCTGAGATTGCAGAGAAACTAATTGAAGAGAATGTTGTTATAGCTTCTGAGTCTGATATTCCAAAGGTTGACGAATCTGTCAAGCCTTCTGATCCTATCATTGCTTCTGAAGATAAGGACAATGAAGAAGCAGAAAAAGAGGATAAGGAAGATGATGAAAAGGTTGATTCTGAATACGAAGATTAGAATGTGGCTGACGATGATGATGATGATGATGATGATGATGATGATGATCAGGGTGGTGTTGGAATGAAAATTACTGAAGCAAAAGTTACTGATGAATTTGATTTATCTGATCTTATGAATGATGAATCGAACAAGATGGATGATAAGATTGAGAGGGAGTCAGGGCAGAAAGGGCCAACTGATGATATTGATGTGTTAAATGTTGAAAGATTTGTAAAGCCAGTTGCTACAGTACCCACGAAGCCTTTATTGTTAATGCTTGAACATAACGTGGAGGAAGGCGAGTTTATACACGACTATACTAACGAAGATCTTGCAAAGTTAGTTGAAGTTGATGCTGCAGATCCAGAGTTTGATTTAGAAGAAGACGTGTTGAATGTTAACACATTGGAGCCAAATGATTATTAGTATGTGAGAAGATTTGAGGCGGATGAATACAACAGAGTCATCGTTGAGGATTGGTCTTCTGATGACGAAACAGACCAAATTGCGAAGTATGTCGGTCCTAATTCTTAAAGTTTTCCTACTTTTGAGGAGATGTACAAGCAACTCGACAAAGACATGCTGAAAGAAAAGATTGAAGAATCTTTGAGAGAAGGTAAAGTTCCAAAGCCTATGACTAAAGAAGAAATTGCTCAAGCGAAGAAGTCTTGGTTCAAAGAAATGTCGGGCGAATGTAAGTTTCAACGTCCTCTAGCATTCTTTACCAGAGACAAAGACGTTTCATTGGGAGATATCTTGAGTTGGGTTGGTTTAAGGAACTTAACGTATATGCAATCAAAAGAGAATTTGGAGTGCAATACTTCAAGTATCTTGCTGATTTCAAAACCTTACCATATTGGGATGTGGAAGAGTTGGTACAGACCGTCAAGGTTACATATCACATGAAAGTGATTGATCAACTGTTGTGGAAGTTGATAAAGTTTGAAGCGGTTAAAGGATTTAGATATTGGAAGCCATTCATTCATGGTCGCAGAATCAAGACAAATAAAAAGACGGGTGAAAAAGACATTACGTTAATAATGAAGCGACCAAGGGCAATGAGAAACATGCCACTGATGCCGATTGAGCAAGACTTCTATCCATTGTTCAAGTGGTGGCAGATAGATCAATCCACTTGTGAAGCAGTTATTGTTTTGAAATTTGAAGAACATTTGGATAATACGAAGGAACATGTTGAAATACTTGGTTCTCAGGGTATGAGGGGGTTTTGGAGAACAATTAGGGTTCTTGATCCGATGTGGTTGGTTAATTGCTCGAGAGAAGATATAAAATGCTTTTTTTATAGCAAAATTGTATTTGAAAAACGTGAAAAGGTACAAGCGATGCAGTTTTAGAAAGTTGTTAATGTTTGCTATGCACACGAAGTTAATTCAGGAAAGATGTGGCAAACAAACTAGAGAGAACTAGAAAGAGTAGAGTTTTTAAAAGAGGAGAAGCGTCTCGAAGCAATTCATGAGAGAACAAGAAAGGCAAGTATTAGGAGATTTCATCATGTGAACAAAGTGCCTCATACAGACCAGACATCGACCCTAAGCAAGAGCGACAAAAGAAGCCGTTTAAGAACTTCTTCGGTCGTGTGCGTTAACGTTTATATGAAGAAAGAGTTTTGAAGACTGATACAAGACGAAGACTATATCCAAGAGGGGGTCTGTTGGTGCATAATGTCTATGTCTTAGTCTTATATCGAGTCTGTATAGTATAGAGCTGAATAGTCTAGCTGAAAGTAGTATTTATGTAACTTGAGGACAAGTTCGCCCATGTGAACATGTTAAGGTCAAGTTCGGCCGAACTTGCTAAGGCAAGTTCGGGCGAACTTAGGTCTCCTCTCTGGCGAACTTGACTCTCTATAAATAGCTAGCTAGCCTCTCTCATTTGTAACTTTGGCATTTTGGAGGCGAAGCTCTGTCAATTTGTACTCTTGACCTTTGATCAATAAAACTGATGATTAACTGATTAATTCTTGTCTATTGGTAAACACGATGTAATATTTCCGCTATTATGGACGTTAGATATCAAATTTAGGTTCCTTAGCATCAAAGATCGGTCCTACATTTCCTAATACTATAAGTTAAACAACAATCTGATGGTATATTTTTAAACAACTATTTTGAAGATATATTCACTTGAAAAACGCTCATCATCAAAAACCTCAATGGCCACAGGAAACAAATTGGATTCTGATCCTGATGGTAAGAATGTTGATATTAAAACATATAGAGGAATGATGGGATCTCTATTGTATCTAACTACAGGTAGAGCAAATATAATGTTTGCATCAGAATTCTAGAAGAATTCTTATAACTCATTAGAAAACTGGTAAATCATGAGAACTCTAATAACTCAATAAATCTCACTTTAAACTGTAAATACATGCATGCACACCACTCCCACTTTTGTGTATACGAAATGTTTTATTATTTTCTTTCATGTATATTAAGTACTTCTGCTTACCGTATTTTTTAAATCGTATTTAGAATCTCAAAGCCTCATCAGAATCAAGAAATATGTACGGTTTTAAAGTCTTTCTTACATCACTGAACGATTTTTCAGAAAATTTATTTTTTTACTTTAGATTTCTTACATTGTTTTCTCTTCTCTCTCGTCTCATTCATTGCCTACTCATCTGCTTTATGAGAGAAAATTATGACACCTGGACATTAAATGATTATTTATGAAGAAATATGAAGCCTCATATAAATGTGGGGTCAGTGAACGTCTTGTTAATCCTTTATTCCTCTGACATCGTATCCCACTTTGGAAGAAATGGAAGTTTAAAATCTTGTTTGGTATACTCCATTTATGGCTCTGCCCATCCACTTATAAAAATGACGATTTGGATCATTCACTCATCACCTGCAACTTACACCAACTTCTCTCTCCCCCCTTTGAAACCCTAACCCTAACCTCTAAAGAATCTCTTTCCATGGGGTCCATCAACAGTCACAACTTCCCGCTTCCACATCTTCTATGCCATAATCTCAGGGTCTGGATGGATGTTACCGGCCCTCGCCCCTACATGGGAAAAATGTGGAACCATTCTTGTTGTTCTTCACAACCCACTCAGCTTTGCACTGATAACCTTTGTGTTAGTGCACCTGGAACTTCCCCATGAATTCTGGTATACTGCTCGCATCACTGTTGATGATGGTAGGCTAACCACCATAGCCAGACTAGTACTGGGCAACTCATTCTGATAAACAAGCACACAATCTAGAAAGCCCTTTAATGTCATCTTTTTCACCCATGAAGAGATTGGCAATACCTTGTGGCTCACGAGCTATAGCAGACCAAGAGTAAGGAGACAGGTGGTGAAAACTAGCTTCACTAAGTCGTGGAAGTTTTTGATGACCCAACTAGCCATCTGTTTCTCCAAGAAGACCACCACCTTCACCACAATCTCATATAGAATTACCTATTCATGCCTTATGGTCTGTAAGGCACTCTAACGCGCAAAATTTTCATTTTTTGACAGTTTGGACCCTGGACTTGTATTATCAGTTTTTTGACATTTTTAACCCCTCTAACTTGTTACATAAGCTATATGAAGGGTATTTAGTGTATGTGTAACTTATATCTTTATCTCAGAATGTACGTTACTTTAAATTCATTATGTTTTAAATATCAGTTAAAGAAATACTTTCGAAAGAAATAGAAAAGTTTTTGAAGACTTGAAATTTTCGCGGGGGTTACCCTAAAAGACAACGGTTTACTCACCGATGGTTGGGTTCCAAGTTTTATGATGGCGTTTTGTATTGATATGAAGGATCTGTTGGTTCACGTCTTTTTTATATTAATTGTAGTCTCGTTATCGAACATCTGATGTTGTTGTTTAGCTGGGATTTTAGTCTACATTTCTTTTTGGATATTTGGATGAGACCTTTTGAGGATTTTTGTTTAAGGTTTTCTTGGGTTACACATTTCTGGTTTGTTTGGTTGTTGTTTTAAGGGTCTGTGAAGGTGTAATGATAATGTTCATTGGAGATATTTTGTGGTTTTACATCTTTTGTTAGTCTTAGTGTTGGTTGTTTATTGGGTCGACGAAGATGACTTATGGCTCATTGGAGACCATTAGTTATGATGTTGCTTTGGACTTGGTTCGGTAACTTCGACTACAACTCTCTATTGCTTATGAGGTTTGTTTTATGGTCATTTTGATGTTGAATATGGCTATTTAGGTCTGCAATGTTATTCACATAATGCAACATGGTCCTATTCTGTTATTGTTAGGTGACGTAAAACTCGATTAACTTAAGTAGTTCAACAAAGTCTTCTTTCTCACTGCACAGTTGAATTATTGACCGTTTGGCTTGATGAAGTTGACCTATTGATCCTCCGAAAGCCTTGGTTGTAATAATGGTTATGATTTGGATTGGTATTTTATGTTTCCACCAGCCTACACCTCTGAGATTTGTTGTTTAATGTTTTGCTGAGAGTTATGGTTATTTGTGCATAGAAACTTAAACTGTATATGTTGTGCATATGTGTTAGCTGATGCGCCATCAGTTATACATATTTTAGTGCATGCTTACCCCCTAATTCTAAGTACTTTTATGACCTCACAGTTGAAAATACTACCTAAATCATTCCTATTTGTCAAATGCTGGTTTCAAAGGTCTTAAATGAAAGAAGTAAAAAACGAACATAAACGAAGCAAAAATCCACGAATCCAAGGAAATCAGCAAGTTTCCAGATAGGCACGGTTGTGCCAGGCTATGGGCATGGCCATGCACAACACACAGGAGCACAAAGTCAACAAGTCAACCCAATAATGGTCAACAAAAGTCCACGATGTGTAGAGGTACGACCGTGCTTAGCTAAAGACAAATCGTATGAGCTTCGAGAATCGACAAGAATGTCTCCTGTTTAAGCCATGTTAGGACACCTGTCCATGCATGGCCGTACATCTCTAGGCATGCCTGTGCCCATAACAGAATGCAACAAAACAGACCGAGAAGAAACAAGAAATTGTGGGGAAGGGGGCATGCAGGACCATGTTCCCCTTAGGCACAACGGTGCCTATCTGCTGATATCTATGGACATTGGAATTTAAGCACAACCATGTATCATTTGGGCATGGTATACCATTCCACCCCTAGAGTAAAACTTCATGAAGGTTCTTATGTGAGACAAAAATGCAATAGACAAAAGGAGACAAATGTACACACAAGTACCATGCTTTGTCTCCCCAAGGACAAGATCGTTCTAGAACTCCCTTGCCACCAAGCCAAAATCTCATCATAAATAGAGGCCTTTGGTGCCCCGTTTCAAACCATCCCTTTATTCCATGGAATCCTAGAATTCCTTCACCCCCAAAGGGGGCCCTCATGCCCCCAAATTCACCCGAAGTTTAAGGATCACTCAACAAAATCTCTTGTAATAGTTTAGTTTGAGAGAGAAGGGGATAGTGAGGGAGAGAACTTCTAATTAACATGCCTTCTTCAAGTTGTTTGATCTTGTTATACTTGATCCAACATGATCCACTCTTGGATCATTGTTTGTGGACAAGTTACGGCTATTATTGGCTAACCCTTTATGTTGCTTGGGTTAAAGATGAAGCTTGGTATGATTTAAATGTTTAACCTTTGGTAAAGAGGTGTGTTGTGCCTTTAATAATCCCTTCTACTTTTCTTCTTTAGTAATGAGCTTGTGAATGTTTTGGTCTTTGATCTCGTGGGAGTTCTTGATAACCTGGGGAGGTGAAGCTTATTAGTACACTCATGGTGTGTAAAAACCCATATACTAATAAGGGAAACTGAACTTGGGGAAGTGGTTGACCCATTTGTGTAAACACATCTTGTGATCAACCCTCGTTTATCAAGAATATCATTGTTTGCCTGCATAGTCTATATGCTAGGCCTAAATCATTAGCCAAAACCTGGTTTTGCGACTTGTCTAGCACGGTCTATATGTTAGATTTTGCACGAAACAAGAGTTGGTGAACCCTTGTTAAAATACTATACATCTTTATATATATTTTATTAATATAATACCGCCTGTTAAGTCAAGATCAATTGCCCTAACTAATCACAAGTGTCATTAGCACCTATGGGGAGCATAGATATATTCTTGCTACATTTGAAGTGAGATAAAGGTATGTCAAATAGAGGATCCAAGACATGGGAACAATGTAAAAGAAAGAAGAGTAATTGGATGTTACTAACCCAAGATAAGGGGATTGTTCCTTAAAAATAGCATTACTCTAAGATTGAGCAATGAATTATCTTTAATCGACTCTAACTCTATTTTAACCTTAAAGTCACATCTTGTAAATTTAATAAAAAAATCATTGGTAACCTTAGCTAGGATTCGGGTCTTTGAGTTAATTAACCTCACCTCTTGCTAGGGGTGTGCATCGTTCGGTTCGGTTAGGTTTTTGCATTAAACGTATCCGTAACCGAAGTCATCGGTTATGTTAACTTGTCTGTTTTTGGTTCGGTTCTGTTAATAAGCAAATACAAAAAAGGCTTAAATTTTTGCTTAGAAATACATGTAATGGAGGTATAAATACATAAAATAGATATATAAATACATGGATGGATTTTAAAACTATAATCTACTAGAACTTAATTGACTTGTTATTAATGATAATGTTGTTTTATATAATACAAGTATTCCATTTAAATATGTAAAGGTCCATTAAGGCTCAAACATGTAAGTTAGCTGATATGCGCTAAATGCAACATATAAATTGTATTAAATACGATATAAAACTAACCCTTTTAAGTACTAATGTTGCAAAAAGTGTGTTTCTTTGTATACTTTTGATTTTCAGGATTAAAATAGCTTAAATGTACAAAAGGAACAAATTAACAACAAAAACCAGCATAGGTATAGAAGACGAGAATATGACACACTATACCAACCCTCCAAGCTTCACCCCAAGACCAAAAACAATGAATCAGAAGTTTAGCACGGGGTCTTGCCCCTTCAAGATTCTAGGACAGAAGAAGACAAACAGAAGCAGACAAAAGACACGGGGCCATGTCCCATGGACACGGGCCGTGGTCAACTACCAGATTTGCATATCTTGGATAGTAGAGCAAGTACAAAGGCCATGGGGTTGTGCTGTTGACACATGGGGCCATGTAGCAGCAGATCTGACATGATCATTAAATAAGACAGAGAAGAAGGAAGACACGAGGTCGTGTAAAGCTTCTCTTTCCAGCTATAAATTGGGGTGCTTGGGTTCATTTCAACTCATCCCTTGGCAAACCACTTCTCTCACACCTGCCACAACTCCACCACCACAATACCACCATCATCCACCACATTCATCCATCATCCATCCTTAGTGTGTGTACTAGTCTAGGGATCCAAGATTGATCGTAAGAGTTTTTGTCAAACAAATGTCATGCTTGGCTAATCTCTTACATCACTTGGTGAAGACAAGTTATTTATGTATTACTTTTGGTTTTCTAGCTTAGGTTAACTTTTTAATTGGGTATGTATTAATGACTTTAACAACTAGTTTTTTATGTTGAAAGTGAACTTTATTCTATCATGTCTTCATGTTTCGTTGCCTCACTCATCCACGTCTTTACGGTCTATATAAAGCACGTTAACTGCCTAGAAGAGGGTTAGAAGGGTGGTATGAGTAAAGTTCTTTCCTCGTTAAGTGTATAGATCCTTCAAGTACTTGATTGAAGCTTATTAGGACTCCCTTTGAGGCAGATAACATCAAATCAGGGGAAGTAAGAACAACTTGAATCCCTTATAAATAAGCTACTACTAAAACTCTAAACTGACCTTGCGGGACTGTATCCCTACTGCCTTAGACCAATATAGCCGAGGGTAACGTTGCCTCCAAAAGAGGGACATGCCACATTTTGACCAATAACTTACTTAATTATCTTTCAAAATTCAGCTTTGCGGGACTGTATCCCTGCTTACTCAGACCAATATGGCTAAGGGTAGCGTTGCCTCCAAAAGAGGAACATGCCACTTTAACTAATATAATCTCTTAAAAACCCAAATTGTGGAAATCATCAAAGAATACATAAATAGCGAGTAGAAACCAAGTGATTCTATCTTGTCTATTTGTTTCTTTCATTATTTAGTTTAGGTCTTTATGTTTACTTATTAAAAATGTTTTCAAAAATATTTGATTAGATTAGACGTCAGCGACATTCTGGTATTAAAAGCTTTTATGTTTTTGGACAACCTCAGTATCTTACCATCACTATATTACGCCAACAACGGGTGCACTTACCCTAGCGTGTTGTAGAGAGTGATAGTGTTATATCGTGTTTTATAAAAATAAAGCTTGAATAAACGAGTGAAAAGTACTTAAATTATATCTAAAAATATACTCACACTCCACCACGTCATGCCGTTTCCGAGGAAAAGAGGATTATAAGAAAGTATAAAATTGGCGGCCTAATCTGTTGATGCACTTTGTGTTCGTTCCACTTGTTGAATAGGCTAGATAAAGCGTGTGTTGAATATTGTATAGGTTAGAATCAAACACACGACCAAAATATGGAGTTTTAAGTGTAAAAGGGAACAAGTTCGTTGGAACTTGAACTGTGGAGGTCAAGTTCGCTCATGATGGTGATGTTGATGTTAAGTTCGGCCGAACTTGACTAGTTCAAGTTCGACCGAACTTAGATGCTTACCAGCGAACTTCTCATCCTATAAATAGGTGGTGTGTGTTCATTTTTCATTTGAGTTTTTTCCATCTCTATGGGGAGGTGCTGCCAGATTCTCTCCAGGAACTCCAGCAGCTGGACTTATAAAGATGTATACTCTTTCGGTATGAATGAAGACTTCCGCTGCATTCTACTTCTACTCTTTTCTTAATAACATTCTACCGAATCGGTTACGTCTATGCATTAACTTCCGTCTAGAACCACCTGATCACGTACCTTCAATTGGTATCAGAGCTACGGTTATCACCTACGCTCATGAATTTGGACATTTATGGACATTAGGAGGGGTTTTTGACGTAAAACTTGAAATAAACATACAATCCACGGATGAAAAGTAAAATTGAACGGATAGGATTGTTAGAAAGTCATTTTCAACCAGATCTATGGTGGATTCATCTCGAAATTCGAAGAAATAAGGATTCTGGATCGAAAAATGTGAAAAAGGCTGATTTGGGGGACCAAGTGCGACCGAACTTGGAAAGAATTTTCAAGATTTCTCATAAAGTTCGACCGAACTTGACACTTTTTGACCAATTTCGCCGAACTTGGTTAATTTTCATGAAATTTCATCAAGTTCGCCGAACTTGACTGAAATTGCATCAAGTTCGCCTGAACTTGTAGTCAAGTTCGCTTGAACTGGGTGTTTGGCCAATCAAGTTCGCCCGACTTGACTGGATTTTAATGAAATTATGTTTACAAGTTCGCCCGAACTTGTTGCTTTAATTTCTTATCATTTGATAAATGTTCGCCCGAACTTGTTGAAAAGTGATTCTTTCACAAGTTCGCCCGAACTTGTCCAATGCCTAAAAAAGGCATTGAAAAAATTTATTGCTCGGTTTGATGAGACGGGTGTCCAGAAAAAATTTGGTGATAAATTTTTTTTCGAAATTTTAACGTCTGATACCGACTGTTCGGGGACACCGTCGGAGGCCTTAGAGAGAGGCTGAGATGATGAGGTTAGAGATGGTTGAAGATGAGAGGGTAGTCATTGATACCAAAGCAATTTGGTGATCATTAGGGTTGAACACTACCGATGGGCCTTAAAGTAAATTCGACATTTGTTAAATACTGAAAATTCTGGATTTGAGGGGGAATTTCAGTGAAAAAATTGGTATGGTCAGAATTTGCAAAAATGAGGGGGAATAAAAATTTCATTTATATGAATATTCCGGCATTTTTGAAATTCGTGACACTGCAACAGTATTCGGGTGGTTTCCGACTATAGATAACCTGGAAATACAGAGATTTGAGATTCATTTGGAATTCTTGATCATAGGAAGTTCAGATTATTCAGATCATGATACAGATTGATGCTTAAGTGTTAGAGTCCTGATTTCCGGTGAAGGAACAGTTAGCTGGATTAGCAGTCATTAGTACCAGTGAGGAACTAAGGACGTTCATAATGTTCGATGATGATCTTAGGAATTAGTGACTAACTCCGAAGACGGATGGTTTCAAAATTACCAAGGAAATCTGATGATAGCCTTAGGTGGCCATTATTTTTAGTCTTCAAGCAGATGAATCATTATTCTCTTTGGACTAACGCCGTTAGATGATGATGTTTGGTGATTAAGTGGCGCTGGTCTACCAAAGATAGTTATATATCTGTTTATTGTGACTGAAGAAGAAGAATGTGATTTTGATCATGGACGAGTGATTCTCAGATTCGAAGTGTTACCAGATGATTTGGTTCCGATGATGATTTACTGATTGAAAAAGATTACCGATTTGCTGATCATGAGTGATTACGGAAATTGGGATTTCAGATTTTTGCGGGTAAACATTGATTTGAAGTTTACCAGTGTGGTATTTTGAAGTTTCTATCAGTTTCCGGTTGAGTTTTGAAGATCAGAAGATCGAGCATGGGAGATATGCGCTAAACTGAACGTGTATGTGGTTAAAGTTGAAATGGAGAAGCTGCATTGATGATCTTCAAATTGGTGCCTATACAAGATAATCTGTCGGTCAAGCAAATCAGAGGAGGTTGGAAACTGTGCAACAAATATCTGAACTGGAGATTTCAGGGGAATTAGATGTTGATAATGCAAACCCGAATCATCAATTAAGGGGGAATTTGTTGACGCATTTTGACGACATCGGCAAACACCTTGATTGAAGTTGCAGAATATTCAAACACGGCTCACGTTTGAAGACCAAGATTCGACAATAACGAACAAGGGGGAATCTATTGATGCACTTTATGTTCGTCATTTGTCGAATAGGCTAGATAAAGCGTGTGTTGAATATTGTATAGGTTAGAATCGAACACACGACCAAAGTACAGAGTTTTCAGTGTAAAAGGGAACAAGTTCGCTGGAACTTGACCTGTGGAGGTCAAGTTCGCTCATGATGGTGATGTTGATGTCAAGTTCGGCCGAACTTGACTAGGTCAAGTTCGCCCGAACTTAGATGCTTACCAGCGAACTTCTCATCCTATAAATTGGTGGTGTGTGTTCATTTATCATTTGAGTTTTTGCCATCCCTACGGGGAGGTGCTGCCGGATTCTCTCAAGGAACTCCGGCAGCAGGACTAATAAAGATGTATACTCTTTCGGTATGAATGAAGACTTCCGCTGCATTCTACTTCTACTCCTTTCTTAATAACTTTCTACCGAATCGGTTACGTCAACGCATTAACTTCTGTCTAGAACCGCCTGATCACGAACCTTCAATTATAATGCGATCAAGTTCATCATTATTATCATTTGATCACATTCAACATTATTAGGTTTCCATGGAAGATATGAGAACAAAATCTTTTTGGATTTTTAATATTGAATACAGAAATGTAAACATACTAAAATGTAATATTTACAGTTTGTATTTTTATGAGAAAACGTGCTAGAGGATCATATCAGTTTTTGAGACATATCACCAGTACTGTTGACCTTTTAATGATTTTAAGTTTTAAACTTGTTTACCTAGATTGTCGATATGTTTGTCCACCTAAAATTTACCATGTTTCTCAACTGTTCCAAGATATGTTAAGGTATGATTTATGAAACTTGACTTATCTACGGTTCCCACTTCTTGAATATACTCCCGTATCAAGATTCCCTAGATTTCATCTTACAGGTGAATATAGCGTATTTGATATCTGTATCTGGGTTAATGCGAGACCTTGAGAGCTCAGGTTAGTACTACCGTACAGACAAAGAGATGAAGGCTCGTCTTTAGGATGTGTTCCAATTAAGGAATCTTTCTAGCACTGCAAATGATTAGATCTTTCGATACTTTTCAAGTTTGCATGCAGTTTAGGGGTTTATAGCAAAAGTATTATAGAAGTTCTAGGCTATTGCTTTCGCAAAATCAGAAGAACTTGTATAATACCCCAGATATCAACTATCTATAAAGACCTCGTATCTCAGAATCCGGCAATCTCTCAAACGAAATTTCGGAGAACTAAGTCCATATATCCAAGTTGTGTTATCCACAAGATTAAGCAGTTGTAAAATTTAGTTTATATCTCGAAAACAGTTTAATGAACGTGTTAAGCCCATCGACACATCCACAGTAATACTTGTTTATCACTTTTAAACTTTACATTTCATTAGCATACTGTGATAGTCCACTGATGTACTATCATTTCCTTTATTCGCACAAGTAATCTCATTTTTCATTTTTCAATGTTTTTGATATTTTAAGATTTTCTATTGTTTTTGGCCTTTTCAATCATTTTATCTATCTAAAATGATTTCGAAACGATGTTTTTCAATTTTACAAGAATTTTTTACAATTTTTAAATTTTTTTCACCCCCTAAAACTGAAAACATCTTATTAAAATCGAAATAAGAATCTTCCATTTTAACCATTTAACGACTTTTTACGAATGTGAACGCGAGACTACCATTTTGTTTGTGTGGAATATCACTCCTGTCTCTTGTCTCTCTGTATGAACAACCACTGCTTCTGAAATGACCTTTGGCTTGAAGCTTGGTTATCCTTCACATTCAAACAAACTTTAATCAATTTTGAATTGGAACCCAATCCATTCTGGATTTAGGTTTACCAAAATCATTAACATCTGAAGTAAACAAACATTCACACTCTTTTTGATATTCAAACAGTTTGATAGAAACTTTATTTGAAAATTTTACTTTCTTTGATTCTTTAATTGTTTAAATTATCAAAGTTTTCTCCACTGCTCTCTCTTTTGTCCTCAGATTTGTATCTGATGAATTCGTTTTACTTGACTGTGAGTAAACTGATTCATTAGAACTTTTATCTGATTTTTTAGACGTATCTGAGGACAAAATCGTTTCCAAATACTCTCTAACTTTTTTCTTCTTTTTTTCTCAATCTATCTTTTTGCCCTTGTGATAACTTGACTTTTTGTTCTTTGGGCTTCTCTGCAGTTTTCTCATTTTTCTTCTCTGTTTTCTTCTCCTCTGGTCTTTTCTCCTCCTGAGATTTAACCGATCTTCTTTCCAGATTAGTCGGACAATCCCTGGAAATATGACCTTTGATTTGACATTTATAGCATCTTATCGTATCAAATCTCTTTTTCAGGCAGTTAACAGCAATGTGTCCACTAAATCCACAGTTGTAACACACTTTGTTATCGTACCAATCTCTCCATTCAGACCAAACACCCAAATCAACACATTGATTTTACATGTAGTAGTCATATTTCCTGCTTCTTCTGTAAAATTGATTTGACTTTAAGGCACTGTGGTCCGACCTGCACCACTTATTCTCACATTTTTGTGAGTTATTATAATGATTGGATGACCGTACCGATGAACTTTTATTTTTGTTTTGAAAATTTATAGGATTTTGTTTTTCATGTTGTTTTTGTTCTCCATTCTGCTTAGAAGGTTTTTGCGTTGAGCATTCACCTTTTTCAGCAGATTGTAGAACAGTTTCTTGAAAATTTTCTTTTAGTTTCAAAAATATTTCCTTTTTATCATTTTCATCATCGGTATTATCATCACAATCCTCAATTATGACATCGTCATAATTTGTGACATTGTCACTTATTGGAATTTTCTTTTTATTATCATTGATCGGTTTTGGACATATATGTTCTAATTTTAATGAGGAAGTCACAATTCCTTTCAATAATTTTGCTGAATTAGCAGCTTTATTTATAACAGTCTCAACTTCTTTTTCAAGTTGAGCTATTTTCTCAATATGAGAATTTATTGCTATTTGATTTTCTAAATTTATTTTTTCAAAAACAATTTTATCATTTTTAAACATTTTTATTTGATTTTGAAAATCTACTACCATTTGTAATTTTTCATTTTCTAAAATTTTTATTTTGTTTTCAAAACTCTTTTCATTTTCTTTTAATTTTTTATTTTCTAATGTCAAACTCTCAATCTCATTCAAGAGTTTGGCATTATCTGCCTGATAATTGTCTACATCATAGACCGGGCAAACTGGTTTAGAACTTGAAGACTCATTTGTGGATATACTTGAAACTAGAGCTTCACAGTTCTTAACCACTACACTCTCTTGAAACTTATTCTTCAGAGATGTCCATAATTCTTTCGCAGTCTTGTATTCTGGTAAAAGTATCAGGATGTCTTCCTGAACCGATTGCTGGATAAGATTAATTATTTTCTTTTTAGCAAAATAATCATCTTTCTGTTGAGTAGAATATTTGCACTTCTCCAGAATTTTCTGATTCTCATCTCTGGGAACGACATAACCTGTCTCAATCGCGACCCAACTGCGGAAATGCATAGATTGGACCCAACTCTCAATTTTTCCTTTCCAAACTTCATACTCGTTCATACTCATCAACTTTGGCGGCTTCACAGACCCCATTTCGTTTTCCAAACTAATCTATCGTTCAAAACACTTGAAAAATTATTAGTAAACAGACAATTTTTAGAAAAAAATGTCTTTTTAATCTACAATATTAACGTATCGGTTTGCTGAACACGTTTAAAATTTTTCGAAAAACTGTTTTTACCAGATTAGAGCTTTAAACTCGTCTCATCAATATGAATCCAATGATATAATATCCGAGATGTTTTTCGGGATTTTCATGCCTTGGAAACGTTGGACAAGTTCGGGCGAACTTGTCACAGCTTGTGAAATCAGCCACTTAACAAGTTCGTTCGAACTTGTTGAGATTTTATGAAAAATTCACCTTGAATACAAGTTCGAGCGAACTTGTGAAAGATTTCAAGAAAAACAGCAAGTTCGGGCGAACTTGTGAATGATTTCAAGAAAAACAGCAAGTTCCGGCGGACTTGTAAGAATTTCAAGAAACTTTACAAGTTCGGGCGAACTTGTAATATTTTTCAACAATATTTAATCAAGTTCGGGCGAACTTGATAAAATTTGTTTGAAAAATAAGCAAGTTCGAGCGAACTTACACAAAAATCTTGAAAAATCAATCAAGTTCGGGCGAACTTGATGTCAAGTTCGAGCGAACATGTGTTTTCAAACATGGTTTTTTCAATATTTCGGCATGAATTCGTTTGTTTTAAGCTCTGATCTTTTCAAGGGTTTTACTATTATGGATTTTACGTATTATACTTGAAAATCAGTCCATTTTGTCCGTGAATTGTCCAAGAAAAGTTAAAAATAGAAGAAATGAGTAGAAGATGAGATGCTCTATATCCAATGTCTTCAAATAAGGCCAATCCTGCTCTGATACCACTTGTAGGTCTGTTATACGGATCGTTCGGGCACTAATCTGACAAACCTAAGGTAAACGTGCGGAATCCGTTTGCATAGGCAACATTGGATACACTCATTTGTTTCTATTACACAAGTTCATTTGTTTCTATTTGTTTCTCAATTATAATTGTGATCAAGTTCGCTAGAACTGGGTGTTGGCCAACCAAGTTCGCCCGAACTTGACTGAATTTAAATGAAATTATAGTTACAAGTTCGCCCGAACTTGTTGCTTAAATTTCTTATAATTTGATAAAAGTTCGCTCGAACTTGTTGAAAAGTGATTCTTACACAAGTTCGCCCGAAGTTGTCCATGAGCCTAAAAAAAACTAGCTATAGAAATTTTTTCGAGTTTTCGAACACCGAACCGAGATGTTCGGGGACACCGTCTAGAGCTTCAGAGTACAGATTTGGTGATACCGTCACAAAATTTTGAAGATAACGGGAGAGTCATCGATACCGATGCAGAATGTTGATCATTTAGGTATCGTGGCTAGTAATGGGCCTAAACGTTAAATCCGCATTTGATGAATACTGAAAATTCCAGATTTGAGGGGGAATTTCAGTGAAAATTTCATTATGGTCAGAATTTGCAAAAATGATGGGGAATAAAAAATTTTCAATATTTGAAGATTCCGGCATTTTTGAAATTCGTGACTATTACAACAGTATCTGGGTGGTTACCGATTGCAGATTATCGGGAAATGCAGAGGATTGAGATTCATCGGGTGATCATAGGAAATTCCGAGTTTTCAGTTCATGATACAGAGTGATGCTTAAGAGTTAGAGTCCTGATCTCCGGTGAAGGAACAGTTAGTTGGATTAGCAGTCGTTAGTACCAGTGAGGAACTGAGAACGTTCAAAACGTTCGGTGATGATCTTAGGAATTAATGATTAGCTTCGCAGACGGATGGTTTCAAAATTACCAAGGAAATCTGATGATAACCTTTGGTGGCCATTATTTTTAGTCTTCAAGCAGATGAATCATTCTTCTCTTTGGACTAACCGCCGTTGGATGATGATGTTTGGTGATTAAGTGGCGCTGGTCTACCGGAGATAGCTATATATCTGTCATTGTGACTGAAGAGGAAGAATGTGATTTTGGTCACGGACGTATGTTTCTCAGATTCGATGCTTTACCAGATTATTTGTTTCCGATGAAGATTTGTTGATTGAGCAGATTACCGATTTGCTAATAAAATCTTTCTGAAGGGTGCTTAACTGTGATTACGGAAATCGGGATTTCGGATTTTTGAGGGTGTTCGTTGATTTGAAGTTTTCCGATGCAGTGATTCGAAGTTTCTATCAATTGCCGGTTGAGTTTTTGATAGTTTAGGAGTGTGCGGAATATACTCTCGATGCTCAACGCTTATTCAAAAACTGAACTGGGATGCGGTTATTGTCAAAATGGAGAAGCTGCTGCATTGATTAGCTTCGAGTTGATGGTTATTCGAGAAAATTTGTCAGTCAAGTAAAGCAGAGGAGTCGGAAACAACGCAACCAAAGATCTGAACTGGAGATTTCAGCAGAACTAAAAGTTGTTAGTGTAAACCCGGATCATTAATTAAGGGGGAATTTGTTGACGCGTCTCGACGACATCGACAGACACCTTGATTGAAGTTGCAGAATATTCAAACACGGCTCAAAGTTTTGAAGTTCAAGAACAAGCTTCGACAGTAACGAACAAGGGGGAATCTGTTGATGCACTATTGTGTTCGTCACTTGTTGAATAGGCTAGATTGAGCGTGTGTTGAATATTGTATAGGTTAGAATCGAACACATGACCGAAATACAGAGTTTTCAGTGTAAAAGGGAACAAGTTCGCTCGAACTTGACATGTGGCAGACAAGTTCGGCCGAACTTGTCATATGATAGACAAGTTCGCCCGAACTTGACCTCATATGCACATGTCAAGCGAACTTGGCTCTTTCCCTATAAATAGGTGGTGTGTGTTCATTTGTCATTTGAGTTTTAGCCATCCCTACGGGGAGGTGCTGCCGGATTCTCTCCATGAAGTTCGGCAGCTGGACTTATAAAGATGTATACTCTTTCGGTATGAATGAAGACTTCCGCTGCATTCTACTTCTACTCCTTTCTGTAATAACATTCAACCGAATCGGTTACGTCTACGCACTAACTTCCGTCTAGAACCGCCTGATCACGGACCTTCATAATAATTTTTATGCTTTTCTAATTTTTCTTTTTAGGTTTTTCTTCTTTTTCCCAAATTTTTCTTCTCTCTGTAGAAACAACATGGGGCCATGTTTGGTCAACACAGGGCCCTGTCTAACCTCCAGTATCTGGGAACCTGAAAACAAAAACTTTTTCTTGACGGCACAGGGCCGTGCCACATTGACACGGGGCTGTGCTATTCTTTTGATCAACATTTTTTATGTTTATGTTCGCAGAAAGTCACGCCTCCCGCTTAAGTCTCCAAAAATACAACTTTGTGCATGACCTCCACCTCCGACGAAGACATAAAAGTACCAATAGAAGAACTTGAGCGCTTTTTTGGAAAATGACTTCAAGCTAAAAATAGACAAAAATCCTCGGCCCAAAACCCCCCTATGGTGGATCAACGAACTCTCATGGATTACCTAAGGCCTACGATTTGTAAACTTGGAGACGCTATTAACCCTCCTAATGTCGATGCTAACAACTTTGAGCTTCGACCCCACCTCATCTAAATGCTCCAAAATTCTGCCACCATTCACGGCCTACCCGACGAAGATCCCCATTTACATATTACCAACATTTTGGAAATATGTGACACCTTTCGGATCAACGAAGCTTCCAACAATGTTATCCGGCTCTGTATGTTCTCTTTGTCACTCAAATATCGAGCAAAAGCTTGGCTAAACACCCTCCCAAGTGGGTCCGTACATACTTGGGATGAACTTGCCAAGAAATTCCTCTACAAATATTTCCATGCCGCTAAAACCGTCAACCTCATGATAATACCTATCTTAACTACTAAAAATAAATAATAAATAACTAAACATAAACTTAAACGGGAAGATACCTTAAAACTATCTACGACAATTTGTTGTAGAGTTTCCCCACTTGTGCTCTTACTCGAGCTACAAAAATGACTACTAACAATACCCAAAGAGGGTATCGAATACTCGGGATTCTCTATAGAAGAGCATTCCCGTAAAAACTTACAATCCTAAAATAACTATAGGTTCATATTTAGAGAATAAGGTAAGCACTGTTTGGGTAACATTTGACCGACTTTGGGTCTAGCCAAGCACCCTTATAAACATGGCGCTCCATGGCTATCTGTTAGATAAGTAGTTTGAAATTTAGTGTAATCTTTAGCGTAATGTTTCTTCTATAAGTTTTCTCTGTGTAGGAATAATCTATACTCTAAGGAAGGGTTAAAATGTCCAAAGGGACGTTGAACCAACATCACATGCACGTAAATAGACACTTCCCGAAGCTAAATCTTCAAAACAGTAAGTGTAGCATGGGGCCGTGTGAGGTAAGCATGCCCCCGTGCCTCGAGTCTGTAGAAAACAAATCTGATTCTGGAACATTGACACTTTTGACACGGGGAAGTGTCCCCCAAACACGCCCCCGTGTCTGGTGTCTGGTTTTTGAAAAATTTGTTGTTTTTAACCCACGTTTACACATTTACTCAATTTTAACTAATTTTTGAAGACATTAAGGACAATGTGTAATTTAAGAGTGTGGGGGGGGGGGGGGGGGACTCAAACTTAAGTATGTTTGTCCCAAAATCAAGCCTTACACGAAACTCTACTTGGAACCACTGAAACACCCTAAATCTTTTTCAAATATTTTTTAGTTTGTTTTCTCTTTTTTATAGTTTAAGTTAGAAAACAAACTCTAAAAATATTCAAGTTTTTACAAATTTACAACTGATAGCGACGTGATAATAAGAACCATATACTAAAAAATTATAAAAAGGGCATGAAAAACCTTTTTAAAAATTTGATTGTATATATAAATGCACGCTTTTAGCCCTTTCCCACAAAAACGTGAGTTTTGAGCCTTTACCGTGCATTCAATATCATAGCTTTACTAACTACTCATTTTCATTTCTTGTGTGAATTGCCGTATGGTTCTTACGAATTAAGAACTTGACAATACAATACATTCCTAGTCCTTACCAACTAATCCAAGTAATTATATGATAGAGACATTAGGAGTTTAACCCCGTTTTCCTTTTCAACTTTATTTTATATTTCTCTCCCCACTAAAAACAAAAACAAAAATCTCTCATAGTTAACCCATTTGAGCCTAAACTTTCATTTCAAAACCCGCAAAATGCCATTTAGCACAAATCACCCATCATCCAAAACCAATTTTTACACCCTTTGTTTAGTAAAACGCGGTTCTTTTGAAATTTATAAAAGAGATAATTGTCGTTTTTGTCCCTATGGTTTGTCCAAACATGTCAGTTCCGTAAAAAAAACATGAGTTAAATGTCATTTCCGTCCCTTTGGTTTGTCTGATTATTCTATTCAACCTTAGCTTTTTGGATGGAACTAGCATGTTTCAAGAATGTCAGGGACGGAAATGGTGCAAATTTAAAATTTGGCCCGAACTGTCATAGTTGGACAAACTATAGAGACGGAAATTGCAGTTGATGATGATGATGCTGATGTTTTAGTAGCTCAAAATAAATAAGTAAAATTGATGCTTATAAGCCTTTAGTTCGTACCCATGTCACAAATAAATCAATATTCAAAAGAAAACCGGCATTTTACAATTTTAGCCAGTTTCCAATAAAACTACCCTACCCCTAGCCAAAACCTACCCTTTTTAAAGTCCTATTCATATTTACAAAGATTATGTTAAAAAGGAGGATGTTTGATTACTTGTCAAGCATATGGTAGGAATAAGTTCCATACCGGTTTGATTACTTGTGAGGTGTGTGAAATTGTATATAGCTAAATAAAATTTTATAAAGGCATGTTATGCCAACAAAAATATTTATATTTCTTAAAAAAGCGTGCTAAAAAAATCATGCCGAATAGGATTGTAATAAAATAAAAACATTCATAAAAAGAACTTGGGGTCCTGACATTCAAGTGTGTGGGAATTTGATATGCACTAAATGCAACATATAAATTGTATCAAATACGGTATAAAATCAACCCTTTTAGTACTAATGCTGGAAAAAGTACATTCTTTGTATACTTTTGATTTTCAGGATTAAAAGAGCTTAAATGTACAAAAGGAATAAATTAATGACAAAAACCAGCATAACTATAGCAGACGAGAAGATGACACACTATACCAACCCTCCAATATTCACCCCAAGACCAAAAATAACGAATCAGAAGTTTAGCACAAGGCCGTGCCAGCTCAGCATGGGGCCATGCCGCTTCAAGATTCCAGGATAGAAGAAACAAACAGAAGTAGACAGAAGATACGGGGCCATGTCCCATGGAAACGGGCCATGGTCAACTGCCAGATTTGCATATCTTGGATTGTACAACAAGTACAATGGCCACTGAGCCGTGCCGTTGACACACGGGGCTATGTAGCAGCAGATCTGACATGATTAGTAAATGAAGACAGAGAAGAAGAAGACACAGTGTCGTGTGAAGCTTCTGTTTCCAGCTATAAATAGGGGCACTTGGGTTAATTTCAACTTATTAGCAAACCACTTCTCTCACACATGCCACCACTCCACCACCACAATACCACCATCATCCACCACATTCATCCATTATCCATCCTTAGAGTGTGTGTAGTAGTCTCGGGATCCAAGATTCATTGTAAGAGTTTTTGTCAAACAAAGGTCATGCTTGGCTAATCTCTTACATCGCTTGGTGAAGACAACTTATTTATGTATTGCTTTTCATTTTCTAGCTGTTAACTTTTTAATTGGATATGTATTAATGAATTTAATAAGTAGTTTTTTTATGTTGAAAGTGAACGTTATTCTATTATCTCTTCATATTTCGTTGATTCACACATTCGTGTCTTTACGGTCTATATAAAGCACGTTAACTGTCTGGAAAGGGGTTAGAAGGGTGGTATGGATATTCCTGCCTCATTCAGTGTATAGATCTTGTGAGGACTTTATTTAAGCTTATTAGAACTTCCTTTAAGGAAGATAGCATCAAATCGGGGGAAGTAATAACGGCTTGAATCCGTTATAAATAAACTAATACTGCAACTTTAAACTGGCTTTGCGAGACTGTATCCCTGCTGACTCAGACCAATATGGCCGAGGGTAGTGTTGCCTACAAAAGAGGGACACGCCACATTTTGCATTAATAACTTACTTAACTATCTTTCAATATTACAGCCTTGCGGGATTGTTTCCCTGCTGACTTAGATCAATATGTGAAGGTCCGTGATCAGGCGGTTCTAGACGGAAGTTAATGCGTAAATGTAAACCGATTCGGTAGAATGTTATTAAGAATGGAGTAGAAGTAGAATGCAACGGAAGTCTTCATTCATACCGAAAGAGTATACATCTTTATAAGTCCAGCTGCCGGAGTTCCTGGAGAGAATCCGACAGCACCTCCCCGTAGGGATGGCAAAGCCTCAAATGACAAATGAACAAACACCACCTTTTTATAGGGAAACACACAAGTTCGCTTGACATGTGAATAGGAGGACAAGTTTGCCCGAACTTGACTACCATATGACAAGTTCGAGCGAACTTGTCTGCCACATGTCAAGTTCGAGCGAACTTGACCTCCACAGGTCAAGTTCGGGCAAACTTGTTCCCTATTACACTGTAAAACTCCGTATTTTGGTCGTGTGTTCGATTCTAACCTATACAATATTTAACACACACTCAGTCTAGCCTATTCGATAAGTGACGAACACAATAGTGCATCAACAGATCCCCCCTTGTTCGTTACTGTCGAAGCTTGATCTTGAACTTCAAAACTTTGAGCTGTGTTTGAATATTCTGCAACTTCAATCAAGGTGGCTGTCGATGTCGTCGAGACGTGTCAACAAATTCTTCCTTAATTGATGATCCGGGTTTGCATTAACAACTTTCAGTTCCGCTGAAATTTCCAGTTCAGATCTTTGATTGAACGATTTCCGACCTCCTCTGATTTGCTTGACCGATAAATTTTCTCGAATATCCACCAACTTGAAGCTAATCAATGCAACAGCTTCTCCATTTCGACGATAACCGCATCCGAGTTCAGTTTTTGAATAAGCGTTGAGCATCGAGAGTTTATTCCGCACACTCCTAAAGTATCAAAAACTCAACCGGCAATTAATAGAAACTTCGAATCACCGAATCGGAAAAATTCAAATCAACGAATACCCTCGAAAATCCGAAATCCTGATTTCCGTAATCGTAGTTACGCACCCTTCAGAAATATTAGATTAGCAAATCGGTAATCTGCTCAATCAGCAATCTTCATCGGAAACAGATAATCTGGTAAAACATCGAATCTGAGAAACATACGTCTGTGACCAAACTCACATTCTTCCTCTTCAATCACAATGCCAGATATATAGCTATCTCTGGTAGACCAGCGCCACTTAATCACCAAGCATCATCATCCAATGGCAGTTAGTCCAAAGAGAATAATGATTCATCTGCTTGAAGACTAAAAATAAAGGCCACCAAAGGTTATCATCAGATTTTCTTGGTAATTTTGAAACCATCTGTCTGCGGAGCTAGTCATTAATTCCTAAGATCATCACCGAACGTTTTGAACATCCTTAGTTCCTCACTGGTAATAACGACTGCTAATCCAGCTAACTGTTCCTTCACCGGAGATCGGGACTCTAACCCTTAAGCATCACTCTGTATCATGAACTGAAAACTCGGAATTTCCTATGATCACCCGAAGAATCTCGATCCTCTACATTTCTCGATAATCTGCAATCGGTAACCACCCGGATACTGTTGCAGCAGTCATGAATTTCAAAAATGTCGGAATCTTCAAATATTGAAAAATTTTTATTCCCCCTCATTTCTGAAAATTCCGTCCATACTATAATTTTCACTGAAATTCCCCCTTAAATCCGGAACTTTCAGTATTTAGCAAATGCGGATTTAACGTTTAGTCCCATTACTAGTCACGACACCCAAATGATCAACATTCTGCATCGGTATCAATGAATCTCCCGTTATATTCAAAATTTTGTGACCGTATCACCAAATCTGTACTCTGAAGCTCTAGACGGTGTCCCCGATCATCCCGGTTCGGTCTTCGAAAACATGAAAAAATTTCTATCGCCAAATTTTTTCTGGACACTCATCCCATCAATACAATCAACAAAATTTTCCATGCTTTGACAATAAAAATTTTTAAAGGCTCCTTGACAAGTTCGGGCGAACTTGGTTGGTCACCACCAAGTTCGGGCGAATTTGCGCTTAATTTCAAAGAAAAATCAGTCAAGTTCGGGAGAACTTGATGAGAAATCTTGAAAATCCTTGTCAAGTTCGAGCGAACTTGACCTCCACAGGTCAAGTTCGGGTGAACTTGGTCCCCCAAATCAGCCTTTTTCACATTTTTCGATCCAGAATCCTTATTTCTTTGAATTTCGAGATGAATCCACCATAGATCTAGTCGAAAATCACTTTCTAACAATCCTATCCATTCAATTTTACTTTTCATCCGTGGATTGTATGTTTATTTCAAGTTTTACGTCCAAAACCCCTCCTAATGTCCATATATGTCCAAATTCATGAGCGTAGGTGATAACCGTAGCTCTGATACCAATTGAAGGTCCATGATCAGGCGGTTCTAGATGGAAGTTAATGCGTAAACATAAACCGATTCGGTAGAATGTTATTAAGAATGGAGTAGAAGTAGATTGCAGCGGAAGTCTTCATTCATACCGAAAGAGTATACATCTTTATAAGTCCAGATGTCGGAGTTCCTGGAGAGAATCCGGCAGCACCTCCCATAGGGATGGCAAAAACTCAAATGACAAATGAACACACACCACCTATTTATAGGGAAACACACAAGTTCACTTGACATGTGCATAGGAGGACAAGTTCGGCCGAACTTGTCTACCATATAACAAGTTCGAGCGAACTTGTCTGCCACATGTCAAGTTCGAGCGAACATGACCTCCACAGGTCAAGTTCGGGCGAACTTGTTCCCTATTACACTGTAAACTCCGTATTTTGTTCGTGTGTTCGATTCTAACCTATACAATATTCAACACACGCTCAATCTAGCCTATTCGATAAGTGACGAACATAATAGTGCATCAACAATATGGTTGAGGGTAGCGTTGCCTCCAAAAGAGGGACATGCCACTTTAACTAAGATAATCTCTTAAAAAACCCAAATTGCGGAACCATCAAAGAATACATAAATAGCGAGTCGGAACCAAGTGATTATATCTTGTTTATTTGTTTCTTTCATTATTTAGTTTAGGTCCTTATGTTTACTTATTAAAAATATTTTCTAAAAAAATTGATTAGATTCGACAATAACGATATTCCGTTATTAAAAGCTCTTGTGTCCATGGACGACCTTGGTATCTTATCATCACTATACTACGTCAACGATGGGTGCACTTACCATAGCATGTTGTAGAGAGTGATAATGTTATATCGTGTTTTATAAATATAAAGCTTGAATAAACAAGTGAAAAATACTTCAATTATATCCAAAAATATACTCACACTCTGCCACATCAAGTTTTTGGCGTCGTTGCCGGGGACACAGGGATTTTAAGAAAGTTTAAAATCGGCGCCTAATCAATTTTATTTTTTTCTAATTTTTCTTTTTAGATTTTTCTTCTCTTTGCAAAAACAACATGGGGTTGTGTTTGATTACATAGGGCCGTGTCTAACCTACATTATAGGAAAGAATCGATTTTCTGGTTACTGGAATAAAGACACAGGGCATGTTACAGGAGCAACGGGCCGTGTCCAACCTCCAGTATCTGGGAACCTGAAAACAAAAACTTTTTCTTGACAGCATAGGGTCGTGCCACATTGACACAGGGCCTTGCTACTCTTCTTATTAGCAGATTTTTATGTTTTTGTTCGCAGAAAGTCACGCCTTCCCACATAGTTCTCCAAAAATACAACTTGGTGCATGAACTCCATCTCCGATAAAGACATAAAAGTGCCACTAGAAGAACCCGAACGCTTTTTCCGAATAAGACTTCAAGCTAAAAACCGACAAAAAGGCTCGACCCAAAACCCCCTATGGCGGATCAACGAACTCTCATGGATTACCTACGGACATCGATCGGTAATCTTGGAGCCGCTACGAACCCCCTAATGTCGATTCTAACAACTTTGAGATTCAACCCCACCTAATCCATATGCTCCAAAATTCCACCTTTTACGACTTACCTAACGAATATCCCCATTTACATATTACTAACGTTTTGGAAATATGTGACACCTTTCGGACCAACGGAGCCTCCAACGATGCTATCCAGCTCCGTATGTTCCCTTTGTCACTCAAAGACCGAGCAAAAACTTGGCTAAACACCCTCCTAAGTGGGTACGTACACACTTGGGATGAACTTGCCCAGAAATTCCTCTACAAATATTTCCCACCAGCTAAAACCGCCAAACTCATGACCAAAACTAATTCATACTCTCAAGACGACAAGAATCTTTGTACGAGACATGGGAAAAGTTCAAGGAGTTGTTAAGGAAATGTCCGCATCACGGTCTTGAACGATGGCAATAAGTGTCCATTTTCTACTGGACTCTTACCACACATAAGGCAAATCCTTGATTCCAACTCCGGGGACTCTTTGGGAATCGGCGACCCGAGGAAATTTATAACCAAATTGAGGAAATTGCTCAAAATAGTTTTCAATGGCACACCCTTAGGGGTTCAAAATCAATTGCCCCAGGTGCCCGTAAAGTGGACGAAACCACCGCTTTGCAAGCCCAAATCGAAGCCTTAACCACAAAAATAAAGAAACTTGAATTAAATAACACGTTTCCGGTTATGGCTTACGAAGGGTGTGCGGACCACATGAAAACAGGAGTTGCATGGAAAATCAAAAGGAAGTGGTAAACTACCTCAACAACCGCCCATGTCCACCAGGAGGTCAAGGTAACACCTTCAACCCTGAGTGGCGAAATCATCCCAACTTTGGATGGAGAGATTCGGGGATAGCAACCAACAAAATCAAAACCAGCGATCCAACTTTCAACAACAACCCCGAAGTGAGCAACAAGTCTTCCAACCACAACAACAAGGAAGAAGAGAAAGACTTGAGGATCTCATCACTTGTCTTTTCTCGGAATCCGACAAAAGGTACTCGGAGAGGTTCCTACAAACCGAAGCCGAAATTAGGAACCAACGCACTAGTATGCAAAATATTTGAAAACAAGTAAGCCAACTTACCCAAAATTTCTCCAAAAGACAACAAGGAGCCTTTCCTAGTAACACCAAAACAAACCCGAAATCCCAAGTAAACGTTATCAACTTAAGAAACCGGATGGTAGGACCCGAACCAACACCACCCAAGCCCGATACACAACTCCCAAACACACCCATAGCCATCAACCAATAAAAAACTCAACCCCAAAATACCGAAACAACCAAACCACCACCGGTCCCTTACCCCGATCGTTTACTCCGGCAAAAAACCAGCGAGCAATTCATCAAGTTCATAAGTTCGCTTAAACAAATTCACATCAACCTCCTTTTGTGGAAGTCCTCACCCAAATTCCAAAATACTCCAAGTTCATGAGAGACTTCCTCACTCACAAAAGGAAGATTGAATCAATCCAACAAGTTAACTTGAGTGAAGAATGCTCGGTTGCAATCCTCAACACACTCCCCAAACGTAGATTGATCCCAGAAGGTTCATTATTCCTTGTTCCATTGGTGGATCACCGGTAAGCATTAGCCTAATGCCCTCCTCTATGTTCAACCGAATCGAACTAGGTAAGCTACATCCCACAACGATGAGCATCCAACTTGCAGATAGGTCGGTAAAGTACCCTCAAGATGTCGTAGAAAATATTTTGTTAAAGGTTGTGGAATTTGTCTTCCCGGCCGACTTCGTAATCCTAGACATGGAAGAAGACACCAAAATCCCACGCATAATAGGAAGGCCATTCCTTGCCACCACACAGGCCATGGTACATATGAGTGACGGAAGGTTAACTTTGGGCGAGGTGACAAGGAATCAAGTTTGAAGTAAGACAACGAGTAGAGGATTTTAGGATCTGAGCTTGATTTACTTGCAGTTTTTGTTTCAAAAATGTAAGTATGATTGAAGTTTTAAAGTAAATGCAGCGGAATAGAATGGAAAACTTTTACTACAAGTAAAGGTCATTTGTTTTCATCATCATCATGCTTTCAAGTATGTATACTTTGCATGTGATTCACAAACTCCCCCTCATCCTATTATAATAAAGCTTGATAGTACAGGAAGTGGAAGAAGATGATTGGTGTAAAGATCTTTTTAAGAAAACGAATTGTACTGTTACATCGACACTACTATTTATACTAACTATCTAACCTCTGAGCATCTTTGATGATGTCATGGTTGATAGTGACATCTAACAAGAAAAAAACTAACTAGAAACACTGATCCCTAACAACTGTTAGTGCAAAAGCGCTGTTACATTAAAACTAAAAAACAAATAAGCTAAACTCTGATGGCTAAGCTCTGCTCCTTTTCTTCTGTCAGACCTTTGGTGTAGCAGATGATGTATAAGTATCAGACTTTTAGGAAGACAGAGTTTAGAAATCAGAGGATCTAAACTCTGATAGAAGGACCAATCCACGGATAGAGTATTTTGGCTTTATATCATCTGTTCCTTTGTACAGGTTCAATCCCAACAATCTCCCCTGGAACAGATGATGCCAAAAATACCTTTTATTCTTGGTTTTTTTCCTCAACAGGAGATCTCTGATTTGGCCTTTAACTGTAATTCAAAACACATAGATTCCTCATCATCATCATCCTTTTCAAGCACCAGATCCATAAGTTCTTGGAGGTCTTCTACACAAAGCCCATATGCATCCTCCATTCTCATCTTGGTAGCTTTGCCATCAGATTTGAGCAATGTCAATTCGTGGGAGTTTTTGTCAACTTTCCACTTTAGAATTTTTGATTCTGATGGCTTTCTAGGTTGGAAAGTTATTGTTGAGGTATCAGTATGGAAGTCAATCATAGTTTGGATGCCTTCCTTTGTGCTCAAACACTCTTTTGTCTTCTTCTACCATATCCCTTTGCCTTTTTCTTTGATTCAAGGCCAGAATTGATATAGCAGATGTTTCATATGATTTTGAAGAGTGTTGGATATGTTGAGCTGTATCCTCTGTTGGATACTCTAGCTTCTTTGGCAATGATGGATTAGTTTTTCTTCCTTTCTCAAGCCATTTGTATGTTTCAAACACTTTAACCTCTGTCCACCTCATGATTTGGTTCTTCGACCCATAGTTTGCAGCAATCAACTCTTCCTTCATTCTTCTTAACTTCAAGTTCTTGTCAGGCACCTTCTTGTGTTTATTCCAATCGGGAGGAGTTGGCTTTTTGAGAGGATCTTTCAGCATTTCTTGCATTCTTTGCACTTCTTCTTCCAACTCTCTCACATACCAGTCTTTTAATTATGCCTTTGTAGCCTTATATAACTTGGTTTCCATGATATGATTGATGTAATCTTCTTTAAGGCTTTTGTCTTCTCTCTCTGACAGATTTTTGGATAAGTCTCTTGCATATTCTTCTATACTTCTAACTTTGCACAACTGAAATTGCCAGTAATTTTGTATTAATCTGTCAGACTTTCCCTGAGTATCCCTCTTGGTGATATCTTCAGCTTGTTTGACTTTAAGCTTCTTGTATTCTTCTAAGTTTCTTGGTTTGGGATAACCTTTCAGAGATGGGAATTCCCTTTTATCTAGATATTCTTCTGAAAAGAAAGATTTGATTTCTGATTTCATAGCTTGTAATTCCAAATGGAATTGAGTGGCAATGGGCACTTTGGTAATTTGAGAATAAGGAAATTGAGTAACTGCTCTGGTGGTCACTGGTTTTGATGACACAGGTATAGGAGAAGGGATGATCTTGTCATCAACTATAACATTTGTTGTTTTTCTCCTCTTGAACTTAAGATCAGGTGATTGTGGTTGTGGTATTCTTGTTGGTGTGGTTAGAGATATGGTGGAAGTTGGAAATATGATCATAGTAGTGGTTGGATTAACATTTGTTATAACCCCTGCTGTGTCAACAGATGTTGACACAACAGGTGTTGTAACATCTGTTCTGGTTGTTGTATCAACTGCTTTTGTAGAAGAAGGTGTAAGTGTTTTTGAGGGAGTAGAGGATATGGTTGGGATAGCAGCTGTCTCAGAAGGAATGGATGTTGATGTTGATTGCCTTGTTTTTCTAACAGACATCTTCTTTGTTGAGGACCCAACATTTTCTTTTTCTTTTTGCAGGGCTATCTTTTTATCCACCAATTCTCCGTTCTCAACCATTACCCTTTTCTTTGTATTCCCCTTTTCCCTTGCAAAGATGTTAGGTGTTTCATCAATCTTTTTAGAACCATCTGGCTTAGGGATTGTGACACCTGGATATTATGGCCCTGTACTAATGTGACACATGTTATGAATAAATAAAAAGGCAAATTATATTATATATATGATGTATTTTGATGTTATTCGATGTGTTGATACATTTAAAATTCATTGAGAATTTTGTTGGCAATTATTAGATAAACGCTTATCGCGTAACGGTTAAAATGTGAAACGAACGTCGATGACCGCCCGATTAATGTTAAAATCATAAAAATATTTTGTTATGATTAAAATATTATATATAGTCATGTTCGTGAAGAAAAATTATTTAAAACGCTTAAAAACTCTATTTTGCGAATTTAAGGGCGTACTAGGCAACACAGCGTGCATACTGCCAAATACCGACAACGTTGCGTGTCCGGGCAAATAAAATATTGATTAGTAATATTTTTGTGAGTTAAATTTTATAGAGCGTTAAAAATAATTTTAAACGCCTTAAAACGGGATTAAAACGCTAAATAAAATACCCGGTAACCAGTAAAATACTAGTTTTTGGCCAACAATTCATATATATATATATATATATATGTATGTATGCGTGTATGGGTGTGTCTGCACAAAAAGATGGCAGCCATTTATCACCTTCTCTCTCCTCTCTCATACACTTGTTGGTCATGCAAGATTTGTGTGATGATTTATATTCATCAAATCTTCCAAGATCCTCCATTATCCAAGGCAAATCTTCAAAACAAATCATAACTCTCTCTCTCTTGCAAATTCAGCTGAATACCCCCCCTTAACACACTCAATTCAGATTTTTGAAACAAATTCTTGAAGATCCAAACTCATTCCAAAGTGATTTCAAGCTTTTATGAAGGTTTGGAGGTGATTCCAAGGAATTTCAAGCAAGAACCAAGCTTTGTATCATCATTTTCATTCAAAAACTTATTTGAACCTTGAAGGTATAACATTTTATTCCTCAAACAACTTCATGATTCATTGTGATGAAGATGATAGTGAAAGTTTCTCTTGTTCTTGGAATTAAACACTAACTTGAAAACTAAAACAAATGGATTTTTGAATACAATAAAAATGAATGTATGTATGTGTATATATATGGCCGTAGGTGTATATATATGTGTGTTAGATATTGTATTTTGATTTTAGATTAAATCTTGTTTGATTGGATTCTTGAAAGGTACATGCATGTGGGTTTTGAGTTACTAGTTTTTAAGTTGTTGCATGTGCTTGAAGGATAGTTAAAATGCAAGGGTTTAATGATTTATACATGATATGATAAATGTTCATTCAAATCAGTAAATAAAAATGTAAAATAAAGTTATTTGATGTATGTTAAAGTTACAAAAATTATGTCATAACTTAGTAGCTCTGCATGTTGTACTTAAGGCTTGAAAAGTAGTAAATCGGGTGATATTTGCATGATTTTTGTGCTATTTATGAGACCTGCATATATATGATTAAAATTAATGTTTTGGTCTGTAGATAATATGTGTTATGTTAAAATATCAAGTCATGATGATTTGGGATGCTTACGGTAGAGTTCGATACGAAACTATGCGTTAAAAACGGTAAAAATCGCCTTTCAAGTGATTTTTATAAATCTGTTTTAGATCAGTAAGTAAACTGATATTTGTGATATAAAAATAAGTATTTTAACTTATATTAAGTATCTTTGGTGTTTGGTTAGTCATACGTGACTTCCGACGTCCGAAAACGATATATATGCATATTTCAATGTACACGAACATAGATTGTTCAAAAGTGAACTTGGTATATTATGATGTGATATGTGATTATGAGAATATGTTATGTGATATTCTAGGTGATAAAATGATAGTAGTAGTTTAAACTATGCATGTACACTTGTGCGGTTAAAACAGTAAATATCACGTCATATGTGTAACTTGTATGTCGAGCATGAAAATGATACATAGGTTAACTTGATAAGTTATTTCATGTATGAATGCTTGAAAATAATAATATATATAAGTTAACAAAATACGTGTATTACGATATTTGCTTATATGTTCATGGTAATGTATATATATTACGATGCGTAAATCGTAAATATACTACTTATAAACGGGTATGATAATGGATATAGCTTATTGATGGTCACCACTAAAATCGTTCAAGTCGAGAAAATTTTAATATATATATGAATTCATATATATAAATATGCCAAGATAATAAAAACAAAGACTTTTCGAGAAAATCTCAAAGTTTATGTGAAAAATTTAAGTATTGGAGAAACTTAGGTATTTTGTGAGTGTTGATTATTAAATCGTTCTTATTTAATTTAGGACAAATAAACAATTTGATGGATTGTGTTAACACTTAAAAACGCACTCTAAGGTGAGTACATAGTCCCTTCTTTTACGTTTTACAATGTTTTGGGGTGAAACATATTGTGCCTATTGTTACTTTCATGTTTTTCATGACATTATACATGGTTTGATTACATAGTACATATAGTACAAGATTTCAATTGCATTTTGCTATGTATGTTGACCGAGCATGCTAGCACATTGATTTCCATTAGACATTTTGCTATGTATGTTGACCAAGCATGCTAGCACATTGATTTCCATTAGACAGTTTGCTATGTATGTTGACCGAGCATGCTAGCACATTGGTTTCCATTAGACATTTTGCTATGTATGTTGACCGAGCATGCTAGCACATTGAGTTTCAAAACATTTCTTACATTGTTATTGACATTTTGGTGCGTTGAACTTGACAATGATACATTCATTAACATTGATCACGCCAACCGGTAGTATGTAATGGTACCATAGGATTGACAATCCCATTCCCGCTTCCTAGGTTTGTTTGGAAGTGACCTTAGGGAATGACAGAATCCGATGAACATTGATAAACCCTTGACCGGATAGGGGTTTATCCGACTGTCAACAAGGCTTGAATGTATTCGCCAACAATCCATATTATATGTTTTAACAATAAAAGCAATGGAGTATAAAACATAACTTTTGATTTGAACAAAACCTTTGTTTATTCAATGACATTCTTTTATACATGACATTTGGCTATTTAATACATGACATTTTGGCTATTCAATACATGACATTGGTTTATACTCGACATTGTTTGACATGACATTCTGGCACTAGTATATATACACGACATTTGGTTATTACATGACATTAGTTTAAACATGACATTTTTATACAAGAGAAGACATACTTTTTGTTATTGATTTAACCATGCATTATTTCCTTTATACCATTCGATTTTTCACATGACTTCATAAAAGAAAACATTTTAAGGGTTCATGGTTACTTTTGTTCAAACATTTCCTTAAACAATCTATGCCATGAATCTTCAACACAAAACCTATGTTACTCACAGGCATTTTTATGCTGACGTATCTGTTTTCATATATGTTTCAGGAACGAATGTTTGAGATTGATCATGCTACACATAGGACGGACATGGACTTTAGTGACATAAAATCATGAAGAATAATTTAAACTATGTTATGTTTTGTTTTGTATTTCCAGACAACGTAAACTATTTAAATAATCATAACTTTAAATGCCATGGTTGTGAAACAATAGTTCTGCTACACGACTCCCCGACGTTTCCGCCGCGAATGGTTGCTTTACGCGGTCGGGGTGTGACAGAACCATTGGTATCAGAGCCAATGGTTATAGGGAATTAGGTTATTAGTAATTATTTGACCTAGACTATAATTCTTTGACAAGTCATCTTGTGTTTAGATTCTTAAAGCAATACCATCACCTATCCTTAGGTGATTACCAAAAAAAAAAACAAATCATAATTGAAGGAATAAAGTCTAAAACGAATCATCAGTCTCCTTATGCCTTTAATTTTTTTTAAATCTCGTCAAAGTTTGGGTCTTAATAATGTGAACACGTGCAATCTGGAAGGGTGGGTGCCTGTACCCCGAGTTTTCTGTCTAAGGCTAGAGTGTTCGTACAAATCCACATTATCGGACCAATCACTCTTACCTGGGAACTCTTGGGGTGAGTGTCCACTTATAGGCTAAAGCATGTCTTCGTTATACATTATAAAGACCCATGTACTTTGATTAGTCACCATGTGTCGTTTGATTGTTTTGAGAAACAAACGAATGACCACCATCCTTATGTCTTGTCGATATTCTCAATACTCCTTTTGATTTATCCAATGCCAATCTCACACATTTCCTTGTGTTCCTTTTCTTATAGAATGCCTCCTCGATGTGATCAAACTCAAGATGCCGCTATGGCAGCCATGATCGCTCAGCAAATCGCTACTGTACTTACGAACCTAGTAACCCAGTTAAACCAAGCCAACAACAATAACAATGCACCTGCTTCATGCAACTTTAAGACATTCAATTCGGCTAAACCGCTCCAATTTTCTGGGTCTGAAGGAGCTACTGGGCTCTTATAGTGGTTCGAGAGTCTCGAAAGCACGTTTCATCACGTTCAATGCCCGAATGAGCGAAAGGTTGAGTTTCCGTCTAGTGTATTTCAGAAGAGGGCGCTTACATGGTGGAATGGTGTGATGAGAGATAGGGTGCTGATATCGATATGGGTCAACCTTGGGAGGAACTCAGAGATCTTATGATGAAAGAGTTATGCCCTCGTCATGAAAATAGGGCGCTTGAAAATGAGTTCCATGATCTAAAGCAGGACAGTGGAGATCACCGTGCGTATACCAATCGATATGAGGAATTGAGCATGTTGTCTCCTGAAATGGTGACGCCTTTGGATAAGGCAATTGAGAAGTATATAGATGGTCTTCCTAATCCAGTTCAGGATATTGTCACCGGCAGCAATCCTACTTCTGTTAGGCAAGCCATCGAGCTTGGTGCAACCCAGACTGAATCGCAAATCAAAAAGGGTAAACTCCACCGTAAGGGTGACAAGAAACCAACTGACAAGACAGAGAGACGAAAGGGTAACAAGGGTGAAACCTCGAGGAAGTCTAGGAAGCGCAAGGCCTCCAAGAATTTCGCTGTCACTGCCCAACCCAATCAAGCCGCTCCCAACCAGCCAGCACAACCACCTGCCAAGAAACAATACGCTGGTACTGCACCTTTGTGTAACAGATGCAACAGTCACCACCAACCCAGTTACCATGCCGTATTTGTACAAAATGTGGACAATCTGGCCATTTTACAAATGGTTGTCATTCTCCTCCTGCCCAAAATAATGTGGTTCAAAACCCTGTTCAGCAGCCAGCCAATCCAGTGTGACCTCACTATCCGCCGAGGTCTTGCTATAACTCTGGTGATCTTACTCATTATCGGAACAACTGCCCGAGGTTAGCGAATGCAAACCCTACTCGTGGACGAGCATTCAACATTAATGCAAACGAAGCGCGTGCTGATAACGAGGTTATGAACGGTATGTTCCTTGTTAACAACCATCCTACTTCTATTCTTTTTTATTCGGGTGCCAATAGAAGTTTTGTATCTTTAGCTTTTGAGCCATTACTTTCAAGTCAAGAACCAAACTAGGAAAGCCCTTGACAGTAGAAATAGCCAGTGGTAAACCTCTTGTACTCGATTATGTCATTCCTAGTTGTCAATTGAATCTCTATAACCATCTTTTTCCTATTAACCTCACACCAATGCAACTTGGGAGTTTTGATGTCATAGTAGGAATGGATTGGTTAGCCAAATATCATGCTGAGGTGGTCTGTTTTGATAAGATTGTTCGTATACCTCTTCGTCTGGTGAAATCTTGGAAGTACGTGGAGAAAAACCTGTCGTAACCCTAAACTCATGACATGTACCCAAGCACAAAGATACCTACGAAAGAATTATGTGGCTTTCTTGGCACATATCGTAGAAGATAAAGGCAAGAGCAAGACTATTCAAGACATCCCCATTGTTCGGGATTATCCGGAGGTGTTTCCTGAACAGTTACCTAGTTTACCCCCAGCACGTCAAATTGAGTTTCCTATTGACATTGGTGCCAACCCGATTGCCAAATCTCCATAACGTCTTGCACCATCTGAGATGCAAGAGTTGTCATAGCAGCTGCAGGAGTTATCTGACAAAGGATTTATTCGTCCAAGCTTTTCACCTTGGGGCGCGCCTGTTCTATTTGTTAAGAAGAAGGATTGATCTCTTCGAATGTGTATCGATTACCGTGAGCTCAATAAAGTCACCTTCAAATATCGATATCCCCTACCTCGCATTGATGATCTCTTTGATCAGCTTCAGGGTGCTACCTGTTTTTCGAAAATTGATCTGTGTTCTGGGTACCATCAGCTTCATGTACTTGAGGAAGATATTCCCAAGACAGCTTTCCGCACTCGATACGGTCACTATGAGTTCACTGTTATGCCTTTCGGTTTAACTAATGCTCCTGCTGTCTTCATGGACTTGATGAATAGGGTTTGTAAGCCTTATTTGGACAAATTCATCATTGTTTTCATTGATGACATTTTGATTTATTCAAAGACTCGAGCAGACCATGAGCAACATCTCCGTCTAACGACGGAACTTCTAAAGAAGTAACAACTATACGCCAAATTTTCCAAGTGTGAATTTTGGGTAAAGGAAGTTCAGTTCTTGGGACACATTGTCAACGAACAAGGTATACATGTAGATCCCCGCCAAGATCAGTGCAACCAGGGATTGGAATACACCTACTACACCTATAGAAGTTCGTTTATTTCTTGGTCTCGCGGGTTATTACCGCCGTTTCATTGCTAATTTCTCCAAGATTGCGGTTCCCCTCACTGCTTTAACTCAAAAGAATAAACCTTTTGAGTGGGGACCCAAACAGGAAGAAGCCTTCCAAACTCTGAAACAGAAGCTTTGTGATGCTCCTATTCTATCTTTACCTGAGGGCAACGATGACTTTGTCGTATATTGTGATACATCGAACTTAGGCCTTGGTTGTGTTCTCATGCAAAGATAGAAAGTTATAGCCTATGCATCAAGACGACTGAAGATCCACGAATAGAACTACACCACTCATGATCTTGAGTTGGGTGCTGTTGCTTTCGCTCTTAAAATTTGGAGACATTACTTATACGGTACGAAATGCGTGGTTTTCATGGACCACAAAAGTCTCCACCACATTTTCAATCAGAAAGAACTAAACACGAGGCAACGACGTTGGGTTGAACTTCTAAACGACTACGACTGCGAAATTCGCTACCATCCTGGTAAGGCGAATATCGTAGCCGATGCTTTTAGTCGTAAAGAACGTGTCAAGCTGCATTGTGTTCAAGATCGATCTGACATCCAGACCCGTGTTCTTAAAGCTCAACGTATTTGTGTTACGCATGGCATGATGGGTAATGAATTACCATATCATCTCGAGCTTCAACTTGAAACAAAAGACAATGGGTTATCTTATTACCTGAACCGTCTGTGGGTTCCAAGTCAAAACAATCTCCGTACATTATTAATGGATGAAGCTCACAAGTCTCGTTATTCCATCCATCCTTGTGCAGACAAAATGTATAAGGATCTTCGTACTCAGTATTGGTGGCCGTGTATGAAGAAAGACATCGCCTTGTATGTATCCAAATGCCTTACTTGTCTTAAGGTAAAGGCAGAACACCAGTGTCCTTTTGGTTTGCTTGAACAACCAGAAATTCCGGTTTGGAAATGGGAAAACATTGCCATGGATCTCATTACCAAATTGCCGCGCACTCCTAGAGGTCATGATGCTATTTGGGTAATCATTGATCGTCTAACAAAATCTGCACCCTTCTTGCCGATTCGTGAGGATTTCTCTGTTGATAAGCTTGCCAAGATCTATGTGGATGAGATTGTATCCCAACATGGTGTTCCTTTGGATATCATATCTGACCGAGATGCTCGATTCTCATCCCACTTTTGGAGAACCACGCAATCTGCTATGGGGATCCAACTCAATTTGAGCACAGCTTATCATCCTCAAATGGATGGACAATCTGAAAGAACAATCCAGACACTGGAGGGCATGCTTAGAGCTTGTGTGATCGATTTTGGTGGTAGTTGGGATTCACATCTTCCATTGATCGAGTTCTCCTACAACAACAGTTATCACTTTAGCATCGGCATGGCTCCTTTTGAAGCTCTTTATGGTCGAAAATGTCGTTCACCTGTCTGTTGGAATGAGATTGGTGAATCTCAATTCACTGGACCTGAACTTATTCAAGACACAACAGACAAAGTCAAGAAAATTCGCGAAAATCTTTTGACAGCTAGAAGCCGTCAAAAGAGTTATGCGAACAAACGACGCAAGCCCTTGGAATTCGAAGTCGGTGATCATGTCCTACTCAAGGTATCACCTTGGAAAGGAGTGATTAGGTTTGGGAAGAAAGGAAAACTTGCGCCCCAATATGTCGGACCATTCAAGATCATTGAGAAAATCGGAAAGGTGGCCTACAAACTTGAGCTACCTCCACAACTTGGAAATGTTCGTCCAACTTTCCACATGTCCAATCTTAAAAAGTGTTTGGCTGATGAAAACCTCCACATCCCTCTTGATGAAATTTGTGTTGATAACACGATGCACTTTGTTGAGAAGCTGGTGGAAATATTGGACCGTGAAGTCAAGAAACTCAAGCGCAGAAGAATACCGATAGTCAAAGTTCGCTGGGAATCCAAAGGTGGCCCAAAGTTTACTTGGGAACGAGAGGATCAAACGAAGGCGAAGTATCCACACCTTTTGTCATAAGTTTCCTCTAATTAAATTTCGGGTCGAAATTTCCTAAAGTAAGGGAGACTGTGACACCCGGATATTTTGGCCCTGTACTAATGTGACACGTGTTATGATTAAATAAAAAGGAAAATTATATTATATATGATGTATTTTGATGTTATTTGATGTGTTGATACATTTAAAATTTATTGAGAATTTTGTTGGCAATTATAAGATAAACGCTTAACGCGTAATGGTTAAAATGCGAAACCAACGTCGATGACCGCCCGATTAATGTTAAAATCCTAAAAATATTTTTTTATGATTAAAATATTATATTTAGTCATGTTCGTGAAGAAAAATTATTTAAAACGCTTAAAAACTCTATTTTGTGAATTTAAGCGCGTAATACGCGACACAGCGCGCATACTGCCAAATACCGACAATGTTGCGTGTCCAGGCAAATAAAATATTGATTACTAATATTTTAGTGAGTTTTTTTTTTATAGAGCGTTAAAAATAATTTTAAACGCCTTAAAACGGGATTAAAACACTAGATAAAATACCCGGTAACCAGTAAAATACCAATTTTTGGCCAACAATTCATATATATATATATATATATATATGTATGTATGTATGCGTGTATGGGTGTGTATGTACAAAAAGATGGCAGCCATTTATCACCTTCTCTCTCCTCTCTCATACACTTGTTGGTCATGCAAGATTTGTGTGATGATTTATATTCATCAAATCATCCAAGATCCTCCATTATCCAAGGCAAATCTTCGAAACAAATCATAACTCTCTCTCTCTCTCTCTCTCTCTTGCAAATTCAGCAGAATAACCCCCTTAACACACTCAGTTCAGATTTTTGAAACAAATTCTTGAAGATCCAAACTCATTCCAAAGTGATTTCAAGCTTATATGAAGGTTTGGAGGTGATTCCAAGGAATTTCAAGCAAGAACCAAGCTTTGTATCATCATTTTCATTCAAAAACTTACTTGAATCTTGAAGGTATAACATTTTATTCCTCAAACAACTTCATGATTCATGGTGATGAAGATGATAGTGAAAGTTTCTCTTATTCTTGGAATTAAACACTAACTTGAAAACTAAAATAAATGGATTTTTGAATACAATAAAAATGGATGTATGTTTGTGTATATATATGGCCGTGAGTGTACAAATATGTGTGTTAGATATTGTATTTTTATTTTAGATTAAATCTTGTTTGATTGGATTCTTTAAAGGTACATGCATGTGGGTTTTGAGTTACTAGTTTTTAAGTTGTTGCATGTGCTTGAATGATAGTTAAAATGCAAGGGTTTGATGATTTATACATGATATGATAAATGTTCATTCAAATCAGTAAATAAACATGTAAAATAAAGTTATTTGATGTATGTTAAAGTTACAAAAATTACATGTTGTACTTAAAGCTTGAAAAGTATTAAATCGGGTGATATTTGCATGATTTTTGTGCTATTTATGAGACCTGCATATATATGATTAAAATTATTGTTTTGTTCAGTATATAATATTTGTTATGTTAAACTATCAAGTCATGATGATTTGGGATGGTTACGGTAGAGTTATGTAAGAAACTATGCGTTAAAAACGGTAAAAATCGCATTTTCAAGTGATTTTTATAAAACTGTTTTAGGTCAGTAAATAAACTGATATTTTTGATATAAAAATAAGTATTTTAACTTATATTATGTATCTTTGGTGTTTGGTTAGTCATACGTGACTTCCCTTAAAACGATGCGAAAACGCTATATACGCATATTTTTCAATGTACACGAACATAGATTGTTCAAAGTGAACTTGGTATATTATGATGTGATATGTGATTATGAGAATATGTTATATGATATTCTAGGTGATAAAATGATAGTAGTAGTTTAAACTATGCATGTATACTTGTGTGGTTAAAACGGTAAATATCACGTTATATGTGTAACCTGTATGTCGAGCATGAAAATGATACATAGGTTAACTTGATAGTTATTTCATGTATGAATGCTTTAAAATAATAATATATATAAGTTAACAAAATACTTGTATTACGATATTTTCTTATACGTTCATGGTAATGTATATATATTACGACGCGTAAATCGTAAATATATTACTTATAAACGGTTATGATAATGGATATAGCTTATTGATGGTCACCACTAAAATCGTTCAAGTCAAGAAAATCTTAATATATATATGAATTCATATATATAAATACGCCAACATCAAAATAAAGACTTTTCGAGAAAATCTCAAAGTTTGTGTGAAAATTTGATGTATTGGAGAAAATTAGGTATTTTGTGAGTGTTGATTATTAAATCGTTCTTATTTAATTAAGTTTACGAATAAACAATTTGAGGGATTGTGTTAACACTTAAAAACACACTCTAAGGTGAGTACATAGTCCCCTCTTTTACGTTTTTTAATGTTTTGGGGTGAAACATATTGTGCCTATTGTTACTTTCATGTTTTTCATGACATTATACATGGTTTGATTACATAGTACATATAGTACATGATTTCAATTGCATTTTGTGATGTATGTTGACCGAGCATGCTAGCACATTGATTTCCATTAGACATTTTGCTATGTATGTTGACCCAGCATGCTAGCACATTGGTTTCCATTAGACATTTTGCTATGTATGTTGACCGAGCATGCTAGCACATTGAGTTTAAAAACATTTTCAAGACACGCTTACGTTGTTATTGACATTTTGGTGCGTTGAACTTGACAATGATACATTCATTAACATTGAAATCGGTAGTATGTAATGGTACCATAGGATTGACAATCCCGTTCCCGCTTCCTAGGTTTGTTTGGAAGTGAGCTTAGGGAATGACAGAATCCGATGAACATTGATAAACCCTTGACCGGATAGGAGTTTATCCGACAGTCAACAAGGCTTGAATGTATTCGCCAACAATCCATATTATATTTTTTAACAATAAAAGCAATGGAGTATGAAACATAACTTTTGATTTGAACAAAACCTTTGTTTATTCAATGACATTCTTTTATACATGACATTTGGCTATTTAGTACATGACTGGCTATTCAATACATGACATTGGTTTATACTCGACATTGTTTGACATGACATTCTGGCATTGGTATATATACACGACATTTGGTTAACACATGACATTGGTTTAAACATGACATTTTTATACAAGACAAGACATACTTTTGGTTATTGATTTAACCATGCATTATTTCCTTTATACCATTCGATTTTTCACATGACTTCATAAAAGAAAACATTTTAAGGGTTCATGGTTACTTTTGTTCAAACATTTCCTTAAACAATCTATGCCATGAATCTTCAACACAAAACCTATGTTACTCACAGGCATTTTTATGCTGACGTACCTATTTTCACATATGTTTCATGAGCGAATGAGGTTGATCATGTTACACATAGGACGGACATGGACTTTAGTGACATAAAATCATGAAGAATAATTTAAACTATGTTATGTTTTCTTTTGTATTTCCAGACAATGTAATCAAACTATTTAAATAATCATAACTTTAAAAGCCATGGTTGTGAAACAATAGTTCTTCCACACGACTCCCCGACGTTTCCGCCGTGAATGGTTGCTTTACGCAGTCGGGGTGTGACAGGGATAACCACTATTGGTCGTGCATCTTTGTCATTGAGCTTTAGCACTTATTTCTTTAAAGGTATCTCCCCCTTTTTGGCATCATCAGTGTTTACCAAGATTACTGTAGGAGGAGAAGCACCAGTGGTTTGCAGGAGATGAGCCTTGATATCTGCAGGTGTGTCCATATCTGGCATCAACCATGTTTCTAAGTTCTTGCATCTGATGCTTGTGTTGAAGGTCAGCAAAATACTTTATTGTTGAAACAGAGGGTCTAGTGCTTCTTTGAGGTCAAGTGGATAGGACAGAGGGTTGGCTCTTTGTAGCTATCAACTGTTTCAGCAAATCCTTGATTTCATCAACAAGGCTTTCTATTTTGGTAACTCTCTCCATCAAATCATGATATTTTAGATCATCACCTAATTTAATAGGATCATCTAAACTCCTACAAGAAAAGCTAGTTTTATCTATGTCATCATGAAGAAGATGCTCAACCCCTGTTTCAAACATAGATGCCCCTTGATCTTGGAACTGCACTGGAACAGAGGTTACCTTGGTAGCCTTAACAGTTGTTGCCTTCAAAAGATTCTTATATATGTAACCACTGTCCAATTGAAAACTTGGTAGTTTAGCAATTGTAGTGGCTGCTCTTGTTGAACTATCACCAAGGGTTACATGTAACCCAAGGGATGTATCCTCTTCAGTTGCTGATGAGCTAGCAATGAGCATAGAATCAGACCCAGTCACATGTTGGAGTATATTCTCATTGATGGGTTGTGGAGAAGAACTGGTTAATGTCTGTTGTCGGTCAATTGCATTCAGCAAAGGCAATATTGTTGGTGGGAGTGATTTTGTTGGTGATGGTTGTGGTGTAGAAAGAGACATTGCCCTGGGAGAGGGGCTGTGGAAAATGGAACCAAGTGGATCCAGAGCTTCATAATTTGGTGTCCCTGTGTTTACAACCTTTTCCTTTTGTAAGGAAGAAGGAGGAGTTTCAAAGCCAGGTTGAGATTCTAACATCTGCTATGAAGAAGTAGCAGCATTGTTTTTAGGTGATTTTTGTGTTATCACTAGGTTAACCTCTGGGATCTCATCTTCCAGAGGGCCCTTTTTGGGTTTGGTGGGTTTTCTGGATATTTTCTTTAGTTTCTTTTTGGAAATTGCTGGTGTGGGTTTCAGGGCAGTGGTTGCGAAACGCTGATCACCAGGAGCAGTGGGCTCAGTAGCAAGAGGTTGAGATTGAACATTTTGTTCTTGTAAAGCTTGCTCAGCCTCCTCTACTTTTGTTTTGGAAACTTTATCCTGATTTGTTGTTCTAGTAAAAGTTTCATGAGTTAGGCCGCATGTATTTGTAACTGTGCCTTGTTTAACATCAACTTCAGGTAACTGATTTTTAAGATAAACACTCATGAATCATGGATGTATCAGAAAAGCTTTCCTTTTTGCAATTTTATTAAAATTTGCCACAAGATCATTGAACAGATCTGAGAGAAATTGAAATCTGATCCAGTTAAAATAGCATAACCCAGATACTGGATGTTCAATGGTATTTCATTAAAAGCGTTGGTCTTTGCTGAGAGACATGTTAAAAGAGTGTGAAAGAAAAATATCATTTCAGCAGGAAAATTGGGTTTATAGATGGTCATACCTTTGAGTTGCCCAATGTAACCTCTTTCCACAAATTCAGCATGCATGTCATTTGTAGAGAATGACACAGGATGTGGCATATCATTCAGTTCAAAAACTTGAGAAATTGATTGAGGGCTAATAAGCATCAGTTTTTGCCCAAAATTGCCATTGTGCATCTTGATAGATAGGGGCTTTGACAGTTAACATGTTCAAAAATTTTGATTCTTTTAAGATTTTTATCATTGAATGATATCTTGTATTAGAATCAGTTGCCTCAAGAATTGCGGTATAGTGGTGAGGAGTTTTGATTATGAGCTTAAAATGAGGTGGTTCTGGTTGAGATTTCGCTTTTGATTTAGCTTTGGGTGCCATGATTGAGAGAAATATTGATTTGAGATTTTTGAATTTGATACGGCAAGGTGAACCTCTGTTATGGATAAAACAAGGTTTTTATAGGGTTTTGAAAAAGTGATGATGATGTGTCATCTGATGCAAACAACTGACGAATAATGTCGGTCCACGTGTAACCTCTGATTGAAAATGGAAGACAGTTGTTTCGACAAACACTGTTGAGAATATGGGCAATGGATGTGAATAGTGTTTTAACACTATCAGAGGATACCCTTTGACAGCGGATAGACTTTTCTAATGACCAGTGTTTTGATGCTATCAGTGGTTTGAAACAGACTTTAAGGATTTATTGAAAAATTCAATTTTAAGCTATTTTTACGGAGAAATTTTGATTTTCTGAAAACATTTTTATGCTATTTACACATAGATCACCAGGAAAACTGTTTTTAATCATGTTTAACATTCCAATCCTAGAGATCAAGCTTTCAAAAGTAGATGTATCCACTGCTTTTGTTATAACATCTGCTAGCTGATCCTTGGTATGGACATGTTGTAAAGAAATCAAACCTTTTTCATAGCAATCCCTCACATAGTGATGTCTGATGTCAATGTGTTTTGGTGTGGAATGAGAAACTTGATTTTTTATGATATTTTCTGCTGCTTGACTATCAATTTTGAGGGGATACTTTAAAGTACTGATACCAAAATCCAAATGTTGATTTTGAAGCCACAGGATTTGTGCAGTGCAACTTGTAGCAGCAATGTATTCAGCCTCAGCAGTGCTTGTGCAAACTACAACTTGCTTTTTACTTTGCCAAGACACTAGGCAATCACCTAGGAATTAGACACCTCCTGATGTGGACTTCCTTGTTGTTTTGCATCCAGCAAATCACTATCTGAGTAACCTGAAAGCTCAATATTTCCATTAGTAGGATACCAGATACCAAGTGTGGGAGCAACTTTTATGTACCTGAATATCCTTTTGATAGCAATAAGACCAGACTTTCTAGGTTGTGACTGGGATCTGGCACAAACACATGTTGCAAACATGATGTCTGGCCTGGAAGAAGTAAGGTACAATTAAGACCCAATCATACTTCTATAAAGTGTTTGATCAACCAAGTCATCTTTATCAACAATAGTGACCAGCTTTGAAGTTGCCATGGGTTGTGCTGCAAGGTTTACAATCATCCATATCAAACTTTTTAAGCAGTTCTTTGACATACTTGTTTTGATGGATGAAAGTGCCATTGTGCATTTGTTTGACTTGTAAACCAAGGAAACATTGCAATTCACCCATTACACTCATTTCAAACTCTGATGCCATGAGTTTTCTGAACTCTTCACACATGGCAGTGCATGTGGATCCAAAAATGATGTCATCCACATAAATTTGGACAAGCATCAAATATTTTCCTTTTCATCTTAAAAACAAGGTTTTATCAATTTTACCTCTTGAAAAACTTATGGATAAGAGAAAAGTGGATAGAGTTTCATACCAGGCTCTTGGTGCTTGTTTAAGACCATACAATGCTTTTTTTAACCAGTACACATGATCAGGAAGAAATGGATCTTCAAATCCAGGAGGTTGGCACATATACACTTCTTCCTTGATCTTTCCATACAGGAATGCACTTTTGATGTCCATTTGAAAGACTTTGATGTTGTGGTTAGCAGCAAAAGCTAAGACCAGTCTGATGGCTTCTAACCTTGCTACAGGGCAAAGGTTTCATCATAGTCAATGCCTTCTTCCTGTCTGTAGCCTTGAACCACGAGCCTTGCTTTGTTCTTGACAACAATACCCCTTTCATATGTTTTGTTCTTGAAGATCCACTTTGTGCCAATTGGACTCACATCCTTAGGCAGTGGTACAAGTTCCCAAACTTGTAGTCTTCTAAACTGAAGGAGCTCATCTTGCATAGCTTCTACCCCAACTATTGTCTTTTAGTGCCTCTTGGTACTTGACAGGTTGGATGAGTGATAGAAAGCCAGCAAAGATGCAAATTTTTTGGGATTGGCTTCTTGTGAGCACTCCCTCATTTATGTTGCCAATAACTTGATCCAATGGATGGCTTTTGAGGAAGATCAAATTACCTTGATATGGGACAAGTGCATTTTGAGGTGAAGCTTGCAAATGTGTGTCATCTGAGCTAAACTCTGTTGGTAAATTTGATGGTCCAGCCTCTGATTGGAATGGAGGTGGTGGTATAGGTAGTATGGTAGTGGATGTTTGTTGATTTTTATCCACATTTGATGGATTTTTATCAACAGTGTTTTGGTTTTGAGAGCAGGCAGATGATTGAGAATTAACCACTGTTGAACCAGCAGAGCTTTCACCATTGTTACTAATATCTGCTCCTCTACTTGAAGGACAGATCTTGAAATTTGGAAGAATGCAATCATATCCTTGCTCTTGTGGTGCTGAATGTGATGTACCTGTAGTGTTAGTCTTGACAGGCACATCTTCAAATGTAAATTTATCTAGATCAAACAGTTCAGCAGGATTTGCTAGAATTTTCAAAGATGAAAGTTCATTGAACTTCACATTCAGAGTTTCTTCAACACACTTGGTCCAAGAGTTAAATACTCTGTAGGATTTGGTAGTGATTGAGTATCCCAGAAAATAACCACAGTCAACTTTGGCTGCAAACTTAGAAATAGAATGTTTTAAGTTCAAAATGAAATAAAGACAGCAGAAAACTTTGAAATATGAGATCAGAGGTTTGATTTTGTAAAGCAATTCATAAGCAGTCTTTTGATGCCTAGGGTTAATCAAAACTCTGTTCTGAACATAACAAGCAGTGTTTACAGCCTCTGCCAAAAAAGACAAGGGTAAACCTGAGTCTGCTAGCATGGTTCTTGCAGATTCAAAAAGAGTTCTATTTTTCCTTTCAACTACCCCATTTTGTTCTTGAGTTCTTGGGACAGTAAATTGCCTAGCAATCCCTTTTGACTCATGGAAGGCGTTTAACTCCTTATTTCTAAACCCTGTCCCATTATCACTCTTAAAGATTTTTACAGGGAGGTCATATTGCTTTTCAACTTGTTTGACAAAATTTTGCAATATACCAGTTGTTTCATCTTTGGAGTGTAAGAAGAATGTCCATGTAAACCTTGAAAAATCATCTACAATGACCAAACAAAATCTTTTCTTCATTAAGCTGATGATTTTTATAGGGTCAAACAAATCCATGTGCAGCAGTTGCAAACACTGGGTTGTTTTGGACTCTTCATTGACTTGTAAGAACTTTTATGTTGTTTACCTTTTAAACAGGAAACACAATGCTCTTCACAAGTAAATTGCTTATGTGGTAAACCTTTGACAAGACAATTTTTAGAGAGAGTGGTGATTGTCTTTAGATTTGTGTGCTCAAGTCTTCTATGCCATAACTCTTTCTCTTTGCGTGAAGCAACTGAGAACAGGCATGCTTAGACATAGGGTTATCTTTCAACATATCAACCACATACACATTGCCACTCCTATGAGAAACAAGTTGTGCTTTACTCTCAGCAATAATTTGATCAATCTTTTTAACAACCTCTGGTCCTACAATTTGACAAGTTTCTTTGTAAAGAAGGATCCATATCCTTTGTCACTCATTTGTGAGACACTCAAAAGATTGAATTTTAGATTGTCAATTAAGTTAACATTTTCAAATTTGAGATTCCCAGCCTGGACACACCTTGAACCCAACACCTTCCCTTTTGAATTGTTACCAAAAGATATATCACCCCCTCTATTAGCCAAGAAGTCTTTGAGAAGGGCTCTACATCTTGTCATGTGCCTGGAGCCTCCATTATCTACATACCATAAACTATCAAGGCAAGTAGAAGCTCCCTGCACATAAGTAAACAATTAGTTTAGATGAGATTTCAAAGCCAGGATGACTTTGGATTGGTTCACAGATGGTCCACTCTCAAATCCAGGATTATGGTCAGTGGTTTGAGTTTGCGTTTGTATCCACTGTTGTGAACTATTTCCTGTCAGATGTTGGTAACCATGAGGATATCTATTCACTTTGGGCTTTGAAGGTTTTTTGTAACCTTCATAGCTCATAGGAACCTTTTGTTAAATTGGTTGACCATGTCCTCTTGGATATCTGTTGGCAGGTGGAGCATCTGTCACTTGTACCTCTTTGGGAATAGAGGTTTTGTTCAATGCTTTTGTAACAGATGTTTCAACAGGTTCAAAGGTTTGCTTAGATTTATTTCTAGCAGAACTTGAACTTTCTTTCTCAAGAGCTTTTGCTTTGATCTCTTTTACCTTTTGGTCATAGGTTTGAAGATACACACACTCATGAGTTAGATGATTTGTTTTCCCACAGATGAAGCATTTTGAATCATTTGGGATTACATGAGTTCTGTTTATGTCATATGCTTTTAAAAGAAAACAGTATTCAGATACATGGTTTCTTTTGTTGCAAAATTCATAAAACAGATGTTTGATTTTTTCCTTTTTCTTTTTATCTGATTTCTTCTCAGTAGACGTTGTAAACTCTGCTGGAAGATCTTTGATAGGAATGATTGTTGCCTTTGGTGCCTTGACACCTTCAAGAGTTGAGAAGTCCATTGACTTGACATTTTCAAGAATATCACATTCATCTGACCATGTGGGTTTGAATTGGTATTTCTCAAATTCTTTAAAAGTTGATGACCCTTCATGTTTTTCAAGAGAAATTTTGTTACCCTTTTTATCATTGATTTTTATCTCATTTCTAGCCAAATTTATTGGAACTACTTCAACCTTTCCAGAATCAATTTTTGTACATTTTCTTTGGCTTCTTCTTCAGTTACAAAACCAATGCCAAAATTTTATGTTACTCTTGATCTGTTTGTCTAGCATAATTTCAATACCTTTTGAAGATTCTACCAATTTTTCACATGTGATCTGGGTATCCTCTAACTCCTTTTTGGAAACTTGGTATTTAGCTACCATAGTTTGGAGTTGGTCCTTGGTTATGCTAGTTTCATGCTTCAGGCTACTTATCTCAGAATCTTTTTTTTGCTTTCAACTCTTTGATAAGTTTTTCAAAACTAAGTTCATTTTCTAACATTTTGTTTCTAAGGTTCTCAATCACCTGTTTAATGTTAGCAAAAGCTATTATACATTTTTCTGAACAGAGATCCTTAAAGATCTGAGGTGATACCTTAGTAGCAGCCATGAGAGCACAATCACAATCATCTTCACACGCAACAGTATCCCATGGGTCAGATAGAGAGATCCTTTCTTCATCAACAGTGTTTTGATCAACCACTGGTGTAAACACTGCTTCATCACAACTTTGAACTTTATCAGACTCTGACCCTTGTTCAACAGACTCATCACTTTCAACAATTGTCTCTAAGGCCATTAAACAAAAAAAAATTCATTTTAAAATCATTTTTAGCCATTAGAGCAAAGTTTTCATCAGATAAATTCTCAGGCAAACTACTCCAATCAACAAAGCCTTGTGTAAAGAAGCTTTGCTGATTAACCTCTGTCTGAGCAGCGGTTTGAGTAGTTTGAGTGCTTTGTGGTGCTTGTTGCACATGCACTTGAGGTGGTGCTTGAACATACTGAATCTGTGGAGCAGGAGTTTGGATATAATGGACAGGGACATTAGTAGCAGTATGTAGCATTTGTGGTGTAGGGTTATAATGGGAATAATGAGCAGTGCTTTGAGGTCTAGGGCCTGGGTGACTCACAATTGGACCTGTAGTTTGAGATCTGCATTTCCTGCCAAAGTGTCCTAACCTATTGCACTTATAACATTTGATTTTGGATTTATCCAGCCCCACTTTCAACCCCCCATGTAATCCTAGAAATTTCCTACCAGTCCTTTTGTAGAATTTACTTGCTCTAACACTCAACAGTGCCAGCGGATGTAAAATGTCCATTTCTTCCAAATCAGTGGGTTCAAAATGTTGTAAGTCATTCATTTCAAAGGACATATTGTCGGATTTTTTGCTTTCTCCATTTGCAGCAAAAGCAAAATTGGGTGTGAAAGGATCAGAGGTAAAATTGTTTCCAGATGTTATATCAATATAATAATCATAACCTTGATCCTTCCCACTACCAAAACTTTCTTCATGACTATAAAGAGCAGTGTTACCCAAAGTATAGTCGTCAGTTGTTTTCCCAGACTCTTGTAACTTCTTTTTCTGATTCAACTCTCTCTCATAAGTGAGAAGTCGACCATGAAGTTAAGTGAGGGTCATCTCTTTAAAACCAACAGATGTTTGATAACATAAGCTAGAGTCTCCCATTTTTCTGGTAACGATCTTAAGAAACGACTATTGACAGTTGAATTAGGAAATTCCACGTTAAGCAGTTTCAATTCACTAATGAGACAGCTAAAACGTTTGAACTGTTCTGTTAACGACTCACCTTTTACGTGACAAAACGTCTCATACTGTTAATTTAAAACTTCTCTATTATTCTCTATCACCTCCTCAGTCCCATTGAACTGTTCTTTTAGTGCATCCCATAACTCTTTTGCACTGTTGCAGTGGAGCAATCCAGCATAGATTTCGTTAGGTAGCGCGGAAGCAACGATGCTAAACACTTTTGCATCCAACTCTATTTTCTGGAAGTCTTGCTCAGAGTAATTTTCAGGACATTTTAGCACTTGAGTATTGGGATCCTCTGTGTTGGGAACCATTGGAATATGTGGTCCATACGCAACAGATCGCCAACAGCCGGTGTTTTGCTGAGACAAGATGTGACCCATCTGACATTGCCATATAAAATATTCATTTCCTTTCAACATTGGAGGTTTAAACATGGATCCAATGTTGGAATCCTGTGTGTTTTGAGCCATTTCTGCTTGTTTACAACAGATTTGTATTTTAAAAACTTTAAACATAATAAAACTCTGTATTCAAGAAAAACTATCAAACTAAGTAGCAGGGAGAGCTGATCTTTCAAATCAAATTGATATTAATCAAATTTTGATTGACCAAGCTCTGATAAAATTGTTAGGATCTGAGTTTGATTTACTTGCAGTTTTTGTTTCAAAAATGGAAATATGATTGAAGTTTTAAAGTAAATGCAGTGGAATAGAATGGAAAACTTTTACTACAAGTAAAGGTCGTTTGTTTTCATCATCATCATGCTTTCAAGTATGTATACTTTGCATGTGATTCACAAACTCCCCCTCAGCCTATTATAATAAAGCTTGATAGTACAGGAAATGGAAGAAGATGATTGGTGTAAAGATCTTTTTAAGAAGACAAATTGTACTGTTACATCGACACTACTATTTATACTAACTACCTAACCTCTGAGCATCTTTGATGACGTCAGAGTTGATAGTGACATCTAACAAGAAAAATAACTAACTAGAAACATTGATCCCTAACAACTGTTAGTGCAAAAGCACTGTTACATTGAAATTAAAAAACAAATAAGCTAAACTCTGATGGCTAAGCTCTGCTCCTTTTCTTCTATCAGACCTTTGGTGTAGTAGATGATGTATAAGTATCAGACTTTTAGGAAGACAGAGTTTAGAGATCAGAGGATCTACACTCTGATAGAATGACCAGTCCGCGGATAGAGTATTTTAGCTTTATATCATCTGTTCCTTTGTATAGGTTCAATCCCAACAAGGATGATCCGGTCAACTACATCAAAGCGATAGACTCAAGCCTAAACTAAACCCTTCGCGGTGCAATTTGGGATGCGAGTGATCCTGTTTGGGTAACATTTAACCGACTGTGGGTCTAGCCAAGGACCCTTATAAACATGGCGCACCATGGAGGAATTCCATGGCTATCCTTTTGATAAGTAACTTAAAATTTTAGTGTAATGTTTCTTCTGTAATTTTTCTCTGTGTAGGAACACTCTAAGGAAAGGTAAAAATGGCCAAAGGGGTGTTGAAACAACACCCCATGCACGTAAACAGATACTTCCCAATGCAAAATCTTCAAAACAGTAAGTGCAGCATGGGGCCGTGTGAGGTAAGCATGCCCCTGTGCCTCAAGTCTGCCGAAAAACATAAGTTAACTGTCATTTTCATCCCTATGGTTTGTCTAATTATTCTATTCAACCTTAGCTTTTTGGATGGAACTAGCATGTTTCAACAATGTCAGGGACGAAAATGGTGCAAATTTAAATTTGCCCTGAACTAGTATAATTGGACAAACTAGAGGGACGGAAATGACAGTTAACTCTTTATAAAAAGAGGTGACTTAGTAACTAAAAAATAATAATAATACTAAATAAAGAATAATAATAATAATAATAATAATAATAATAATAATAATAATAATAATAATAATAATAATGTTTTAGTTGCTCAGAATAAATAGCAAAATTATTGCTTATAAGACTTTAATTTATACCTAAGTCACAAATAAATAAATTTTCAAAAGAAAATTGACATTTTGCGTGTTTAGCCAATTTTCAATAAAACTACCCATCCCCTATCCAAAACCTACCATTTTTAAAGTACTCTTGATATTTACAAAGATTATGTTAAAAAGGAGGAGGTTTGATTCCTTGTCAAGCATATGGTAGGAATACGTACCATACCGGTATCGAGTGTTCCACTTATACATTTTCGGTCGAGTGTTGAATGATCACTTGTGAGGTGTGTGAAATTGTGTATAGCTATAGGAAATTTTATAAAGGCATGTTGTGCTCACAAAAATATTTATTTTTTCTTCAAAAAGTGTTCTAAATATAGGGACGGAAATGACAGTTAACTCGTTAAAAAAGAGGTGACTTAGTAACTAAAAAATAATAATACTAAATAATAATAATAATAAAAAGAATAATAATAAATAATATAATAATAATAATAATAATAATAATAATAATAATAATAATAATAATAATAATAATAATAATAATAATAATAATAATAATAATAATAATAATAATAATATGTTTTAGTTGCTCAGAACAAATAAGCAAAATTATTGCTTATAAGACTTTAGTTTGTACCTAAGTCACAAATAAATAAATTTTCAAAAGAAAATCAACATTTTGCGCGTTTAGCCACTTCCCAATAAAACTACCCATCCCCTAGCCAAAACCTACCATTTTTAAATTCCTCTTGATATTTACAAAGATTATGTTAAAAAGGAGGAGGTTTGATTCCTTGTCAAGCATATGGTAGGAATACGTACCATACCGGTATCGAGTGTTCCACTTATACGTTTTCGGTCTAGTGTGAGTGATCACTTGTGAGTGTGTGAAATTGTATATAGCTATAGGAAATTTATAAAGGCACGTTGTGCCCACAAAAGTATTTATTTTTCTTAAAAAAATGTTCTAAATAAATCATGTCGAATAGGATTGTAAATAAAATAAAAACATGAATAAAAAGAACTTGGATTTCCGACACTCTACAAACAAGACTTTCTTTACCAATTCCATTTTGTAAGCAAATCTTAAAGAGTTTTGCTTGAGTACAAGCAAAGATTCAAGTGTATGGTATTTGATATGTGCTAAGTGCAATATATAAATTGTATCACATACGTTATAAAATCAACCTTTTTAGTACTAATTGTAACACCTTGACCGCATAAAACAACAAACCGTGGCGGGAAAGTCGGGGAGTCACGTTACAGGAATGGTTTCCAAACACATGGTACATTAGCTTTTGTTTTATTCATTAATAATATACATTGTCTTTGGATAATAAAAACAAACAATTGTCTTTCAGTTTTTAATTAAACTACGGCCCGTCCATCCTACATGTAGCATGCATTCAAATCATCAAATAGCTCCTGAAACATATGTGAAAAGACAGTCAGCATACAAAGCCAGCGAGTACGAGAGTCGACAAAATGAAAACCTCGTCCGAGTACGAGAGTCGAGAGTCGACAAAATGAAAAGACAGTCAGCATACAAAGCCAGCATCAAATTCATGGCTTGTATTCGTTATTGCAATACCTCGTCCGAGTACGAGAGTCGACAAAATGAAAACCTTATATCAAAAGTGTTTGATATTGCAATATATTTAACCAACTAAACAAGTTGGTTTAAGTTATAAAATCTTGTAGCCATGAATCTTGACAAAAGCATTTCTTTTTGTAAAACCGAGTAATAAATCAATTTAAAGAATAATATTGTATGGTTTTTATCTTTAAGTGAAAGCACTTATATATAGGAAGTACCAACGGCGTAGGTAATACAATAAAAGCACTTATATGCCAGCATTTATTGCTCAAAACCATTTGCCCTTGTTGTAGTAATTTGGATAATGCTACGGTATGTAATACAATGAAAGCACTTATATATAGGAAGTACCAGCGGCGTATCCACCATGCTTTTATCATATTACACCCATCTGGTTATCTAAATTACTTACCACAAACCAATCGTCCAATCGTCTGTGTTATAAACCGATCATCCTTGTTATAAATCAATAATCCGTGTTATAAAGCAATCGTCCGTGTTATAAAGCAATCGTCCATGTTATAAACCATTCGTCCGTGTTTTAATTACGAAAATTGTGGTCATTCTTTAATGAATACATTCAAGCCTGTGTTGACTCGGCTAGACCACCAAAGAGTCTCTTTAAATCGACTAAACCACCACCAAAGGATATGTTAAAAATGTAGTTTCTGTCGTTCCCCAAATTTCCCACAAACACCGGGAATTTTGGTAATGGGATTGTCAGTCCTATGGTACCATAACATACTACTGGTCGGCTTGGCCAAAGTTAATGAATGTCTTTCGTGTTATGGATAACGCACCAACAAGTTTCCCACATTATTGAAAACATATTGTTATATATAAACCATATATTCGTTTTGAAAACTTGAAAATAGTATAGCACATATGAGTCACCCCAAAACATTTAGAAATCGTAAAAGAGGGGAGCTATGTACTCACAGAAACCATAGGTAGTAAATATGTAGATTTGAAAGATAGTTTGGCACATATGAATCACCCAAAAACCTTTAAAAGCGTAAAAGAGGGGAACTATGTACTCACTTGGGATTGCGTAAGTGTCCTCGAATCAATGGAATAAATAAAGCTTCAAGCGTGTCCTAATGTGTCGGATAACTATGTTAGTGTGTCGAGACTTTAATTGGAGGATTCAAATAGAATGATGTCACACCCCAACCGATGGCAGAAACATCGGGATGAGACGAAAACGAGATTGCTAGAGGCTTCATAACACTAATTGTCTCAAGTGTTTAATAATTACATTATTTTAATCAGATAATACAATTTAATTTATGACACGTATAAAAGGATTATAATTTCATTCCATTGATAACAGTTTAGTACAAAGTATTGAAATGAAATACAACATGATAGAAATATTACAATACAACGAACATTAAGTGCGTTTCTAGGCAATCCTACTAGATTCGTCGATCGCAATCCTGCAACATGTAATAAAAGCATGGATCAGTACGAAAGCACTAGCGAGCATACAATACAAGTATAAATTTTTGTTTTGATCATAACATGGCAAGTATATATTCAAGTCGAATAGTACATATATGGAGACGACTTTTGCATAATAATAACATATAATCAAATTCTTTGGCTAGCATGCATAACATCCTAAGCATAACAATATCATGATAACACAATTTGGAACTAAACAAGCATAAACAAATAGCATGTATGTATGAGTTGGATACGTTTGATTTCGTATAATGTGACTTTTGTTAATTAATACATGTTGCACCCCAAAACGCGTTGAAATGTAAAAAGGGGTCGAGTATGCTCACCGTGTCTCAAGCTTTCCTTGGAAGTCCCGTGATGAGTTTAAGAGTTCGGTAGTGCAACGCTGAGGTCAGCATACATGGATAAGCGGAAGTCTGAGTTCACCCACGATACACCAAGACTGAAGCTGACTCGAATCGAGGCTCGAAGCTAGACTGAAACATACAGACTCAACCCAAACCGTCGGAACATAGACTCGCAGCGGAACAAAACTGGAACTCGACTCGAACCCGAGCTATCCCAAACCCGCAAAATACAACTCTCGAAAACTGACTAACCTGAACCGAGAAGTTCACATTGACTGTTTCACCGGCTGACTGTTTGACATGAACCCGAGTCGTAACCTGAACCGAACTCACCATCACTAGTGTTGCCGGCACCGCCGCGGAAACGGCTTCTATTGCCGGAGGGAGAACCTGCCATATGTACCACCGTCGTGTCTCTCTCTCCCTTTCCTTCCCCGTCTACCGTCGCCGCTGTGCGCCGCCACTATGATGGTGGCCGACCGTCAATCGAGTAGAGATGTGGTTGGAGTGTCGAGCCCAGAGATGAATAGGAGGTGAGAGCGGGTGCTGAGGCGCTTGTCGGAGAACAGAAAACGATAGGTGGCCGTCTGGAGCTTCCCGGTCAGTGGATATGGCGAGGAGGCAGTGAGCATGGTGGATGCGGGTGTGTGTCTAGAGATGGTGCCGGAAGAGAAAGGTTGAGAGGGCGGTTGTGCACGAGTGGGTGTCGGAGCAGTCGTCGCCGGCGTCCGGAGTGGCGGCGCCGGTGACCGGTGGTGAGAGGGGGGGTTTGCGTGCGTGTGAGAGGGGATGGGTGTGCGGCAGGGTTAGAGTGTTGGTGTGTGTAGTGTGTTATATTATATAACTAGGGTTTGGTTTATTAGGTAGGGTTTAGTGTGTTGGGCTTTAAGCCCGTTAGCGGTCCAATTACGTTTTAAAGCTCGTTTTCGCACCTAAATTGCATTAAATGTCGCAACATTATTAATTTAAGGTTGAAAATACTTAAAAACGTGCTAGGGATCGGTTTTGGCGTTTACGTTTGTTAATTACGTTAAAATCACGAAAGAGGGCGGCGTTGGTTGTTTTTAATTTGTTTTTCGTTTGGATTTCGACTGTGGGTGATAAATAGAGAAACGACACGTATTTTCTACAATTATGGTAATACGTGAAATACGGGGCATTACAGTCTCCCCTACTTTAGGAAATTTCATCCCGAAATTTATTCAAGAGAGAGACTCTAGAAAAGATGGCATTTCGAAGTATGTGCGGGTATGATCGAGAAATAGGTTTTGAGTGATTAAAGTTTGTATTCGATAAGGTCCAAGGAAACACCGAATTTCTCATGGCACGTTTCACAAAATCTTAGCAATATGGTATTAACACTTATATATAGGAAGTACCAGCGGCGTATCCACCATGTTTATACCATATTACGTCCGTTTCGCTAATCGATGTCATGTTACATTCTGTGCCAATATCATGGCTCGTTAGCGTATTACGAGTGAGAATGGTAGCGTATAGAAATTTGAGTATGTAAGTATGACCGTATTTAAGTATGAGAGAGGTTATGAGTATGATTAAAATGAGGTATTTAGTTAACTAGATTATCGCGTTATTGGCATGTGGTATCACTGGTCAAACCATCGTGTCCGCAAGTATGTATGTATGGCATAACATGACCACAAATCCATGTGGCGGTGCGCTACTCCTATAGTGCTACACAAGCACTTTACATGTTAAGGTGTAGCTTCTTACGAAGTTAATGACAAGCTGTCAAACCATCGCTTTCGCAAATACGAGATCGAGTATATATGTATGTGTGTATGACTTAACATGACCACAATCCATGTGGCGGTGCGATACTCCTATAGTGCTACACAAGAACTATACATGTTAAGGTATGGCTTCTTACGAAGTTAATGACGAGCCATCGATTCCGCTAGCATCATCTCATCATAGCGCATGTCATCATTTCGTTGCTATGAAAAGATCCGTAAAGTATGTATGAATGTCTTGACATTACCACAAATCCATGTGGAGGTGCGCTACTCCTATAGTGCTTCACAAGCACTACATATGTCAAGATGTGGCTCCATCTGAAGTTAATGACCAGTTTATCACATAAAGAATGTCCAGTAATCACGAATCAAGTCTAACATATCAGGATGCGTGTATTAATTTATTGTGTAAAACGATGATTTTGGAATGACGAGATACCAAGTATTAAATCATACAAAAGTTGAGTTAACATAAGAGAGAGGCTTGATAAAACCTTTGAGTGTTTCGGGTTGAGAAACTATGACTATTCCAAGGAGAATCGTAAGTCCTTTTGAATTAGGGAGACATGTTTTGGCCTAATAGGTAAAACACTCACGTCGTCAGGCGATTAACGGTGTTTTACCCTTCCAGTTAGTACATGTCACTAAGTTTATCAGAATTTCGAAACCTTAGCGGGATTTGAAAATCGAAGAGTGAGACCAGTCATCAAGGTGTGGATGTCAATCCTAGCTTGACAATTTCGTCCCCAAAATGCAGTTTTACTGAACGAAACAAGATAAAATCTCGACTCGTCAATAATGAACTACTAGATTATAAGATGGAATTTTCCCATTAAGATATGGATATCACTCCTGAATTGATGGTGAAATTCGCGTAAAATACATGTAAGATGGATTGAAATTTCTCACCAAAGGCGGGAATCACCCCTATTTTGATGACTTATTTCGATTGTGGAACAAGAGTATCATCAAGTGTGTGTATCGTGTAGATGTTTTAGTAAGGGCACAACGTATATTTAGACAAAAGAATAGGTAGAAGCAATTAGGAAGAATTAACATTTTAAGCAAGGATCAAGAATGGTCGGAATTTGGTACTTAAACTATAGACTAGGTCGAACATGGGAATTCTACCTAATTCCCTATAGTTATGGCTCTGATACCAATCTGTCACACCCCAACCGATGGTGGAAACATCGGGATGAGACGAAAACGAGATTGCTAGAGGCTTCATAACACTAATTGTGTCAAGTAGTAATTACATTATTTAAATCAGATAATACAATATAATTTATGACACGTATAAAAGGAATATAATTTCATTCCATTGATAACAGTTTAGTGTAAAGTATTGAAATGAAATACAACATGATAGAAATATTACAATACAACGAACATTAAAATTTAAATGCGTTTCTAGGCAATCCTACTAGATTCGTCGATCGCAATCCTGCAACATGTAATAAAAGCATGGATCAGTATGAAAGCACTGGCGAACATACAAGTTTGAAATTTAATACAAGTATAAATGTCTGTTTCGATCAAAACATGGCAAGTATATATTCAAGTCGAATAGTACAAATATGGAGACGACTTTCGCATACTAATAACATATAATCAAATTGTTTGCTAGCATGCATAACGTCCTAAGCATAACAATATCATGATAACACAAGTTGGAACTAAACATGCATAAAAAATAGCATGTATGTAGTGTGTTATATTATATAACTACGGTTTGGTTTATTAAGTAGGGTTTTGTGTGTTGGGCCTTAAGCCCGTTAGCGGTCCAATTACGTTTTAAAGCTCGTTTTCGCAGCCGAATTGCATTAAATGTCGCAACATTATTAATTTAGGTTGAAAATACTTAAAAACGTGCTAGGGATCGGTTTTGGCGTTTGCGTTTGTTAATTACGTTAAAATCACGAAAGAGGGCGACGTTGGTCGTTTTTAATCTGTTTTTCGTTGGGATTTCGACTGTGGGTGATAAATAGAGAAACGACACGTATTTTCTACAATTATGGTAATACGGGAAATACAGGGCGTTACAAATGAAGTCTTACAAACTAAACGAGTGTTGGGAGTCGTACGATATGGTTTAATAAGCTTAACTTTAAGATTTGAAAAGGATCCTAAGTGTTTTTGACCCATTATTGTCACACCTTGGTCGTAGCGGAAGCGCAATCGTGTGACTATGAGGTAATCATTGCATCCAATCGTGAAAACAAATAATAATTAACAACAATGCCATAATTATATATTGATTTATCACCCAAGTTTACAAGTTTCCAAAAGAGAGATCACAAGTTTCCAACATGTTCACATTGTTATCCAAAATATAGTTTAAGTTACATTACAACATAAAAAAAGATTGTTTTCATCATAAAGCATGTTGAGGTTTTAACTCCTATATACCTATACAAGGTTGGGATATAAGAGGCAAAACCTCTAAAAAGCCAATCGTTGTCATGTTCGTTCCCGTTTCCCGAGGTCTTTCACCGGCTCAAGTCTTATTTCCTGAAATACATGTAAGTTCGAAAAATCAACAAAAGTTGGCGAGTTCATGTAGTTATTGTTTTCGTATAAAATGTTATGTTTGTAATCCAGTAATGAAATTTGAGTATGTTATTAGTATTCATGGAGTTTAAGGACCTATCAGTGTGTCGCAAGCACTCTGACATTATGTGCCATAAGTAAGCAACCAAACCAAGACAACTTTGATATCATAGGGAACACAAAAGCACTCTAGGGTATACCAACCAGGAGTGGAGCGCGCCTCAAACTTGATAGATCTATACCTTTTGCACCTTGGTCACTATGTGATTACTGGTTACTATTGTCATCATCCTACTTACGCACATTCATCATCTTCTCATTTAAACCCATAGCTAACATACTGTTTGTTGTAACATGTATTTCCCCACGAGTGTTATAAAACCGAAAACGTTTAAAAGAAAAGGGGGACACTAACTCACAAGTTTGCGTTCCGTAAGTTGTACGAATGAAATTCGAGTGTCCGTACACGTGTGTAACCTATATGTGTACTAACTTTATTAGACCCTTAGGTCTCGTTAGACCTCGTAAAAGTTGTTCATCTTGAAATCTTGTTATGTATTTATTTATCTCTTTGAACAACTTTATTGTTTTGATAGTGTTGGTAGTTCGTGTGCTTGATTATTATTTTTTTATATATTTTACAAATATATATATTTTTTGTGTAATAAATCATGTGTGAACGAGCCTCGTCCTTCACATGTCCTCGTGCCTTGCACGCGTGTCATTGGGCCTAACCCATGTCATTTATATCTTTGGGCCTAGCCCACGTCATCTTGTCTTTGGGCCTAGCCCATGGTATCTTTTCTTTGGGCCTAGCCCATGTATTAGTGTGATTGGGCCTTGCCCATGTATATTTGTATTTTGGGCCTTGCCTATGTGTTTATGTATTTGGGCCTTGCCCATGTCTTTTATATAATGGGCCTAGCCCAACTTAATTTTTAGGAGTCCATGTAATTATGTGATTGGGTCTAGCCCATGTAATTATATGATTGGGCGTAGCCCAAAATAGTTATTTAAGTCCAATTTGTATTATAATCTTACACTTGGTAATTTTTTTTACTAAGTATAGATTTCAAGTATATTCATATACTTATATAAAGTCACTTAGTAATTTTTATACTTTTCAAGTTTCCGGGTTTTTGTTATCGGTAATACATATCCGTTCGGTGTCTACAAATATATATTTTTAGACGTGTCATCGTAGTCGTTTGTTATACATTTCATGTCGACAAATCCTCCAAGTGTCGTAGTAGTTTCTCGTGATGACGATATGATCGTTTGTCGCCGGTGACGATATATCTTCCTTTATTTATCGAATAGTTTATATGTCTAAATTGTCGGTTTGAAATATATATTATTTCTTAGGAATATATTTTTATAAAAACGCCTGTAGTCCGAATCGCCCGCTCGCCCGATTATTTTTTAAGTTTTGTGTAAAGGCACATGTATCTATGAACTTTTATACTTGTGACTTTCAAGTATATTGGGTATTGTAAAGTTGGGTATTTTGTATTTATCTTGTATACCCTAGTCATGCTAGATGCATAAATACACATATATCATACCCATACACTTGTGATTGTGTCAAAGTATCTACATATATTTTTACTTTCAAATATACATATATATATATAGATATATATATGTAATAAATACACTCATTTTTAACTTGTAAAAATATACATGTGTTTATTAAATCCTTGGAAGGTTAGGGTTTAACCCTTGTCGTTAAAACTTCCTTAATGACGATTAAGGTTACTAATTGTGTTTAGCCCCGTTAATCATACTTTAATCTCGATTAGGTTTTTAGAAAATTCGCCATACTTTCCCCTAAACTATGGCGTTTTTCACGTTTCAAAAAACGTATTTAAATCACAAATCAATTTCCCAAACATCCTTAGTTCCTCAATTCATCCAAACTCATTTTCAAGTAATAACCATACAACTTATCTTCTATTTTTCATGAGCTTCCCACATATGCATTTTCAAGACTTTTAAAGTAACCATTTCTTAGGTTCATCTTTTATGAACTCATTTTATATAAACTTGATTCTTCATACCTTAAATCCTCAAACTTTTCATATCTTTCAAGATTGTCAACACACTATAATTTTCATGGACAACTTTTTATAACCATAATTATATCACGTGTTTTATAAAATATCAAGTTTTCTAGTTCTTTAAAATCAAGTTTCAAGTCTATTAAAGTCCATAACTTTCTAGTATCAAGAACATATGTGAAGCTCATGAATATTGTGAAGAAGGTGATCTTGTGTGAGTTAAACATATACTTGTTTAAATCACATTTTCAAGTCTCATATGGCAAGATCATCATACTTATGAAATACTACAACAAATAAACAACTACAACATAATATATGTTATACTTTTATATTGTTATATCTTGTTATATTTTAGAGTTTTTTAGGTGATTTCTTTTATGGTGTTCAAGATGAATATAACTTGTACTTTATAAACCTACATAACATAATAAGCTTATAAAAATAGTATAAGATGATCTTAAAATTTGCAAGTGATTAGTGTGTCCTAGGATAAAGAATAAGAAGATAATAAAGCTCCAAAGTAGCCTTTAATGATCCTACATTTTGTAAGTTCCTTGTGAAATCTTGAAGTGGCTTAAACATGGTTAATATGTGGTGTTTTAGGGTGGAAGATGGGTGGCTAATGGTGGTGTATGATGGCTGAAATTTAGAGAGTTTATGAAAGTGTTCTTATCTTTTTTTCTTTGAAGTATTAGAATGACATGAAGATGGTGTAGGATGGTTATAGTCTTCCAATATCTTCTATAGTCAAAGCTACATATAAGCCCATGCTTACGTCTCCATATTTTCAACACAAACAAGTAGGTGGGGCCCACATAGGGTGTAAAGTGTAAATATTTTTATAAAATATGTTTTATTAAATAAGACATGTGATGAATTTATTAATTTTTGTAGATATTTTTTTCATTAAATCAAACTTGGTTTATTAGAGGGTTAAATGCAGTTTAGGATGTTAAGTGTTGCTAACTAGTTCACTTGACTAGTAGATGTTGAGCTTGGGTGGTCTAGACGCTTTCCGTTTAGTTATTCGATCGATAATGGTAACTTTAGTTTATACCGACGAATAATTCCGCAAGTCATATTTCCATAACCATGAGATGTATGAAGGGGTTACGGATCCTAAATAAAGCTTAACTAGCTCGTTAGGCTATTCGTTTGGGTGTTATGGCGACAAAAATATTGTTTACTAGCTCGTTGAATCAAGAACGGACGAGTTGTGTATGTTGCGACGTAGCAACGAAAGTTTATGTTTCGGACACCCCATTGATATCCTCAAAGTGTCTTAAGGTACTTTGCATTATTTTGTTATAATTTTGGAGTCTCAGAAATGTTGACTAAATGTTGCGGACACATTAAAATTGTCATATTTATTGTAAGTTCGGATAGTTTTGTGATTCGAGCGTTATACCGGAAAGTTATGTATTTTTGAAAGATATATTCCCACATTAGGTTTTTTATGTATATATGGACTCAGTTTTGTCGTTCGTATACCGTTATTCATCGTTCAAATCCGGTTCAGCGGTTTTGCTGACCTGAATAGTGCAACCTCGAATAGTGCGCCCAACACCTTCTACCAACACTTTTAGGACATAGTTTGATTTGTTTCGTGTCGTGAGTGAAACCAATATATGTTATAGCATGTTTCACTTGTCCTAACACTTCTTATATGAAGTACGACTCAGTTACGTAATTAAATTACGATTAGATGCATGAGATTATGTAACAAAAAATAGTGATTAGATGTGACAACTAGTACTTTTGACCCTAATGATCGGGAAGGGTTACACATCTTAAAATATTTATTATTATTGGTTTTAATAATAACAAATCGTGATGAGCGAAACGCATTATTTAATGGACATTTCGCATCACTTTTGCCACAAAGTTAATATTTTGTATTTTATTGTTTGTGTGTGTGTGTCTATATATATATATATATATTCGTTTTGATTAGTAAAAATTAGTAAAATATAATCTAAACCTGATATTTATTTTATGAACGACCAATAATTCATGCGAGACTTGTATCGTCAAACGGGTTAATACACACGATGTAAGCTCAACCCACTTGCTCAAACCCTAGCATATGAAAGCATCTCTTTCTTCCTTCTTTTCATTTTTTTCTTCAAAACCCTAGCCTCCATGTCCCCATTCTCTCTAGAGAAATATACACACACGCATTCGGATCATCATCATCGTCTCTAGGCGCTCGTTTGGCTTCTGGTAATCATTCTCTTGTTATATTATTGATTGCTCATGTGTCTACATGGGATTCTTGATGTTTTGCATGTTCTTGAAAGATTAGGGTTTCTAGAATTCATGTTCTTGATGATTGTGTTGATGTGATACAAGTTTTAATAATACTAGGGTTTGGTAGTACATGCATGCACATTAGGGTTTTGAAGTTATACCATGATCTTGATGAATATGGTTGTTAAAATTGACGATTAAGATGTTATATGGGTGATGTTTGTTGAAAATCATGCTTAGAAAGTCCAAAACATGTTTTAGGTTAAAGCTGAATTCAAACAACTTCTGATCATAAATTACAGCCGACTTGGGTTGGCTGTAACCGGACCATAAATTGATGAAAATTGATTTTTCTTGTGTCTAAAACATGGTATTTCGAAATAGCTTTCAAACCCCACTGGAATCATATTTTTTTGATGTTGTTTGATATTTTTAATGAATTTTTCCGTAACAGAGGCGAGGCTGCATTTTTGGGCAGAAATTGCAGCTCATTATGAATGTTATAGCTTAGTCCATGTTTAGAGTTTACTCATGAAATTTATACAGTAGATAGTCTTAGGTGTCAGTGCAAATCTCCAACTGGAATTACGTCAATCAGATAACCAAGGATTTTTAAATAACTTTTTCCGTGAGCTGGAGTTAGAAAGTGACAAATCTGATTGCTGCTTAGTAAAATTTTTTCGTGAGCTGGAGTTAAAATTTATACAGTAGATGGTCTTAGGTGTCAGTGCATAAAAACGAAGCATGAAGAATCCCTCGTACGCATACACTTTATCCCTTACGCTCACATGTAAAATTTTTCCTTTGACCCCATTACTTTGTCATATGTCTAATTCTCATTCTAACTAAGTTACATCCCAACATATTCAACTTTGCAAGTGGATTTCCCAAAAACGGTTCCATCATCTCAAAAACATTAGAAGACGGAGATACAAGTTAGTCAACACCTAGATGAACACGGTGACCTACACATTAATCTTACCTTATGTATTGCTAGAGTCGTTATTTTGTAAGCGAGCCTATTCCCCAACCTTTGCACTGTTTGATGCTTACCATTTAATAAGGTAACTAGTTATTGTGATCGGTGTAAATAAATCTCTCATTCCATTATCGTGGTCACATGGCATCTTTGAAACTCTACGCATAAACTCACATCAAGTTTTGCTCTAATTTAAAAGAACTCGGTAAACTTGCCTTTTTGAACCTTTGTGATCACCTTTTGAACTGTACAGATAGTGATGTATTGTATTATGACCATACCATTTTAAACATGTTTTCGCATCCTTGTAATGAAACCTTTTGGCAACGTATGTGATGCTCCTAATTTATGCCCACGTTTTGGTTTACTCTTTCAAGCTGGTTTGCATATATGTTCGACTAATTGCACACTCAATTTCATGCATGGATCTTAGTGAATCTATTCTTTTTCGCATACGGGCAAGCTCGACGACTGTGAAGAATGCTCCGATTGAACCAGAGCACTACAAATTCAACCAACCATTACTTTTCTACATAATTCTTATTGCGTCAACACCTTCCATGTGGCGCTTCCAATGGCTGGTAGCGTCACTTTATTTCTATTTATATCGCTTATGTGCGACCAACTACATCCTCATCATCGGATTTATTATTTCACTAGTGATTCTAAAACAATTATGTGTAACAGATTTATGACAATCACGTCTTGGTATGTTCTTTGCGTCTTATCTTGTTGTGCCAAAATAAATATCATAATTATTGTCTAACCCTGTTATACGCTAATCCTTGCTTGGCTAGATCACTCTCTACGAATGTTACTCGAGGAGCAATGAGCCATATTTAAGTTCAACAAGTGTTGGAGCATAAGATAAAATTTCTACTTCCGTTAGGTATGCAGAGGTCAACACCCTTTTCCGTGTGAAAGCACCATACTTATGTATAGTTGCATCGACCTCTTTGTTTAGTACTTATTCCTCTTTGGCTAAAAGTTGGTCATCGTCTACAACCAACTGCAACCAAAATATCATGACCCTCCCCCCTGTATGAACGTGTCCAGACGCTGCCATTCTGAAATAAAGAGTATAATGTCTGACTTGAGTTTTCACCCAAATTGTTGATAAATATACCCGAATCACATGTCCAAGAAATTATCATTTTTTCCTCAAGATTCTTACATACGATGGCATCATCACTATTCTTCAGTAGTGGTGACTGTACCATTTCTGATCTTGGGTAGCGATACCATATAAAAACAAATATCTTTTACACCCACCTTAAACACTTTCACGTCAGTTACTTTGGTGCACTCAACACACGTGATTCTATGATTTGAGTAATTTGTTTTTTAACAAATTACCCTAACACAAATCTAGCTCGTCGAGTGCGCCGACCCTTCGTTGCGACATAGAGCATCCGTGTCCATGCGAGAAACCTCAAAATATACATTAGATACACTTGCTTCATGAAGTGTTGGCTACTTAATATTCATCACTCCTTGATAACTAAATACTGCCTTTTTCAAGTCACCCAAATTCAAACGGGTAGAGCTCACCTAAACTATATTTTGTGCAACAACCCCCTTCCCCTGTGACCATACATGTTAAACTCATCCGTCGATAACATACCGATGTATGACACATTGGTGTTTCAACCCTTGTGAGTGTCGCTTGTGCTTAACGTAATTTGTTACAACATTATTTATCATCGATCTCCCATTAACTCAACTTATATTTCTACTTAAGACCAAATACAAACTAACACGTATCAGTGTCCTGATAGCCTAACATAAACTCCATTCAAAATCCTTGTGCAAGAATTCACTTTGTTACATCACAACCTCTTCAAGCCATAGGGGCATCACCTACTAAAATTCTGAACATTGGTGCCACCTCCATGAAAATAGTTATACCTGGTTACTAAGCGGTGTGCTATTCCATCTTATTCTTGAAATGAAGCTGAACCACCAGAATTCAATACCATGGTACCATTTTGAATTTGCGTTTATTCTTTACTTACGTATATACTTACATTGTAAGCGACTCCCTATAACCCTTGATAGTCGCACTTATGTGCACCTACTCTTGCTTGCTTCGACAATTGACTATTCTATACCTATATTTGATCCCTTGTAACTTGTTCGGATGAACAATTGAATCTCATTTGTCATTATCTGTCATCTCAATCATGTAGTTTGATTTTATCTCATCTCGTTGTACAATCATATATTTAACGCTCTCTAAAACAATGAACTTTCAACCATGGTCCTAAAAAAATATCACAATCGAAATTTTCGGGACGAAAAATCTTTCAACACGGGGATGATGTGACACTCGACACTTTTAGGTTACCATCGTTAACACAAACTTTTGTTATCTTAAACATTTATTCATGCATTTTACTTGATTAGGGTAAATTAAGTGTGTCAGTTATTTCACAAGCACTCACGTAACGGTAATTTGGGGAATTAAAGAATCACACATGGGTTATACACGAACGTTGATAAACAATCGGAACGATTTCCCTGAACAAATAAATAAATACAAACTAGGTGAATATATACGCTATGCGACTTATATGTTCTTTTTTGTGAACTTACGTGAAAACTCGTATTTTTACGCTTAACAATGCGTTATTAACTGACCCACAACTGGAGTATAGAGTATACCTTAGGCTAAATTTCGAGGACGAAATTTCTGGAACATGGGGAGAATGTGACAACTCGTACTTTTGACCCTAATGATCAGGGAGGGTTACACATCTTAAAATATTTATTATTATTGGTTTTAATAATAACAAATCGATATGAGTGAAACACATTTTTTAACGGACATTTCGCGTCATGTTTTGCCACAAAGTTAATATTTATATTTTATTGTATGTGTGTGTGTGTGTATATATATATATAAATTCATTTTGATTAGTAAAAATTAGTAAAATATAATCTAAACCTGATATTTATTTTATGAACGACCAATAATTAACGCGAGACTTGTATCGTCAAACGGGTTCATACACACGATGTAAGCCCAACCCACTTACCCAAATCCTAGCATATAAAATCATCTATTTCTTCCTTCTTTCAATTTTTTTCTTCAAAACCCTAGCCTCCATGTCACCTTCTCTCTAGAGAAATATACACACACGCATTCGGATCATCATCATCGTCTCTAGGAACTCTTTTGGCTTCCGATAATCATTCTCTTGTTATATTATTGATTGCTGATGTGTGTACATGGGATTCTTGGTGCTTTTCATGTTCTTGAATAATTAGGGTTTATAGAATTCATGTTCTTGATGATTGTGTTGATGGGATACAAGTTTTAATACTACTAGGGTTTGGTAGTACATGCATGCACATTAGGGTTTTGAAGTTATAACATGATGTTGATGAATATCGTTGTTAAAATTGACGATTAAGATGTTATATGGGTGATGTTTGCGGAAAATATGCTTAGAAAGTCCAAAACATGTTTTAGGTGAAAGCTAAATTCAAACAACTTCTGATCAGAACTTACAGCAGACTTGGGTTGGCTGTAACCGGGTCATAAAGTGATGAAAATTGAATTTTCTTGAGTCTAAAACGTGGTATTTTGAAATAGCTTTCACACCCCACTGGAATCATAATTTTATATGAATTTTTCCTTAACGGAGGTCGAGGCTGCATTTTCGGGCAGAAAATGCAGCCCATTATGAATATTATAACTCAGTCCATATTTAGAGTTAAGTCATGAAATTTATATAGTAGATGGTATTGTGTGTCAGTGCAAATCTCCAGTTGGAATTACGTCAATCGGATAACCGAGGATTTTTAAATAAATTTTTCCGTGAGTGGCAGTCAGAAAATGACGAATCTGATTACTACTTAGTAAATGATTTTTAATAAATTATTGATAAAGAGTTAGGCCTTGAAATTTCTTTAGAAGACCAACCCCTCCAAGGGGTGCGTCAAATAAAAAGATCATATTTTTTGTAGCTCTATAAATAGGTTAAACGTGTCTCCCAAAACAGCCTATTTCCAGTGATTTTTGCTATGCAAGAAGCATGAACGTATAAGAACCGAACTTGCTTCTTTTAATATCCACGGTTGTTTGTTAATTGTATAAATAGCACATGTCATATCGTAGGAAGGTTGTGAACACAGATATGGAACCATAAAATAGAAGTGTCGTATGATTACTTGTTCGTGTGCTAGTTTCTAGACACGTGTAGGACTTTCGTGCTATGCATAAACAAAATCTAATAAACTGTGGTAACTATTATAGGGCGTGGTGGATCGCTCTAGATTTCATAAACTTAATGTAATCTTACTGAGCAATATGAAGGTGAGTTCACAACCCCTTTTTATATGGTTTTAAATACACGGGGGGAGAAAACATGTACCATTACGGTAATGTAACGCTTTTACTGTTACGCATTAACTAACTATATTGTGAGGGGTTATGTTATACGGTTATGGGCACAAGGAAGCATTATATCACATGTCAGTCCCCTTAAAACTTACGATGCCGTTAGTATTGGATTATAGCGAGGGAATTTTTGGTAGTACTATTGAGCTCGACAAGCCCCACTCGCGCTGACCGCGCCAGGTGACCGAACATTGATGGTCACGGGTGTAGAATTTTCCTAACACATAGCCATGGTTGGTGATAGACCTGGCACAACAAGGGCAGCAACGTCAGCTTCGGATCGAACACTTTGTGGACATGACCTAGGCTAGCTACCTAAACATATAACATATATTGCTAAACAATATAACAACGCGATTCGGGAATGGAATTGAGAAACTTACAATAATCTGATTCCGGTTGGATCAGGGAAATTTATAACACACTAGTTCGGGGCTGAACCAGTGGGAATATATTATTTTTAAAATTGTGAACTATAACCTGTGAACTCATTTGTTACTTATTTCTAAAAAGTAACAAATTAACGATAAAAACCAGCATAAGTATAGATGACAGGAAAATGACATACTATACCAACCCTCCAAGCTTCGCCAAAAGACCAAAAATAACGAATCAGAAGTTTAGCACTTGGCCGTGCCTGGTCAGCATGGGGTCGTGCCCCTTCAAGATTCTAGGACAGAAGAAGAAAAACATAAGCAAACAAAAGACACGGGGCCGTGGTCAGCTGCCAAATTTGCATATCTTAGATAGTACAGCAAGTACAATGTCGACGGGGCCGGGTAGCAGCAGATCTGACATTATCATTAAATGAAGACAGAGAAGAAGGAAGACACGGGGCCGTGTGAAGCTTCTGTTTCAAGCTACAAATACGGGTGCTTGGTTTCATTTCAACCCATCCCTTTGCAAACCACTTCTCTCACACCTGCCACCACTCCACCACCACAATACCACCATCATCCACCACATTCATCCATCATCCGTCCTTACTGTGTGTGTAGTAGTCTCGGGATCTAAGATTGATCATAAGAGGTCAAACAAATGTAATTCTTGGCTAATTTGTTACATCACTTGATGAAGACAAGTTATTTATTTATTACTTTTCACTTCCTAGCTTTGGTTAACTTTTTAATTGGGTATGTATTAATGACTTTATTAACTAGTTTTTTATGTTGAAAGTGAACTTTATTCTATCATCTCTTCATGTTTTGTTGATTCACTCACTCGTGTCTTTACGGTCTATATAAAGCACGTTAACTGCATGGAAGGGGGTTAGATTGGTGGTATGGGTAAAGTTCTTGCCTCGTTCAGTGTTAGATTCTGCGAGGACTTGATTCAAGATTATTAGGACTTCCTTTGAGGCAGATAGTATCAAATCGAGGGGGTAAGAACGGCCTTGCAGGACTGTATCCCTATTGACTCAGACCAATATGGCCGAGGGTAGCGTTGCCTCCAAAAGAGGGACATGCCTCATTTTGCATTAATAACTTACTTAATTATTTTTCAATATTTCGGCCTTGCGGGATTGTATCCCTGCTGACTAAGACCAATATGGCTGAGGGTAGCGTTGCCTACAAAAGAGGGTCATGCCACTTTAACTAAGATAATCTCTTAAAAAACCCAAAGTGCGGAAATCATAAAATGATACATAAATAGCGAGTCGGAACCAAGTGATTCAATCTTGTCTATTTGTTTCTTTCATTATTTAGTTTAGTTCTTTATGTTTAACTATTAAGAATATTTTAAAAAAATGATTAGATTAAACGTTGACGATATTCCATTATTAAAAGCTTTTGTGTCCTTGGACGACCTCTGTATCTTACCATCACTATACTACGCCAACGATGGGTGCACTTGCCATAGCGTGTTGTAGAGAGTGATAGTGTTATATCGTGTTTTATAAATATAAATTTTGAATAAATGAGTGAAAAATACTTACATTATATCTAAAAATATACTCACACTCCGCCACGTCATTGGCCATACATATGTAAAGTTAGCCCAAAATGATTTCTTATAGGATAGTGTTGCTTCATCTAACCTACAGCAACCCATTACACATGGCAACATTATTATGATCCAATATGTAAACTTTTTTTTTTGAACGGAAAATTTGGATCATTGACGGACCATTAGAGTATCATCGTGCCACCAACGGAACCACCCGATCATATCCATCACCAGTAGGCATAATGCCTATACACCAATTTAGGAGGAAACCCACTAAACATGGGAAAAACTCCCTTGTGAGAATTGAACCAGAACTTATTGGTCCCAAAGTCTTATCCCACCTCCAAGATGCCACTAGGCTATAAATCCATAGGCATCTAATATGTAAACTAGTCGTACATATCTAAAGTATTCCTAGCATTATTATGATCTAATGTAACCTAAACTAACCCATTCTTGTAAATTAAGATCCATAAACTTAATCGAAATAACAACAAAATAACCTAAGTTTGCTAAGTAGTCAAGTTAAAGCGGATTACTGCAAAGTCGCTAACCTTTTACTTATCTTTAACTGATTACAGATGACATTACCTAAAATTTTACCAATGGATTATGGACGATAGTAAAGCTCTTACTGATACATATATCCTTTGGTAATTTCTAAACAAAAACATTTATATTTAGATTAGAGGCGTACAAAAAACCAGTTTGGATTTCCATAGCAGTTCTTGGTACCACATGAACAACAAGTTTGAGCCAAACTAGTGCCAACTCGACTCATAAGGTATGAATATGTCATATAAGTTTAATATAACTACACGGAACCTACGTAATTCGACGAAGTGGACATTTTCACTACAGTAATAAAAATTCAAATAAGGTTCATGATGCGAGGTCGAAGTCTCACTAAAAAATAAACCAATTACACTAAATAGATAGTGATAAATGGGTATTGAACACAGGGAGTTTTTGGAAAATGTGTTTACTATGCAGTTTGCGAATTAACTAAATTAATGCTAGAGTGCAGAAAAGTAATTTCAATGATTTGGTTGTTTGGTTTTTGAAACTAGAGTTAACTAAAAAGTACTTAACACCAAAAGTAATTTCAATGATTTGGTTGTTTGGTTTTTGATTCAGAGATGAGAGGATATGTTCTCCCTCGGTTTCAGGTTTCTAGGAATGGTAATGTGAGAGGTTAATCTGAGATGAACTACATAGACATAGTTCGTGAATGTGTGTTTGATTGTGATAAAATGGGATTAAGTACTTGTATTACAATAACGCAAGGTAGTCAACCGATAACCGGTTTGTTATAGCTAACCCCGAATCCCTCCCAATAAATCCTGATTGCCTATGGCACCAAGAACTGATGGTTTAGAATACGAAGTTCAACAATATACACAATTACAAATCAAACACATAAACACCATAGCAATATAATCAAAATAATTAAACACTATCTCAGAAATAACATAAATAAACACAACTCATTCAATTCGAAACCATAAAATCCAAAGGAAAACATACAAGAACTTAGCCACACATTGTTTGGTTGATCACCACTTCAATTTTGTTGTTCATCCAATTCAAATATGGAAAAGCTATGATAGAAAAATCCAAAATAGTGGTTTTGTCACCCAAAATTCGCCCCCAAACTGCTCTGAACCGAAAACAATGATAAGATGTCCAAAGGTCAAACCACCAACAATCTAAATGGGAGTTACAATTTTCCCTTCAGGCTCCACCATAGCTTACGGTGGACATAAGTATGCCTATCGTAGTTTCCAACTGACTCAATACCTGTCGTAGCCCAGCTCAGCCTCCTTAGTTTTCTTAAAGAGTTCCATCTTTCCCTTCTTTCATCCGCTAATCCTTATGCTTCATTCCAAAGATTCATTTCTGCTCTCTTTTATACCTAGTGCACATGAATTGATAAGTAAACTGTAGTTATCCAATTTTAGATAATAACCCAATTAAACATGTGGTTTTTAAACTATTTAAGTACTTAAGGGTTGTCCTACGGTCCACCCGTCACATCCCCACACTTACCCGTTGCTTGCCCCCAAGCAACTCATTCAAACAAACCATCATGAAAATCAGAGAATAGCATACTCAATAGGCAATCAAAAAAAACTAGATGAATAACAGTCTTCTTTTACAAACTTACCATAGTAACCACACAACAAACCCCTCACCATAACACTCATCTCAGTGACAAATGATAACTAGCAAACATGTGCTAGAAAACACTCAACGCAAATGTAAGGTCGTAAAATAATAAGCTTATGCAAAAATCGAATCTTCGCCGACATGATGCTAAAGCATGCATGTAAATCAAAAGACTTAACAGGTTGTAATGAGATTATGTGTAACATTTGCAAAATTTCAAACCGTTGTTCCTTTCGACAGTTTCCGTGTTTAATAAAATTGTTTACAAAATCAGTAATCTTACAAGGACCTTAGTCGCAACCCGGTCACGCACGGCGAAACCTGACACAAAAAAAACTTGGACCTCTCAGGCGCCATGCGCCAGAAACCCTGTCATCTCTCGTGACGCGCGGGAGAGTGTCAGGACACGTGGCTCCGTTTCGCGACACGTGTCCAACCTGCCTAACACCGGTGGCAATCAAGGCCTAGCTGAACTCCCCCGTGCCACGCGAGAGACACCCTGTCTCCCCGCGCGACGAGCGGGAGAGTCAAATTTCGGGTATATAAAGGCCGGCCTGGGACGAGTTCAAATCGCTCAGTTCAATCGAAAATCGACATCTCTTTCTCTCTCGAAGCTCTGTTTAAATACCGAGCCCCCTAAACATGCGAAGCTCTTCTCCGTTGTAAGTATTTTAACCCCTGATCCCTAATTCGTCACCCTACCCGATTGATTTAGGACCCATCAACGCATGTCGAGGCTCCGCCTGACTAAGTCCGTTGGGGTTCTGTCTCGTGTAGTATCGTCACCCTGCCTGATTGATTTAGGACCCACCAACACATGTCGAGGCTGTGCCTGACTAAGTCCGTTGGGGTTCTGTCTCGTGTAGTATGGCCACCCTACCCGATTGATTTAGGACCCACCAACGCATGTCGAGGCTCTGCCTGACTAAGTCCGTTGGGGTTCTGTCTCGTGTTGTGTGGCTAAAGTGACTTGGGTTTTTTTTTATTAACATGTGATGCATTGTATTATTATTAGTAACTCAGAATTTTCACCAGGAAGCTTTATGTCAAAAACCCTAAAGCTACAGGCGAGTCCATAGACTGCTCTTTTACGCTTTCTAAATATTTTGGGGTGAAACATACGTGCCTATTACTATTTTCATTAATTCGCTACAATATACATATGGTTTATATACACAACATTGCTTTACATAGTACGAAACTTGATGGTACGTTGAACATGACAATGATACATTCATTAACTTTGATCACGCCGACCGGTAATAAGTTATGGTACCATAGGATTGACAACCCCATTCCCGCTTCCTAGGTTTGTTTGGAAGTTTCCTCTGGGAATGAGAGAAACTGTGCAACACATTTGACAGACCTTTATTTATAAAGGGTTGTCCGACAGTCAACAAGGCTTGAATGTATTCGCCAACAAACCACACTTGTTTTATACAAAAAGGCAAATTGTTTTATATACATAACAAGACATTTTGTTTACACAAGACATTTGGTTTATAAAAATATATATATTTTTATACAATACAAGACATTTGGTTGGTTCATACAATGTCACCGATGGTTTCTAAATAAACCATACAATGTTTCTATTAAATTGAATGATTTCTCATACGACCTTACAAAAGAAACATTTTTGTCAAAGATTCATGGCTACAAAGATTTATTTAAAATAACAACTGTTTGTTAAACATCATTCAATATTCAAAAGCCATGAGTCGTGACAAAACTTATGTTACTCACCAGCATTCAATGTTGACTTTATTTTCACATATGTTTCAGGTACTAATGCATGATCAAGTATGCTACACATAGAATGGACGCTGGCCTTAGCTTGATTAAAACTAAAATAATTGTTGTATTTTGTTTCGAATTCTCAAAGACGATGTAATTTATAAGTTCAATAAAACCAAACTTTATTTACCATGTGTTTGAATCAATTTGTAACGTGACCCCATGACGTTTCCGCCGCGGGTTGTTTTTATTTCGCGGTCGGGGTGTTAAAGGTTGGTATCAGAGCCATGGTTATAGGGAATTAGGTTATTAGTAACACTTTTGACCTAGACTATAACCTTCCTAGGAGCCTAACGCAAGTTATCTTACGTTTGGATTTTTAATACAATACCATCACCTATCCTTAGGTGATAACAAAAATATCAAATTCATAAATCAAAGATTCCCAAAATTTTACAAGAAATCATCATCTATCCTTAGATGATTTGTTTTTAGGCTTTTAAAGCCTTATAAGTTTTTCAAAATCTCGTCAAAATTTGGGTTTTAATAATATGAACACGTGCAATCTGGAAGGGTGGATGCCCGTACCCTGGGTTTTCTGTCTAAGGCTAGAGTGTTCATACAAATCCACTTAATCGGACCAGTCACTCTTACCTATGAGCTCTTGGGTGAGTGTGCACTTATAGGCTAAAGCATGTCTTCGCTATACATTATAAAGACCCATTTACTTTGATTAGTCACCGTGTCGTTTATTCATTTTAAGTAACGAATAAATGGATACACTCCTTATTCTTCGTTAATATTTTAATATTTCTTTTTTTACCATCCTTTACCAATCTCACTCGTTTCCTCTCATATTTCCTTTTTCTTTTAGAATGCCTCCTCGTCGCGACACTACTCAAAACGCCGAAATGGCTATGATCGCTCAACAAATGGCTACGATACTTCCAAACCTTGTGACCCAACTCAATCAACTCAACAATAACAACAACAATCTACTGTGTAACTTCAAACAGTTCAATTCGGCTAAACCACCCAAGTTATGTGGGTCTGAAGGAGCTACTGGTCTTCTACAATGGTTTGAAAGCATCGAGAACACTTTCTGCCATTGTCAGTGTCCTAATGAGCGCAAAGTAGAGTTTGCTTCAAGCGTATTCCAGAAAAGAGCGCTCACATGGTGGAAGGGGATCATGAGAGATCGAGGTGCGGATGTAGCCATGTCACAAACTTGGGGAGAACTTAGAGATCTCATGATGAAAGAATTTTGCCCACGCAATGAGATAAGGGCACTTGAGAATGAATTCCACGATCTCAAGCAAGATAGTGGCGAGAATCGTGCCTACACAGATCGGTCCGAGGAATTAAGCCTACTATATCCCACTATGGTCACTCCCTTGGATAAGGCCATTGAGAAATACATTGATGGCTTACCTGATCTCGTTCAAGACATCGTTACTGGTAGCCATCCAGCCACCGTTAGGGAAGCTATTGAACTAGCTGCAACTCTAACCGATTCTCAAGTCAAGAAAGGGAAACTTTTCCGTAAAGGTGACAAGAAACAGTCTGCTAAGAATACCCCCGAGAAACCAAAAGAAACCAAAACTGAACCTCCCAAAAATTCAAGGAAGCGTAAGGCTTCCAAGAATTTTACTGTTATTGCCCCAACCAACCAAGTTACCCCCAACCAACCATCTAAACCTCCTACTAAGAAACAATACGTTGGTACTGCACCCTTGTGCAACCGATGTAATCGTGATCACCAACATCATTTACCATGTCGCCAGTGTACCCTCTGTGGACGGTTTGGTCACTTGGCTAACATTTGTCGTTCTGCACCTACCCTGAACCAAACTGTTCAAAATCCTGTTCAAAATCAAGCAATACCTAACCACCCTCATTACCCACCTGGATCCTGCTATAATTGTTGTGATCTTACTCACTACTGAAACAATTGCTTGAAGCTTGTTAATGCTAATCCAGCTCGTGGACGCTCATTTAAACTGAATGCTAGTAAGGCTCGTTCTGACAATAACGTGGTAACGGTACGTTCCTTGTTAATAACCATCCTGCTTCTATTCTTTTTTATTCAGGTGCCGATAAAGTTTTGTATCCATAGCATTTGAACCTTTTCTTTTGATTCCCCGAACTAAGCTAGGAAAACCTTTAACGGTAGAAATAGCTAATGGCAAACCCCTTTTTCTTGATTCCATTATTCTCAATTGTCAACTAAACCTCAATAACCATCTTTTTCCCATTGACCTCACGCCAATGCAACTTGGGAGTTTTGACGTCATAATCGGAATGGACTGGTTAACCAAACACCATGCTGAAGTAATCTGTTTCGATAAAATTGTTCGTATACCTCTTCCATCTGGTGAAATCTTAGAAATTCATGGAGAGGAACCTTGTAGTAAACTCAAACTTATGACGTGTACCTAAGCCTAGAAATACCTACGAAAGAACTATGTAGCCTTCTTGGCGCATATCATGGAAAAGAAAGACAAGAGCAATAGTATTCAAGACATCTCCATTGTTCGAGATTTTCCTGAGGTATTTCCGGAAGATCTACCTGGCTTACCTCCGGTACGCCAAGTGGAATTTCACATCGATCTTATACCTGGTGCTAACCCAATTGCCAAATCCCCTTACCGTCTTGCACCATCTGAAATGCAAGAATTGTTGAAACAACTCCAAGAGCTTTCAGACAAAGGTTTCATTCGTCCGAGTTTACAACCTTGGGGCGCTCCTGTGCTTTTTGTGAAAAAGAAGGACGAATCCTTTCGCATGTGCATCGATTATCGTGAGCTCAACAAACTCATGATTAAAAATCGATATCCCCTACCTCGTATTAATGATCTTTTTGATCAACTTCAAGGTACTACCTGTTTTTCAAAGATTGACCTCCGTTCAGGGTATCATCAACTTCGTGTATAAAAAGAAGATATTCCCAAAACTGCTTTTCGAACTCGATATGGCCATTATGAGTTCACTGTCATGCCTTTTGGATTAACAAATGCTCCTGCCGTTTTCGTGGACTTAATGAATAGGGTTTGTAAACCATATTTAGATAAGATCATCATTGTTTTTATCGATGACATCTTGATTTATTCGAAATATCGAGCTGACCACGAACATCACCTCCGTCTCACGCGATGGAGCTTCTAAAGAAGGAACAACTTTATGCCAAATTCTCCAAGTGTGAATTTTGGCTAAATGAAGTTCAATTCTTAGGTCACATTATCAATGAGCAAGGCATACATGTGGACCCAGCCAAAATCACAGCAATCAAGGATTGGAGTACACCTACTACTCCTACCGAAGTTCGTTTGTTCCTTGGTCTAGCCGGTTACTATTGTCGTTTTATCGCAAACTTTTCCAAGATTGTTGTTCCACTCACTTCTTTAACTCAAAAGAATAAACCATTTGAATGGGGACCCAAACAAGAAGAAGCTTTTCAAACCTTGAAACAAAAGCTTTGTGATGCTCCTATTCTATCCTTACCCGATGGCAATAACGACTTTGTCGTATATTGTGATGCCCAAATCTAGGCCTTGGCTGTGTTCTCATGCAAAGAGACAAAGTCATAGCATATGCATCAAGGCAATTAAAAATTCACGAAAAGAACTACACAACTCGTGATCTTGAGTTAGGTGCCATTATTTTCGCTCTCAAAATTTGGAGACATTACCTCTATGGTACTAAATGTGTGGTTGTCACTGACCACAAAAGTCTCCAACATATTTTCAATAAAAAGGAACTAAACATGAGACAACGACGTTGGATCGAACTTCTGAAGGACTAAGATTGCGAAATTCGTTACCATCCTGGTAAGGCGAATGTCGTAGCAGACGAACTTAGTCGCAAAGAACAGGTCAAACTTCATTGTGTTCGTATCCAATCAGATATCCACTCTCGTATTTTCCTAGCCCAACGTACGTGTGTAACCCAAGGCATGATGAATAATGAACTACCACATAATCTTGAACTTCAACTTGAAACTAAAGATGATGGGTTACTCTAGTTCTTGAATCGTTTATGGATTCCAAACCAAGATAATCTTTGTACCTTACTGATGGACGAAGCACACAAGTCACGTTACTCCATCCATCCAGGTACAGACAAAATGTATATGGATCTTCGTACCCAGTATTGGTGGCCGAGTATGAAGAAGGATATAGCTTTGTACGTGTCTAAATGCCTTACTTGTCTTAAAGTCAAGGCGGAACATCAACGTCCCTCCGGTTTGCTCGAACAACCAGAGGTTCTGGTATGGAAATGGGAGAACATCGCTATGGATCTCATCACTAAGTTACCACGCACTTCTAGAGGCCATGACGCCATTTAGGTAATCATTGACCGTCTAACTAAGTCAGGACACTTTCTGCCAATTCGTGAGGATTTCTTTGTTGACAAACTTGCTAAGATCTATATTGATGAGATCGTATCTCGTCACAGTGTTCCTTTGAATATCATTTCAGATCGTGATGCTCGTTTCTCATCTCGTTTCTGGAAAACCCTATAATCAGCCATGGGAACAAATTAAATCTAAGCACTCCTTATCATCCTCAAACAGATGGACAAACCGAAAGGACAATCCAAACACTTGAGGATATGCTTAGAGCTTGTGTGATTGACTTTCGTGGTAGTTGGGATTCACATCTACCTTTGATCGAATTCTCCTACAACAACAGTTATCACTCCAGCATCAACATGGCTCCATTCGAGGCTCTTTATGGTCAAAAATGTCGTTCAACTTTCTGTTGGAATGAAGTTAGTGAAGCTCAAATCACCGGACCTGAACTCATTCAAGAAACAACAGACAAAATCATGAAAATCTGCAATAACCTGTTGACAGCAAGAAGTCGTCAAAAGAGTTATGCTGACAAATGACGTAAACCTCTGGAATTCGAAATTGGTGACCGTGTTCTTCTCAAGGTGTCCCCTTGAAGGGTATGGTCAGATTTGGAAAGAAAGGTAAACTAGCTCCTCGATATGTGGTACCTTTTAAGATCATTGAAAAGATCGGAAAGGTAGCCTACAAACTGGAACTACCTCCTGAACTTGGAAATGTTCATCCAACTTTTCACGTGTCCAACTTGAAAAAGTGTTTAGCCGATGAAAACCTCCACATCCCTCTTGATGAAATTCGTATTGACGACACTATGCATTTTGTCGAGAAACTTATGGAAATTATAAACCCATGAAGTCAAGAAGCTCAAACGTAGTCGAATACAAATTGTTAAAGTTCGTTAGGAATCCAAACGTGGCCCAGAATTTACCTGGGAACGAGAGGATCAAATGAAAGCAAAATATCCACATCTTTTCTCTCAAGTCTCCTCTGGTTCAATTTCGGGATGAAATTCCCCAAAGTAGGGGAAAGTAGGGGAGACTGTAACATTTGCAAAATTTCAAACCGTTGTTCCTTTTGATAGTTTCTGTGTTTAATAAAATTGTTTACAAAATAAATAATCTTACAAGGACCTTAGTCACAACCCGAGTCACGCACGGCGAAACATGACATGAAAATTAAAAAAACTTGGACCTCTCAGGCGCCATGCGCCAGAAACCCTGTCATCTCCCGCGACGCGCGGGAGAGTGCTAGGCGAGAGACACCCTGTCTCCCCGCGCGACGCACGGGAGAGTCAAATTTTGAGTGTATAAAGGCCGGCCTCGGACGAGTTCAAATCGCTCAGTTCGATCGAAAATCGACGTCTCTTTCTCTCTCGAAGCTCTGTTTAAATACCGAGCCCCCTAAACCCCTAAACCTGCGAAGCTCTACTCCGTTGTAAGTATTTTAACCCCTGATCCCTAATTCATCACCCTACCCGATTGATTTAGGACCCACCAACGCATGTCGAGGCTCTGCCTGACTAAGTCCGTTGGGGTTCTGTCTCGTGAAGTATCGTCACCCTGCCCGATTGATTTAGGACCCACCAACGCATGTCGAGGCTCTGCCTGACTAAGTCCGTTGGGGTTCTGTCTCGTGTAGTCTGGCTACCCTACCCGATTGATTTAGGACCCACCAACGCATGTCGAGGCTCTGCCTGACTAAGTCCGTTGGGGTTCTGTCTCGTGTAGTATAGCCTAATTGATTTAGGACCCACCAACGCATGTCGAGGCTGTGCCTGACTAAGTCCGTTGGGGTTCTGTCTCGTGTAGTATGGCCACCCTACCCGATTGATTTAGGACCCACCAACGCATGTCGAGGCTCTTCCTGACTAAGTCCGTTGGGGTTCTGTCTCGTGTTGTGTGGCTAAAGTTACTTGGGTTTTTTTTACTAACACGTGATGCATTGTATTATTATTAGCAACTCACATGTTGCACCAGGAACCTTTAAGTCAAAAACCCTAAAGCTACAGGCGAGTACATAGACTCCTCTTTTACGCTTTCTAAATATTTTGGGGTGAAACATACGTGCCTATTACTATTTTCATTAATTCACTACAATATACATATGGTTTATATACACAACATTGCTTTACATAGTATGAAACTTGATGGTACGTTGAACATGACAATGATACATTCATTAACTTTGATCACACCGACCGGTAATATGTTATGGTACCATAGGATTGACAACCTCATTCCCGCTTCCTAGGTTTGTTTGGAAGTTTCCTCTGGGAATGAGAGAAACTGTGCAACACATTTGACAGACCTTTATTTATAAAGGGTTGTCCGACAGTCAACAAGGCTTGAATGTATTCGCCAACAAACCACACTTGTTTTATACAAAAAGGCAAATTGTTTTATATACATAACAAGACATTTTGTTTACACAAGACATTTGGTTTATGCAAATATACATATTTTTATACAATACAAGCCATTTGGTTGGTTCATACAATGTCACTGATGGTTTCTAAATAAACCATACAATGTTTCTCTTAAATTGAATGATTTCTCATACGACCTTACAAAAGAAACATTTTTGTCAAAGATTCATGGCTACAAAGATTTATTTAAAATAACAATTGTTTATTAAACATCATTTAATATTCAAAAGCCATGAGTCGTGACAAAACTTATGTTACTCGCCAGCATTCAATGTTGACTTTATTTTCACATATGTTTCAGGTACCAATGCATGATCAAGTATGCTACACATAGGATGGACGCTGGCCTTAGCTTGATTAAAAATAAAATAGTTGTTGTATTTTGTTTCGAATTCTCAAAGACGATGTAATTTATAAGTTCAATAAAACTAAACTTTATTTACCATGTGTTTGAATCAATTTGTGACGTGACCCCCCGACGTTTCCGCCGCGGGTTGTTTTTATTTCGCGGTCGGGGTGCTACATTATGTGTTTAGGTAGGGAATGTGTATATAGTAGCGCAATGATCCGACCCTGTCTTTTTATTATTTGTAAGCAAACACGAATAACTATCTACAAAACCTTGCATATAATTTTCTGATCTTTTCTTTTTCTCTTAACTACTACGAGATTTATTCTTATTCTTTTTGTATTTTCTGTTTTTTTGTTTTTACTAAACATGAACAACATAAACAAACCACAATCACTAAATACTAAAGCTACAAGACCTGGTCATCTCAAATTGGTAAAAATTTTTGGAGGTAGGCACGGGTTATCAAATGATAGGCATTAAGCTCAAATAGGCTACTAATAGACCAAACCCCCGCCCCTCTCGCTACCATGCTCATATATACAATGTATGAGGTCTAACCCCCAAGTCCCACACTCTCACACATCATGACTAGGCTACCTAAATGCCCTTATCATCTTCACCTAGATGCTAAGCTAAGGCCTCGAAATGCATCTCTTGCACAAGTTCTAATACATAAACCACACATTGCCACTCTCATCAAAGAGGAAATTTTTATCAATGTAAATATCTGGCTCAAACGCTCTAATGTCAAGCGTTCAATTCGGACGGTACAACTTTGATTTTTAAAAAAAATTTCAAAAATTTCCCTCATCCCTACCTAGGGATACATTGTCCCCAATGTATAGCTTTGGTAGGAATGATTGCTTAAAACACAAACCACAATTTATTTCTTTTCTCAAATCCTTTTTTTTAAATACATTATATACATCTAAAACTAGCACGCCACCATCCTTCACAACCTCAAAACTCCACCAAAACCACAATGCATAAAGGAAATATGAACAAACTGTACAAGATAGGACAAGAAACAACCTTACTAATAATAGCGTGGCTGAGGTGGCCCGAAGATAGACGTCATCATGTCTGAGAATTCTCCGAAACCAAAGGCACCATGCCCACCGCTACTACCTTCACCTCCTTCCGGTTGTTGGGCGGCTTCAGGCATGACTTGATCTTGGTGGTGGTGTAGGGTACGAAACAATACCATCATAAGGTGGCAAAGTAGTGTAGTCCACAATTGGCGGGTCAGCCACAACTGGTTGACCCGCGTGCCATGCATCGTGCATACGTCGGTTTCTGTCATCCATGTACCAATTATTCATTTCTTGCCTATCATAGTTTTGTTTCAGCGCCCTCTCCATGCTTTCTCCCATGTAGGTCTGATGATCAAATAGTGTTTGAGTAGTTTCGGCCTAATCAGAAAACGTGGGTGGCCGCATATTACCCACAACCTCTTCCATGGTCCCCTGATGGGCCAAATTTGGGTCATACGGGTGCTGGGTATAATCAAACACTCCTCTCGCATCCATGGGCCACATTGGCCCTCTTCTTCTCATACCCCGGCTCGACCTGGCTTGTTCCGTTTCCATTGGTACCACATTGGGGTCATCTTGATAGTCACCAATCCCCCCTTTGGGGCTCATTTTCACTCTCTGGTTCACACACTTCACCCGGAAGTAATGGCCTTGCATCCGCCTTAAGCACTCTCCACCTCCGCCCCTCGCTTTTTAAATTATGGTACCTTTCAGACTCTTTATGTTCCCACCCAACTCCCAACTGTTTCAAGTCAAATGGCTTATCCCTTTTAGCCGCACCTCTATCTTCCACACCGATAGCACCATACGTCTTTAAAAGTGTCGTGATCAATCTACAATGAGGAATGATCTTTCTTCCCAAGCTATTTCTACTTATCCATACATTGTTTAGTACCAAGAACCGGTATAGAATAAGTGGTGCCCCATTTAGCAACGTGTAGAGAACAGGCACCTCCAGGTATCGAACCTCAACCTTGTCACCCCGTCTTGGGATGACACTGTGACAACAAATATATCAACATTAGCTTTACTTCGATCCTTAAAAGCTTCCCTTGTGCAACACCCTAAAAAACGGGTTTGGTAGTCAAACCACGTTAATATTAAAGAGCGGGCAAAATACCGTTAGCGGTAAAAGTGAATGCGTAAATAGAATAACTAGGAACAAAATAACTAGAAATAATTAACCTAGTTAATTATGAGTATTGTTAGTATATAATTAAAAACCTCAAAAATGAGGGACCAAAAAGGGAAAAGCTAAAACTTACTAATTAAAATTAAAACAAAACACAACACAAACTAAGTCTGTGTGTGTATATGTGTGTGTGTGTCTAACGATCAGGAGGAGAACAAGGGATCCAAAACCCTTGTTCAACCTAAATCCATCAAATTGAAGGGTGAATTAGGGACAAATCATATGCATGAACATAGAATTGTGAGCATCTAAGCTTGGAGATCATAAGGTATGTGGTAATTTATGTTTTGGTAATGATAAATATGTGGATGAACTTGAAGGTAGTAACCTTGAGTTCAATATTTTGATAATATGATGATGTTGTAGTGTTGATGATCACTATACTTGCTAGTATAGATGAAATACTTGAACAATCTAGAGACTAGGTCAAGTGTTCATACATGACATAAAGTGGCTTTGATGGTAGAATGAAATTGGTGTTATAGTGATGTCAAAGCATGCATATAGTTTTCATATTTACAAGAAAATATGAGATACTTGGCTAAATTGATGTTTAGATTAAAGTCCATGTATGTAGTGAAATGGATTTCTAAGATAGTAATAAAATCCCCAAATTCTAGTATGATAATTTGAGGGATTAGCTATGATGATTGAAAGTCTTGATAACTTGATATTAATAATTGTGTAAACTTGACAAATTGAAAGAAATAAGGTAAATTTGGTTAAGGAAGTTAGCCAAATTGGTGGCCTAAAAATGATGCCCACCAAGTGTTAGATAAAATGCCTAATGAATTTTATTGAACTTTTTAGTGCATATATATGTAAAACGACAGTTTGACCTTTAAATGTCAAACCGGCCTATAATTGAATCGAATACGAAATATGGTAGAAAAATCCATAAGGGTGATGGTCATGGTATTGATGACTAATCTAACTATCTTATGAATATTGTATTATAGTTTGACGCTTGACAAGCTAGGTGGAAGCTTGGGAAGAAGCGGGTCAAACAAACCAAATACACGGGAAGAAGCATAATCGGATGCAAGGTAAGTAAAACTTACACCTCCTAGAATAGAAGCTTTATTTTTAAATGAAAAGTATACGGTTAAACAAATCAATGAATTGTTAGAGCCGAGACCCTATGGTGTAAACCATAATGGGTCAAGCAAGTAAAAATTAATTTTTGGTATAAAACTTGCTGACACGAACTGAATGGGTCGAGCAAGTAAAAATGAGTTTTTAACATAAAACTTTCTGACGCGAACTGAAGAGGTCAAGCAAAATGAAGAACCGAACACAATCAAAGTTCAAGCTTCCGCACTATGCTTAATTGATATAAAACTAAACAAGCAATATATGCTGAATTGTTTAAATTTTAAGAAGTTTTATGAAACTCGAAAATTTTAACGGGCGTGTATTTTCATATATACATTTATATGCGAAACTTTTATGAGATTTTCACATGTTTAAGCAAGGGTCTTACAAGTTGGTAATCAGAGCTTAAGGTTAAAGGTTAAGGTGTGTTCGGTTCGAGGCTTGATCGCATGATCTGGTAAGTTATTATGAATATTAACGGACTAGCATGTTAAAGTGTTGTAAACAACACATAGGGTTATCGTGTAAATGCACGTTACCCCAATTAAATTTGTAAAAGACCGGTGTCGTTAACAATTACGTGTGTTAACATGTATAGTAGAAAGCCTTGTACTACAGTACAGGCGCTTATTAATTTCAACGTTACTAATATTTTTTTGGACGTTCTAATTGAAGGACACTCGCATTTGAGGATGGCGAGAGTTTAATGGTCTACTGATATGAGAATGGAATTGTTTGGAGTATACAAGTAGGGCATGCTCACCATAGACTTAAATCAAGAAATGATACGGAATAAAGGTGGAACGGCAACGAAAGCCCATGAGGGTAAATATCACCCAGGTACACACTTTAAATTATTTTATAACTAGTAGCATGAAACTGGTACATAATGAGCGACGGTTGCATACGGGATTAAAGCATGGGAAAACCGGATTGGATACCCATCCATGATGATGTTCCCAAGAGAAATTGGGCGAGTAATACGCATCATTCACAATCGTGAATAATAAAAATATGAAAGATTTCAGATCTAAAACTTGGATGGGGTGACCATCCAAGTAGAAATTTTCAATAAGATTCTATAGAGAAAAGTGACGATCACATCAACGAATGTGATTGCACAAAAGTTTTATAAAAAGGAAAAATATTCTACAAGTTTTGAGAAAGGGTAAAAACTAATAATTGTTAAATAACAATTAAACAAGGTTTTACCAAATAAAATCGGAAATTTGACATGAACTGATGATTTACTTACATGGGAAGTAATGGGATAGTTATAATAAGGTCATGCGTACCATGTGTCGATCGCTTACTCTGGCCAAGTAAGTAGTAAACACATGATACCATGAACTTCTTATAATGAGCACATATACATCCGATGTAGTAAAGACGAGGCTAATGGGATGAGTTAAAAGGAGTCCTTCGGGTTAAACAAAGAATAAAGTTTGATTGTTCATAGGTGATGGATTTCACACGAACAAGTCAAATGGGTCAGATAAAGAATAATGTTTGGTTGGTTGTATGTGATGGATTTCACATGAACAAGTCAAACGGGTAAAATAAAGAATAACGTTTGATTGTTCATATGTGTTGGATTTCACACGAACAAATCAAACAGGTTAAATAAAGAATAATGTTTGATTGTTCATAAGTGATGGATTTCACGCGAACAAGTCAAACGAGTCAAATAAAGAACAATGTTTGATTGTTCATAAGTGATGGATTTCACGTGAACAAGTCAAATAAAGAACAATGTTTGATAGTAATGTAAACGCAAACCGGGTAACGAGAACATTAACGATTAGAATACGAGCCCGGGTGATGGGACGTGAATGGATATAAACAAAAATGCAAACCAGGTAACGGGAGCGTGAATTACAAAATAATAAGCCTAGGTAATGGGTTTTAGAAGCAGAAATATTGCCCGGAAGGAAAAGGATCATAGTTATGGACTACGGTCGAAGTTAAAAACAATTATTATATATATATGAACAAATAATCTATGGGTTTGCGAGAACCTAATGGATCTCAAACATGAAAATAAACAATTTTCAAGAATAAAAGGGGTGCATTGACACCAAAATACAGATAAAGAATGGCACGGGTAAAAGGATGAATTGCGAGATCACCATGACCTTCGGGTCATAAATGATGTAAGAGTCTTTGAGACTAAAATGACCTTCAGGTCACAAATTGAGAGGAACGAACCTTAAAGGCCTTACTTTAAAAATGTGAAAACCTAAAGGAATAGCCTACGAGGCTAAGTGAAAGGGCTTACAGGTCACTTAGGCAAAGCGAGGGAACCGGTTACGATTTCCGGTGTAAAATAAAAACAATAAAAGAAGAAATGCTAGATTGTCGAATTCTTAATGCGAGTAATCGACACAAGTTAAGGAAAAACGTTTAACTAAAACTCAGTTTTAGTTGGAAACAATGTTTAAACAAATATAAAAAAATATGAGATAGATTGGGAAATTTTTCAGAAATGAAAAGTTGATATAAACTTAAATACGTGCAAGACGATAAATTCGAAAAGAAAATTTTCAGAAATGAAAAGTTGATATAAACTTAAATACGACATGATGCAATCACGAACAAGGAAGTAACGTGGTATATGATTACTTTGTAACACAAGCTATGGGATTGGGATCATAAATGCTTGTAAGCCTCAAGAAGGCAACGTTAGTATACCTGAGCGATGGGGTATAAGTTAACCTGTGACTTGTAAGCTTAACCGATAAGATCGGTCAAGATCAAAATTTAAATTTAAAACTGTTGAATACACTTATCATTACAGGATTAGCATGGAATAAGCATGTAGCGAAATCATATGACCGAGTAGCCAAATGGCGACTCGATCAAGTAAACGATAAAGACGAATGATACAAGATAAAGGTAATGGCTCATGAGGCCTTACCCATAAAAGGCGCATACAATATGGCCTATGATAAGGACTCAACCATATTTTCTTGGTAAGATTATTGAATAACTAAAGATATGAGCAACGCTCAATGTGAAAATTAAACCAAGTCCGTTTGGTTTAACCCAAGGAACTATGTAAGAAAGGTTTCGGGGACGAAACATGTATAAGGGGGTCGACTTGTACCACCCCAAAAACGGGTTTGGGAATCAAACCACGTTAATATTAAAGAGTGGGCAAAATATCGTTAGTGGTAAAAGTGAACCCGTAAATAGAATAACTAGGAACAAAATAACTAGAAATAATTAACCTAGTTAATTATTAGTATTGTTAGTGAATAATGTTGGATGATATTCATCTATAATTAAAAACCTCAAAAATGAGGGACCAAAAAGGGAAAATGTTGAAAATTACTAATGACAATTAAAACAAAACACAACACACTGTGTGTGTGTGTGTGTGTGTTTAACGATCATGAAAGAAATAAGGTAAATTTGGTTAAGGAAGTTAGCCAAATTGGTGGCCTAAAAATGATGCCCGCCAAGTGTTAGATAAAATGCCTAATGAGTTTTATTGAACTTGTTAGTGCATATATATGTAAAACGACAGTTTGACCTTTAAAAGTCAAACCGGCCTATAATTGAATCGAACACGAAATATCGTAGAAAAGTCCATAAGGGTGATGGTCATGGTATTGATGACTAATCTAACTATCTTATGAATATTGTATTATAGTTTGACGCTTGACAAGCTAGGTGGAAGCTTGGGAAGAAGCGGGTCAAACAAACCAAATACGCAGGAAGAAGCATATGCAAGGTAAGTAAAACTTACACCTCCTAGAATAGAAGCTTTATTTTAAATGAAAAGTATATGGTTAAACAAATCAATGAATTGTTAGAGCCGAGACCCTATGGTGTAAACCATAACGGGTCAAGCAAGTAAAAATTAGTTTTTGGTATAAAACTTGCTAACACGAACCGAATGGGTCGAGCAAGTAAAAATGAGTTTTTCGTATAAAACTTTCTGACGCGAACTGAACGGGTCAAGCAAAATGAATAACCGAACACAATCAAAGTTCAAGCTTTTGCACTATGCTTAATCGATCCGAAACTAAACAAGCAATTATATGCTGAAGTGTTTAAATTTTAAGAAGTTTTATGAAACTCGAAAATTTTAAAGGATGTGTATTTGCATATATACATTTATATGCGAAACTTTTATGAGATTTTTACATGTTTAAGCAAGGGTCTTACACCATGTGTAGTTCCGGGCCAAAACAAAGCAGCTAACATCTCGTTCCACCTAGGGTGCTTCTTAGGCTCAAAGTAAAGATCATTTAGACTTGGAAACATCTACTTGTTGGAGGGCTTACAATCGCATTTCGCTACTCGTCTCAAAGTGTCAAAAGACATTTCCACCTCGATGCCATTTACCATACCAAATAATTTCATTTGTGACGGCTTTTTGTACGGTGGGCATCTCAAAGTGGCCATCCAGTCTTGTATTTCATCAGCAAATAAGTTCTTTTCATCATGATCATAGCATTTCAAGGCTACTTCCCATCCTAATGCCTTGAACTTTTCAGTAACCCCAAATGGACCAAAATCCTTTTCCCGAACTTCCTTCTCGCATATGAAAGCCTCTTTCCGGTTGGTTAAAGAATTCATTTTATCATGAAAAAGCTCCGGTTGATCTGCCAAAGAACCAGATGTCCATTTCTGTTTCTTATCAACCACATATTCTTCCTCTTGTTGTTGCTCTTGTTGTTGTTCTTCTTCTAGATCACGTTGTAAAACCAACCGCCTTCGCTTAGGTTGGTCATTCAGGTTACTAGAAGACTCGACTTGCTCTTTATCTTTGCGCCCCATGAATCTGCAAATCACCACAAAAGAACCAACAAACAACAAGTTATTCCTCTTTTCTTACCCCAAACATCCCCACACATGCTTGTTACTATGGATATAGAAGCAAGCCAAACCTGATATTCATCTTTGTGTAAAAAATTGGGCATTACTTTGACTAGATTAGTAAAATTCTGCCCCAAAATTGTGTTTATACCAAATGACTTAGCATCTATATCCTTAACCCATTCAAAACTCATCAAAGTCATACCACCCTAAGAACTACAAGCAAGTGTGTACGCAAATATAGCATGAATAACTTACAATTCTGCAATGCACCTCAAATAATGTGAGCAAAACACATACCTTTGCTGTGAAGAGGATAAGAATTACAGGAACTTCAAGATTAGCCAAAACCCACAAAAATCCCAAAAAAATTCGGACCCAAAAGTCTAAAATTGGCACTCTAAACGTGAGACTCTTCAAAATGCAAGCACAAATTTAGAATCCTTGTGAAATTCTAGCCAAGATTGACCCAAAAATCACTCGGTTTGGTTTAGTATTGAAGATTTTTCAAAAGTTTGAGCTATGGAGGTTTGGGTTCTTGATTTGGGAGTATTGAAAAGAAGAAGAGGAGATATGTTGTGAAAAGGAGATTAAACCCGTATGTGGTTGAAACAAATTATGAATTTTTTGTTTTTTATACGTAAAGCCGGACCCACATCTCGCCAGGGCCTACCGTTGCTTACGGTGGGCACCGTAAGCTACATGGGCACCATAAACTACGGTGGCTTCTGGAAATTTGAAATCACCGTAAGACAGTAGATAGGCACCGTAGGAGTTTATTTACCCAGCACCTACCGTAAGCTACAGTAGGTACCGTAACTTACGGTGGCCACTGGGCATTTTGGGTTGCAATTAATTTTTTTTTAATTTTGTAATTTTTAAGGGTTTTATATTAACTTTAAAAAACAAAAATTACCTTACCCCCATGAAAAAACCCGTGTTGTCCCAAACACCGTGTTAAAGAAAAATTAGTAAGAATTTCCCCACACTTGGGTCAAACACACTCCATGACGAGAACAATCACAATCTAAAACAAAACAAAACTAAACTAAAGTACAACTACACTAAGCAAACATGGGCCTCTTAAGTCGTTTCCTCATCTGGTGGGCGTAGGAAGTAGCCCACCTCATCAACATCAAGCATGTTGATATCCTTTGTTGGTGTATACGTCTGTTGCCTACGTCATTATATTAGAACGAGTCTGGAATGAACAAGAGCTTCTGAAGACTGATCAAGACAAAGACGATATCCAAGGGGGAGTCTGTTAGTACAGTATGTCTATGTCTTAGTGTTGTATCGAGTCTGTTTAGAATAGGTGAGATCGCGTTAGAAAAAGGCGTATTTATGTTTGTAAAGGATCAAGTTCGCTCGGAACTCAATATGTGAGAACAAGTTTGGTAGAACTTGTTCAAGACAAGTTCGCCAGAACTTGTTGACACTCCAAGCAAACTTGAACTCCTATAAATAGGTGCCTTGGGATTTCATTTGTAAGAAGGATCAGAGATTTTGGCACACTAACGGCGAAGCTCTGTCGGATCCGGAACTTGAACATTTATGAACATTGATCAATAAACAATCATTTAAAGAGTAATTCTTGTTATACAATTAACACATCACATAGTTTCCGCCTATTTAAATGTTAGATACAAATCTTAGGTTCCTAAGCTGAGGAGGACGGTCCTATCAAGTGGTATCAGAGCCCAGATACCTAGATTTGGTGAAATTTGGACAAGAACTACTCTAATTCTACTTCATTCTACCATTTTTCTTAACTTTTTCACATATTTGAAGAATTCATGGACAAAAATGACTAAAACTTGAATATGTCATGTAAAATACACTTGTGGTAAACCCCTGAGAGTTTGAACATCAAATTCACACGAATTGATATCAAAAAGTTGAAAAAACCATGTTTGGCAAACTGATTTTGGTCGAACTTAACATCAAGTTCGCCCAGACTTGATTAAAATTCATTGATTTTAATCAAGTTCGCCCGAACTTGATTGATATTTCAAGGTTTTAAGCATAAGTCCGCTCGAACTTGCTGATTTTTCTTCAATTTTTATCAAGTTCACCCGAACTTGATAAAATTCTGTTGAAAATCCACACAAGTTCGCCCGAACTTGCTTGTTCCCCAAAAATTCCTAATAAGTCCGACCGAACTTGCATCAGGGTGAAATTTTCAAATTGTCAACACAAGTTCGCCCGAACTTGTGTAAAAACAAAATCTGATTTTTCAAAACTACAAGTTCGCCCGAACTTGTGTTAAAACAAAACCTGATTTTCTCAAACTGCAAGTTCGCCGATCTTGTCAGTGTATTGATCATTGTTTGAAGTTTGTGAACGTGTGTTTTCAGATAAAATTGGTCAGGTTTTCAAGATGGAAGATTTTCATAACGCGTTTGCTGCTGGAGTAGCTCAAGCTTCAACGTCTAATGCAATTGCGGCTAACCAGATGAATCTGGACAATGAGATGGGTACTACTACAAAACCGCCAAAGCTAATGAGTATGGACGAGTTTGAGGGATGGAAAGAAAAGTTTGTAAACTGGGTACAAGCCAATCAGTTCCACAGCTGGGTTGCGGTAGAGAACGGATACAAATGGCCAAAAGATGAACGCGAATAAGATCTACCTTTAGTTAAGTTTACACCTGCTGATAGCTGAAAAGAAAATGATTAGCCTGATACAACAATCCGTGATGGAAGATATTTTGATATTACTACCTGAATGTGAAACATAACAAGATTTGTGGCAAGCTCTTTGTGACAAATTCAAGGGAAGTGATGAGATGATAAAGAGCAAAAAGGCGTTAATCAAGAAAGAATTCGAGATCTTTACGATGATCAATGGTGAGACTATGAAGCAAATGATTGACATATATTGTCATCTAATGGTCCAGATGCGAAGGCATGACATCAACAGAACTACTGAAGAACAGATAGAAAAGTTGGCTGATGCACTTCCTGAGGGAGAGTGGTCAACTTACCTGATGGTGGCATGGATGCATTTAAAGTTGTCATCTTTCATCGACAAACTAGAAGGTCATGAGATGGAGTTGTTAAAGATTGCAAAGTCAAAGAATGCAAACTTTGTTCAAGATGTTGGTGTGTATTACAAAGGAGGTGTTCAAGATATTCCGATTCAGAGTCCAAAAATTCAAACAGCTTTCAGTGCTAATATGAATTCCACGAATTATTCGTTACAGAATCAGAGTTCTCCAAACACTGGATATTCAAGCATGGGTTCAAATTCTTCGTTTCAAAATCAGAACAATCAGTCACATCAGACAAGCCAATTCAGTTTTGATTCAAATGTTTTCCAATGCAACATAGCAGTAAATCTCAAGAATGTTTTTCCTGAAAAGTGGCTAAACAGCATATAGCACTCCTTGCTACAGTTTTAGAATCTTATGAATGTTTAGTTGCTGGGAAGATCGGAAATCCTGAAATGACTGCTGTGGATTACGATCAGGTGGATGAAGAAGAGTTGGAACTGATGGACATAAAGTGGAGTCTGGCTTCAATCATCAGAAGAGTTACCAAGTTTGTAGCGTTAACTGGCAGAGATATTGGTAATTCAAGTAACAAGCTTGGATTTGACAAGTCAAAAGTCACATGCTTCAAGTGCTGACAAAAAAGGGCATTTCAAACGAGAGTGTCCAAACCAAGAAGTAATTGGAAATCAAAGTCCTTTCGGAGGTGGCAATGATTACTACAAGAAAGCATTCCAATACAAGCCATTACCGAGGAAAGTTGAAATCCAAGATCAATCATCTAATACCGCAGAGAAAGCAATGGTAGCTTCAAATGAAAATGAAGGTTTTGATTGGAACAAATATATTAACAAGAAGACTGGAGTTGCTCTTATGGCTGAGATTGTGGAAGAGCAAGATATGTCTGCTGAGAATGCAGCTCTGGAGAACGCAATTTTAGAACAATACATGCAACAAATAGAAGAAGAGGAGTTCTATCATCACACGATGATGCAGAATGCAAATTCCTCTAATAGTGTTTCTAGTTTTGCAGGTTGTTCTGATGCATCATCTTCTGAGCAAATGACTTAAGAAAAGAAATCAGAGGTGGAAAAGGTAGGTGCTGAGGTAAGATTGATTGAAAAGGAGGTCGTGAAAGTTGTGGAGGTTGAGAAACCTTGCACAAAGTGCACAAATCCTTGTGAACAATGTGTGAGAAGTCGAAAATCATAAGCGAAATGACTGTGCATAACGAAAATTTTCGTTATGATTACAGAACAATGAAAGACGCTTATGAAAAAATGAAAGGAACTTATTGTAATGTCGAAAAAGCTAATCATGAATTAAGTGCTAATGTAACAATGTTAAGTGCAACAGTAATTGAAAAACAAAAAGCAATTAACATGTACATTAACACAATTGCTGAAACAAGTCAAGAGCTTCAAGACATGAAGATAGAAACAGAGAGGGTAAGACAATTGTTAAAAAGTTACACAACAAACGCTTATGTCATTGATCACGTTATTCCTACGATTAAGTCGGAGAAAAATGATGATAAACCAAAAGGTACAAAACGTAAAGAATACGGAAATGTTCCACCGCCACTACTTGCGAGTTACTGCCGCAAGAAAGAGGATGGTATTGAAAAGGCAATAAACATAACGCTTTTATCAGAAACTAAAGATCAATTGCCTGAGAATATTGACGTAGTCTATACAAAATCAAACAATGACAGTGAAGCGATTGTAAAAAATGTGGTAAAAAATGTCTTAGGAAATGATTTTGACGGCAGCTTTGAAAGCGCCAACTCGAGTTCGAACAAATCTGAATCACAATCTGAAAATGACGATACTTCTTCAGAAAATTATCTAAGTCATGATCCTAACGTTGTCATGTACAAGGTTCAGGAATCTGATAGGTTATATTTCAACGATAGCTTTCTGATTCGGAACGTGAAAGAAGATCAAATTGAAAAATTGTTCAAACTTGTAGAAGTTTCATCAGATGATCTTGAGAAAAATGAAAAAAGGTTTTACTCGAAACCCAAAAGGAGCTGTAATAACTACCGAAAAATGGTGGTGATTTTCCTGAGAATAGGAGAGTAGGGTTGGGTCTGGAGGTAAGTGAAGAAGAGCCGAAAAGGAACCAGGAGTCTCCATTTCATGAATACAAAGGTAAAAACATAAGGTTTGTATATGCAATAAACACGGTTCAAGAAGAAACTTTAATCGGTAAGTAATCAGACGATGAATTCAAAAAGGAGAAAGAACTTCGGGACAAGGCTAAATCCGCAAGTGGAGTAAAACCCACTAGTGGACACTCACATGATACTCGGACTTGCTTCAAATGCAATGAAGTTGGTCACATTGCTCGCAAGTGTCCGAAGTCAAAGCCTGTGTATCACCAAAGAAAAATAGTGTCAAAAGATGAAAAACATAAACCACCAGAGATTGTGTAACCAATCAAAATGTTGAAAAGAAACAAAGAATCTAAAATCGAAGTGAAACCTAAGTGTGATTCGAAGTTTGAAAACTTGATTTTTGAAAAAGGTGAAACTTCAAAGTTTAATGAAAACAAAGACTCTAGTTTCTATATCAAGAAAGCAAGAAGCAAGTCACAATCCTGGGTTGCCAAAAAGAACACATCATCATCTGAAAGTGAAAAGTCTGTTTCTGATAAAATTAAAAATGTCAAATCAAAAGAGTCAGTAATCAAAAATGATCTTTCAACGTTAAATTTTTCAAAACAAACAAAGAAAGAAAAGGTCAAAAAGTTTTCAAAGTTAACGTAGGACGAAATGTTTGATGATAATTTTGATTACTATGATGAATTTGAAAGTGATTACGATGATCTTTATCAAGTTCAACCCAAGACCAAAAAGGTTTGGGTTTCACTATTCAAGTAGTTACTTTTCATGTGCAGTGGCTCTAAAGATCCACATTGTCAAAGTAGTATCTGGATAGTGGAGCTTCATGCATCTTAACTTATTCTGAAAATGTCATAATCTTTGTCATTTTCAGAGGGAGAAGTTGAAAAGAAAAATTTGTGAAAAATCAAATTGTGAAAATCCACACCGTTGAACAAAACACTGATTTTATAACAAAACCATTTATTTTGTCACGTAAATGAGTTTAATGGTTTATTTGTTGAATAGGTGCAGATGCAGAGGTTGAATATGGATCGGACGACGAGTTCACGTGATCCACATTGGTTTGTATATCTTTTAGATTAGTTTTTCTTAAAAACTAAAATACAAAAATATGTTTTTGATTTTAGGGGGAGAAATATTTGAGAAAAAAAGCAAAAACATATGAAAAAGTTGAAAATTCAAAAACATTTGAAAAATCAAAAAGTACAAAACATTGAAAAAGACAAAAAGAATTTAGTGTCACAAAGGAAATGATAGTACATCAGTGGACTATCACAGTACGCTAAAGAATTGTAAAGTTTAAAAGTGATAAACAAGTCTTACTCTGGATTTGTCGATAGGCTTTACACGTTCAGTAAATTGTTTCTAAGATATAAACTAAATTTTACAACTGCTTAATCTTGTGGATTAACATCTCTCGGATATATGGACTTGGTACTCCAAAATTTCGTTTGAGAGATTGCCTGATTCTGAGGTACAGGGTCTTTATAGATAGTTGATATCTGGGGTATTATACAAGTTCTTCTGATTTTGCGGAAGCAATAGCCTAGAACTTCTAAAATATTTTTGCTAAAAACCCCTAAACTGCATGCAAAACTGAAAAGAATCGAAAGATCTAATCATTTGCAATACTTAAAAGATTCCTTAAGTGGAACACTACCGTAAAGTCGAGCCTTCATCTCTTTGTCGATACGGTGGTATTAACCTGAGCTCTCAAGGCCTAGTAAAACCCAGATACATATATCAGTTATGCTATACTCACCTGTAAGATGAAATCTAGGGAATCTTGATACGGGATTATATTCTGAGATGGGAACCATAGTTGGGTCAAGTTTCATGATTTATAACTAAGATATCTTGGAACAATTGAGAAATGTGTCGAAGTTTAAGTGGACAAACATATCGACAATCTAGGTGAACAAGTTTAAAACTTAAAGTCATCAAAAAGTCAACGGTATTGGTGATATGTCTCAAACAACTGATATGATCCTTAGACACGAATTCAGAAAAATATGTCTGTAAATATGTTTGTACATAGTTTACTTGTTTAAAAGTTATGTACATAGTTTATCTGCTTTACAGATTAAAACCAAAAAGATTTTCAGTGTGTTTTAGCATAATCTTACAAAATACAAAAAGATTTTGTTTCTTCATTAGTTTCAATAAGCCAATGATGGAGAACGGTTCTTCGAAGTCTGGTAAGGTGCTATAATGATGAAAATATTAATGACATCTGTTATAAACCAAAATGATCGAAAGTGTTGAAAAGTTCATTAAATTGAAACTTTAAAATTGAAGAAAATATCAGTTTGTTCACAACGGGTCGAACCAAGGTCATTAACTTGGACTTGGTAGACAAATTTGGTTAACCAAGGTCATTAACTTGGACTTGGTCAACTAAGTGGATTTCGTAATTGATAAACATATGAAAATTCAAGGTCTTAAATGTGAAAGTATTCAAGGTCATTAATTTGAATTTGAATAACTAAATAGTTTGAGAGATGAAAAAGGAGATTAAAATTTGAAATGTTGATGTTACAAAATTTCAACGTTTGAATCTGAAATGTTTATTTGAATGTCTTTGAACTTTGAAACAGATAGTAAAGTTTTAAAGGGAGCTGGATAAAACGTTGATTAAAGATACCAGAAAGCTCAAAGCAAGGGAGAGTTTGAAGATTAAAGCTTAAAGCTAGGGGAGCATGGTGATTAAAGTTTTATCAAGATAAGCTTAAGAAACAGATCTGAGAAGAATTGAAGATCGAGGATGTTAAAGTTTTTTTCAAGACTAAAGATCAAGAGTATTTTAAAAGACTCAGGAGCTTATTTGAAGTCAAATGACTACGGCAACATCCAAGGGGGAGACTGTTGGTGCATATGTCTGTTACCTACATCATTATATTAGAACGAGTTTGGAATGAACAAGAGTTTCTGAAGACTGATCAAGACGAAGACAATATCCTAGGGGGAGTATGTTAGTACAGTATGTCTATGTCTTAGTCTTGTATCGAGTCTGTTTAGAATAGGTGAGATCGCGTTAGAAAAAGGCGTATTTATGTTTGTAAAGGATCAAGTTCGCCCGGAACTCAATATGTGAGAACAAGTTCGACCGAACTTGTTCAAGACAAGTTCGCCCGAACTTGTTGACACTCCAAGCGAACTTGAAATCCTATAAATAGGTACCTTGGGATTTCATTTGTAAGAAGGATCAGAGATTTTGGCACACTGACGGCGAAGCTCTGTCGGATCCGGAACTTGAACGTTTATGAACATTGATCAATAAACAATCACTTAAAGAGTAATTTATGTTATACAATTAACACGTTACATAGTTTCGTCCTATTTGAATGTTAGATACAAATCTTAGGTTCCTAAGCTGAGGGGGACGGTCCTATCATCCTTACTCTCCAAGTACGGTTTTAGCCGATGTCCGTTCACCGCTTGTTTTACTTGATCTTGAACATCTTCAATTTCAACATCGCCAAACCGACCCACTCTTGTAATGACATAGGGCCCCATCCATATGCTCTTCAATTTTCCCAGAAACAACTTTACTCTTGAATGGTGCAGCCACACCTTTTGACCGACTTCAAAAGTTCTTTTCCGCAACTTTGCATCATGAACTTTTTTTAGTTTGTCTTTTCCACACCTTTTGCGGATGCACATTCATACGCCTCATCTCGAATTTCCTCTATCTTATTTAATTACAACTTTCTCAACTCACCCGCTTTGTTGTAGTCTACATTGGCATTCTTGATTGCCTATAATGCTCGATGAGCTAACTCCATTGGTAGATGACACCCCTTCCGATACACTAACCGATGAGGAGTTATACCAATCGGAGTTTTTAGGCGGTCCGATATGCCCACAACACATCATCCAATTTCCCCAACCAATCCTTTCTATCTACTTACACTGTCTTCATCAATATCTATTTGATTTGGCGGTTTGACACTTCGACTTGCCCGCTCGTTTGCGAGTGATACGGGGTAGCAATCTGGTGATTCACATTGTAGCCTTTTAATACCTTCTCAAAATTGAATTTTTTGAAATGTGAACCACCATCACTAATAATAACTCGCGGGATCCCAAATCGAGCAAATATGTTAGATTGAACAAATTTACACACCACCGCATGATCATTGGTCATCGTGGCTATTTCTTCGACCCATTTTGAAACATAGTTGTAACGCCTCGTGTTTTCCATACTTTCTATTTATAGCTAGCTCGTATTGTATTTCTATTTTTGTAATCATTGTAATCGAGACTTGAATCATAATGGAAATATACATTTTGCCCCTATCCTTGTTATACATACTCATATACACTTATACGTGAGACTCATACTAAAAAACGTGACATACTCGTGGATACGCGATGTTTATACTTGATGCATACTTAATACGTAATGTCTATACTCGATCTCGATCATTCTCTACATACATATGAAATATGACATGATACTCATACCTATAATACCTTACTTGTTCATAACATACCTTAAAAATGCACTAGAACCCGTCACCCTTGAACAAATTACAAAAATTAAATTTTTGGCCAGGACCAGGCCCCAGGCGGACCGCATGGGGATGTGGTTGCGGTCCGCAAGGGCACCTGGGCGGGACACCAGGTTTCAAACTCGGGGGTTTGCACGAATCCACACCGATTCTCCTCACCCAATTACCTCTACTGCACCATTAAACACCCCCAATAAACCCTAAACTCATTCCCTATAAATACCACACTTCTTCCACACATTTTACACTTTCTGATCCCCATCTAAACACTCTCAAACACTCTCAAATTGTTCCAAGTTAGGTGCAACATCAGAAATTCGGACAGATTCATACCCTCTTACAAAAGTGAGCATAACTTGCTCAAAACTCAACGGAATCACTTGATTCTTCTTTCTTTTTACTTGGATAATCTTTAGGGTTGAATCCAAGGGTTCTCCATGGAGAATCCAGACCTAGAAATGCCCCTAAAGTGTCCCAAAACTTTCCTCTTGTTTCAAAATCTTTTCAAACTTTGTTTATACTTATCAAACTTGAGTCTAACTCATCTAAAACCTATGTCCTAATGCTTACAACACTACTTGTGGTTGGTTAGGCTTAAAAACAAGGTTGAGACATTCAAAATAGAGGATTTATCCTCACAAACTTTCTGTTCTCATAGAGCTTTAAGCTCACAAGTGATGCAAGTTCTTGAACTTGTTCATGTGTGTCCACCTTGGTTAGCTTGGCTATCCTAACTTTGGGACCACACATCACTTGATGATTTTCATCATTATCCCAAGTTAGTTTTCTAGATTGAAAGTGTCACAACCCTGTCTAGCCTTTGACGTGTGTCAAAGTGTGCTCACCGGGTTGTATTTCACTTGGCTACTTGGTATCATGGTGACACACTTTACATTCTTGTCATTTCCATTCTTGTCATATTATTGTTCTAAGACCCTCCTTGTTACCTATGGTAACTTGTGTAGTGGTGAACATCATACGGGGTTCCAAAATGGATGGTTAATCCACCCACCTCCTACTTGACTTACATGACACCAAGAGGTTCCAAAGTGGATGGTTCATCCTCCCACCTCCTACATGACTATATCTCTATATGTAACAATCTATGGACTATAATATAATCCCTAACATCGAACCCTTGATAGTGACTAAGTAATCACCTATCAAGTTAATAAGTTTATCACCAATGTGTATAGTTCCTTGTCACGATTCTAATAGGGCTTGAACCTATGAAATCACGTTCAATCCTTATGGATTACTATAGTGTCAAAGACAAGTGCTAATACCATAGTGACTATTTTCGTACAATATACTTTGTCATACTTTGAATCTCCATTCCGAATGTTCCATCATCATCCTTAATCCTCATACGCCTTTGTTTTCCTCTTTTAGGATAACTCGGCGTTCATCCCATCAAACAACTACCTTCATGGACTTGTCAAGTTAGAAGACCTAGAAAAACTGTGAGTACACTCGACCCACTTTCGTTTATAACACTTTTGGGTGTAACGAATTTACCATATACAAAATCACAACACTTAAACTTTATGAAATGCACAAACAATCCTATATCCATGAATACTTGAATCGTTTACTTGATGCTTATATCTTTGACCATTCTTATGTAATACCATAGTCATTAGCTTATCTTAAGCCTCCATTTGACATGTATAGCGCTATAGGAAGTAACGCATCCCCCTCCTCATGAAATCTAGAGGCCATGTTAAAATATCGTGTTTGCGTTAAGGGTTTGACTAGTAGTATTGCATGCCTTGTATATGCTCTTGTAAAATCATAGTTGCCATGAGGATTTGTTTAAACTTTATTCGTATACTTATGCTATGCTTAAACTTGTGTACTCGCCTTTGCTTTTGCATTGAATTGTTATTTTAAAACATATTACAGGTTGATGGAGATGATGTTATGAAATCAAAGTAGCAAGGATGTAGATACACATTTAGATGTTTAGTTTAATATTGTTGTATCAAATTTTGCCATATTAATGTTGTTATTTGAATTTCCCTTGTATTCTAATGACTCTTGCTATGAAATGAAATTCGGATTAAATTAAATATTGTCGCATTTAGTTTTATGAGCAATGAGCAATCTATTTCGTCCCGCCTTGATGTTTTCGCCATCGGTTGGGGTCTGACAGATTGGTTTCAGAGCCATAACTATAGGGAATTAGGTAGAATTGCCATGTTCGACCTAGTCTATAGTTTAAGTGTCCATTTTTTACCATTCTCATATCATGCTTAAAACTTTATTCTTCCTCATTGCTTCTTCCTTATCTTTTGGTCTTAAAATTTAGATGACGTCTTTCCTAAGACGTTTACACAATACACTTAAAGACTTGAAGACACTCATGACGCAAACGAGGCGATTTGCACCAAGATAGGTCCAATGACTTGCAATTTTTGATGAAACCCCTCATTCCGCGTGATATCCACATCTTGATGGAAACTTCCATTTCATACTCTAGTGGATCTTACAAAGAGTCGGAATATGCTCCTCGTTTAGTAAGAAACAACCACACTTAGGGTACCAAATCGTCAAGTTAGGGGTGAAACCCGCACCTTGTGATTAAGTCCCATTCGTCGATTTTTAATCTCGCCAAAGTCTCGCATTTTTGATCGACTAGGGACATGTAGTAACTGGAAGGGTAAAATGCCGTTAATCGCTTCTCGACGAGAGCGATGTACCTATTAGGCCAAAGCATGTTCTTAACTCGAAAGATCTTACGAATCACTTTGAAATAGTCGACGTTTCTCTACCCGAAACAATCCCATGTTTTATTGAGCCAATCTTTTATGTTATCTCAATTTTTATGTGATTTTATACTTGTTACCTTATTCGTTTTGAACCGTTACACTACTCGCATGTTTATCGCAATAAAAAACAATACTAATTCTCGTGAACACACTAAATTTATACTCTTTATTCGCATTCATACGTGATTATACATGCTATATGTTAGGAACTGAGTTTGATTTACTTGTAGTTTTTGTTTCAAAAATGGAAATATGATTGAAGTTGAAAGTAAATGCAGCGGAATAGAATGGAAAACTTTTACTATAAGTAAAGGTTGTTTGTTTTCATCATCATCATGCTTTCAAGTTTATAAACTTTGCATGTGATTCACAAACTCCCCCTCAGCCTATTGCATCACAGTTTGATAGTACAGAAAAGGAAGAATATGATTGGTGTAAGATCTTTTTAAGAAGACAAAATTCACTGTTACATCGACTTAGCTATTTATACTAACTATCTAACCTCTGAGCATATTTTGATAATGTCAGGGTTGATAGTGACATTTAACAATAAAATAACAAACTAGAAACACTGATGCTTAACATCTGATAGTGCAAATGCACTGGTACATTGAATATAAAACTAATAAACGAAAACTCTGATGACCATCCTCTGCTTCTTTTCTTCTATCAGGCCTTTGGTATATTGGTGTAGCAGATGATATATAGGTAACACACTTTAGGAAAATAGAGTTTAGAAGATCAGAGGATGTAAACTCTGATAGTTGGACCAAACCGCAGATAGAGAATTTGGCTTTATATCATCTATTCCTTTGTAAAGGGTTCAATCCCAACTATCTCCCCCTGGAACAGATGATGCCAAAAACATCTTTTATTCTTGGTCTTTATTCCTCCATAAGAAATCTCTGATTTGACCTTTAAATTGCAATTCGAAATTCAGAGATTCCTCATCATCATCATCCTTTTCAAGTACCAGATCCATAAGTTCTTGGAGGTCTTCTACACACAGCCCATATGCATCCTCCATTCTCATCTTGGTAGCATCGCCATTAGACTTGAGCAAAGTTAATTCATGGGAGTTTTTGTCAACTTTCCACTTTAGAATTTTTGGGTCTGATGGCTTTCTAGGATGGTATGTTATTGTTGAGGTCGGTAGAATTGATTGATTTGGCATCTGAGAAAGATCTTCGGCAAGCTTTTGACTGGTTTCATCAGTATGGTAAGCAATCATGTTTTAGATTCCTTCCTTTATATGCTCATACACTCTCTTATCTTCTTCTGCCATATCCATTTGCCTTTTTCTTTGATTTAAGGCCATAATAGATAAAGCAGATGTTTCAGATGGTTTTGAAGAGTGTTGGGTCTGATGAGTTGTATCCTCTGTTGCATACACTGGCTTCTTTGGAAGTGATGGGTCTGTTTTCCTTCTTTGTTCAAGTGATCTGTATGTATCAACCACCTTAACCTCTATCCACCTCATAATTTGGTTCTTTGACCCATACTTTGCAGCAATCAACTCTTCCTTCATTCTTCTTATCTTTAAATTCTTTTCAGGCATCTTCTTAGGTTTATTCCAATCTGGAGTAGTTGGCTTTTTGTGAGGATCTTTCAGCATTTCTTGCATTTTTTGTACCTCTTCTTCCAACTCTTTCACAATTCATTCTTTGAATTGTGCCCTTGTAGCCTTGTATAACTTGGTTTCTATGATATGATTGATGCAATCTTCTTTAAGGCTTTTATCTTCTCTCTCTGATAGATGTTTGCTTAAGTCTCTTGCATAGTCTTCTATTCTTCTGACTTTGCTCAACTGAGATTGCCAGTAATTCTGTATTACTCTGTCAGACTTTCCCTGAGTATCCTTTTTTGTGATATCCTCTGATTCTTGGACTTTAAGCCTCTTGAATTCTTCTAAATTTCTTGGTTTGGGATAACCTTTCAGAGATGGAAATTCCCTTTTATCTGGATCTTTGTCTGAAAAAAAAATTTATCTCTGATTTGATAGCTTGTAACTCGAGTGGGAATTGAGTGGCGAGAGGCACTACAGTAGTTTGAGAAGAAGGAGGTTTAACAGCTGTTGTGATGGACATTGGTTTAAATGACACAGGTATAGGAGAGGGGATGATCTTTTCATCAAGTACAACATTTGTGGTTCTCCTCCTTTTGAACCTGAGATCGGGTGATTGTGGTTGTGGAATTCTTCTGGATGTGGGTAGAGATATGGTGGAAGTTGGAAATATGACCATAGAAGTGGTTGGATCAACATTTGTTATAACCTCTATTGTGTCAACAGATGTTGACACAACAGGTGTTGTAACATCTGTTGTAATTTGTTTAACAACTGCTTTGGTAGAAGGAGGTGTAAGTGTTTTTGTTGGAGCAGAGGATGTGGTTGGATTAGCAATTGTCTTGGGTTTAGAAGGTATGGATGATGATTGCCTTGTTTTTCTAACAAGCATCTTCTTTGTTGAAGAACCAACATTTTCTTTTTCTATTTGCTGAGCTATCTTTTTCTTAACCAAAGCTCTGCTCTCAACACTTACCATTTTCTTTGTATTCTCCTTTTCCCTTGCACAGATATCAGCTATTTCATCAACCTTATTAGAACCATCTGGTTTAGGGATAACCACTGTTGGACGTGCATCTTTGTCATCAAGCTTTATCACTTCTTTCTTTAAAGGTATCTCCCCCCTTTTTGGCAACATCAGTGTTGACCAAGATTACTGTAGGAGGAGGAGTACCAGTGGTTTGAAGGAGATGAGCCTTGATTACCTTAATATCTGCAGTAGTATCCATATATCTGGCATCAACCAATGTTTCTAACCTCTTGCATTTGATGTTTGTGTTGAAGATCAGCATAGTGTTTTTGTTGTTGAAATAGAGGGTATAAGGCTTGTTTGAGATCATCAATGGATAGGACAGAGGGTTGGCTTTTTGTAGCTAACATCTGCTTTAGTAAATCCTTGATTTCATCAACAGAGCTTTCAATTTGGGTAACTCTCTCCATCAGATCCTGGTATTTTAGTTCATCACCTAACTGAATAGGATCATCTGAACTCCTACCATAAATGGTAGTTTTATCTATGTTATCATGAACAGAGGTTTCAACCCTTCTTTCAAACATAGATGCCCTTTTTTCTTGGTTCTCGGGACTTCCTACATAATCAGAGGTTACCGTAGTAGCCTCAACAGTGGTTGCCTTCATCAGATTCTTAGAAATGAAACCACTGTCCAATTGCAAAACTGGGAGTTTGCCAATTGTAGTGATTCCTCTTGATGAACTATCCTCTAAGGTTACATGTAACCCAAGGGATTTTCAGAGGTTACACGTGGTTACATGAAAATCCTATGGATACGAGAAAAGTGGATAGAGTTTCATACCAGGCTCTTAGTGCTTGTTTAAAATCATATAGTGCTTTGTTTAACCTGTACACATGATCAGCATGAAATGCATCTTCAAATCTAGGAGGTTGGGACACATACACTTCTTCCTTGATCTTTCCATACAGGAATGCACTTTTGATGTCCATTTGAAACACTTTGATATTTTGGTTAGCAGCAAAAGCTAAGAACAGTCTAATGGCTTCTAACCTTGCTACAGGAGCAAAGGTTCAATCATAGTCAATGCTTTCTTCCTATCTGTAGCCTTGAACCACGAGCCTTGCTTTGTTCTTGACAACAATACCCCTTTCATCTATTTTGTTCTTGAAGATCCACTTTGTGCCAATTGGACTTACATCCTTACGCAGTGGTAAAAGTTCCCAAACTTGTTGTCTTCTAAACTGAAGGAGCTCCTCTTGCATAGCTTCTACCCAACTATTGTCTTTCAGTGCCTCTTGCTACTTGACAGGTTGGATGAGTGAGAGAAAGCCAGCAAAGAGGCAAATGTTTTGGGATTGGCTTCTTGTGAGCACTCCCGCATTTATGTTGCCAATAACTTGATCCAATGGATGGCTTTTGAGGAAAATCAAATCACCTTGATATGGGACAAATATCTGTTGCCTACGTCATCGTATAACTTCGAGTTTGTGTTTAGGAGCGAAATGTTAAGATTATGTATGTTGTGAGTCAAGTTCGCCCAAACTTGTAGTGGGAACGACAAGTTCGCCCGAACTTGACCTACCACATTTGGAGCGAACTTGTTCAAGTATAAATAGGATAGTTGTATTCTCATTTGATAAGATTCAAAGATTTTGTGTACTGGATGGCGAAGCTCTGTCCAAGTGTTTCCAGGATCTGTAAATGTTTACTCATCAATGAAACAGTGGTTAAACAGTAACAAACTTGTCTACAATGTCGCCTATGAAAACGGATTCCACACGTTTACCTTAGGTTTGCCAAATTAGGACCAGAACGATCCGTACAATGGACCTTCAAGAGGTATCAGAGCAGGAGAGGACTAATTTGAAGACATTGGACTTAGAACATCTCATCTTCTACTCATTTCTTTCTATTTTGATTTTTCTTGGACATTTCACCGACAAAATGGACTGATTTTCAAGTATAATACGTAAAATCCATAATACTAAAACCCTTGAAAAGATCAGAGCTAACAACGATCAACATCATGTCAAAATTTAAAAAAATCAAGTTTTGGTAACTCATTCTACACGAACTTGTTGAACAAGTTCGGCCGAACTTGTCCAGAAGTATATAAGTTCGCTCGAGCTTGTCTGAAAGCGAATAAGTTCGCCCGAGCTTGTCTGAAAGCGAACAAGTGCGCCCGAGCTTGTCTGAAAGCGAACAACTTCGGCCGAAGTTGTCTAAGGGTTTCTAAAAAAAGGCATGAAAATCCCGAAAAACGTCTCGAACATTATATATTGTTAGATTCGTTTCGACAAGACGAGTTTAAAGATATAATCGGGTAAAAACAGTTTTTGGAAAAGTTTTAAACGTTTTTAGCAAACCGATACGTCAATATCGTCGATTAAAAAGTCGGTTTTTGCATAAAATTTCTGTAAACTAGTCTTTTTGTCGGAAATGGAAGATAGTGTTTTTGAAAAAATAAATGATTGGTTAGATGGTATTTGGTATTCGAGGAATAAAAATGACAATAGTAATACTTGGGTTAAGAGATGTGAATATTTTTTTGTATAAAAGATGAATCGTTGAATCAGTTAATAAAACGGTATTATGCATTACTTGACAAATTAAAAGAATACAATATAGAATGTCAAGTGCTGAAGAGATATCAAAATTTGCAGAAGTGTTACCGTCAGAGTGGGATGAATATTTGATTGAATTGAAAAAGGATTCTAGATTTTCAAAGTTTTATCTAAATGAGTTTTTCATTGAGCTTAAAAACCACGATTTAGAAATTACAAAGAAGAAGAAAGCTTTGATTGAAAAGATAGAAGAGAAGTTGGATAAAATAAGCTTGGATGTGGTTTTTGAAATAAGCATAAGAATCAATATATGTCTTAAAGCAAAATCTGTTATGAAATATGATATTAAGAGGGGTTGTTATATAGATGAAAATATGAATCATGTTGTTGATTTTACTAAAAAATTTTATGCACGTACATTCATGACAGATTCAACTCAAAAGAATGAAGAAGTGCATCAACATATGAAGCTTCAAGTTCTGAATCTGTGTGTTCAAGTTGTGAAAAATTCAGATATGATAATGTCAAACTTTTGAGAGATGTGGAAAGCTTGACATTAGAAAACAAAAATTCTATAAAATTAGAAAATGATTTGAAAAATCAAATAAAAAAGTTAGAAAATGAAAATTTTGTTTTTAAAAAAAATAATATTGAAAATCAAAAAACAGTAAATTCTTATCTTGAGAAAATAACTAAATTTGAAAATGAAGTTGAGATTGCTAATAATAAAATTGTTGATCTAGAAAAGAAGTTGAAAGGTTTTGTGACCTCGTCATTAATTCTGGATCATATATGTCCAAAACCGATCAATGAGAATAAAAATGAAATTCCAATAAGTGACAATGTCACAAATTATGACGATGTCATAATTGAGGATTGTGATGATAATACCGATGATGAAAATGATAAAAATGATAAAAAAGAAATATTTTGAAACTAAAAGAAAAATTTCAAGAAACTGTTCTACAATCTCCTGAAAAAGGTGAATGTTCAACGCAAAAATCTTCTAAGCAGAATAGAGAACAAAAACAAAAAGAAAATCAAAATTTTAAAAATTCTCAAAATTTTCAAAACAAAAATAAAAGTTCATCGGTACGATCATCCAATCATTATAAAAAATCACAAAGTTTTGAAAATATAAATTCAAAAAAAATTGAAAATAAGTGGTGCAGGTCGAACCACAATGCTCCAAAGTCAAATCAATACTATAGAAAAATTTGGATGATGATTATTACACATCAAATTAATGTGTTGATTTGGGTGTATGGTCTGAATGGAGAGATTTGATACGAGAAGATGCTATAAATGTCAAATCAAAGGTCATGTTGCCAGGGATTGTCCGACAAATCTGAAAAGAAGATCGGATAAATCTCAGGGGGAGAACGGAAATGCTGTGAAGAAGACAGTAAAAACAGAAGAAAAACCCAAAGAACAGAAATGAAATTATGGCAAGGGCAGAAAGACAAATTGAGGAAAAAGAAGAAAAAAACTAGAGAGTATTTGGAAAAGATTTTGTCCTCGGATACGAGCGTTTCAGATACAAGTTCTAGAGAATCGTTTTACTCTACAAAGAGTGATCAGTCATATAAAACGAATTCATCGGATACAAATCTGAGAACAAAAGAGAGAACGGTGAATAAATCGATTAATCAAATAGTTAAAGAATCAAAGAAAGTAAAATTTTCAGAAAAAGTTTTTATCAAACTGTTTGAGTATAAAAGAGAAAGTGAGGGACTGTTTATTTCAGATGTTAATGAATTTGGTAAGCCTAAATCCAGAATGGATTGGGTTCCAATTCAAAACTAATTGAAGATTGTTTGAATGTGCAGGATAACCAAACTTCAAGCAAGCGTCATTTCAGGAACAGTGGTTGTTCGTGCAGTGGAAATAACTTGAAAGGATTGGTGTTCCACAAAAACAAAATGGTAGTCTCGCGTTCACATTCGTAAAAATTCATTAAACGGTTAAAGTGGAAGATTCTTATTTTCGATTTCGAAAGGATGTTTTCAATTTTAGGGGGAGAAAAAAAATTAAAATTGTCAAAATCAATAATTTCTGTAAAATGGAAAAACATCATTTCAAAATCATTTTAGATTGATAAAAATTTTCAAAAAGCCAAAAACAATTGAAAATCTCAAAATATCAAAAACATTGAAAAATGAAAAATGATATTACTTGTGCAAAAAGAGGAAATGGTAGTACATCAGTAGACTATCAGTGCATGCTAAAGATATGTATTGTTTAAAATGGTTAAACAATCTCACTAAAGATGTGTCGGTAGGCTCAGCTAGAATAGTAGTTTTGCGAAAACGATACAAACCTAAAAAGAAAAGCCTAGTTCTAGTGGGAAACGCGGTTGAAAGCATAGTACTTAGTTTTGTCCTTCGTGACTGTGTACCTACTCGGTAATCGATGAATGCTGAAAAGCATAAAAACCGGTTAGTTTGTGAACTTTCACATCTTACTGAAAAAGTCACTGTGATTGTGTTTTCATTTTCAAAAGATTTAAAGTTGTTTTATTTCTTTATTTTGTTTAAGCATTGGACATCCTCTGTGTATACGAAAGTATCGAACTAGATATTAGTGTCTAAACGTTTCTCCTTTATTTTACTTGGTGTTTCATTTAAATCTTGGATCACCTCTGCGTATATGTGAATATCGAACTGGTGATTAAGATCTAAACAATTTCAACTTGTTTTTCATTTCTTATTTTGTTTAAACATTGGACTTTCCCTGCATATCGAAAGATCGACCTGATTGTTAATGTTTAAACATTCTGCGTTATTTTCGCACAATTCATAGTTGATGAAAGTTTAAAGGAATTATTTGAGTTGGTGTATTACATGATGAGGGGATATGCTGAGATCATGGGGTCCATAAGAATTTAGTGCAGAATAATGTACCTTAACGTATCAGTAAGCATTATGAAAGTTTTTAGGTTGAGTTTAAGTGGACAACAATATCGACAATCCATGTGAATTGTTTAAACTAAGTGTTTCATCTAAGAACAACGGTGCAGCTGATATGTCTTAGTAATCTGATATGATCCTCTAGCATGTTTTCTCACAAAAATATAAACTATAGATATTACATTTTAGTTTGTTTGCATTTATGTATTCCAAATTCAAAATCCAAAAAGATTTTCTTTCAAAATCTTCCATGGAAACTTGATAATGTTGAATGTGAGCCGGACTAACGAGACTGTTAAGAAATTGTTTGTGTGTAGATACGAGTGATTGTTCTTAATCGTTAAATCTTAGAGATTCGGAGCATCATTTAAGGGGAGCTAGATAAACTTGTTTATCGAAGATAACAGAAAGCTCCAAGTAAAGGGGAGCATGATGATTAAAGTTAATTGGAGTTTGATGAATGCGGCAACATCCAAGGGGAGTATGTTGATGCATATGTCTGTTGCCTACGTCATCGTATAACGTCGAGTCTGTGTTTAGGAGCGAAATGTTCGGATTATGTATGTTGTGAGTCAAGTTCGCCCGAACTTGTAGTGGAAAGGACAAGTTCGCCCGAACTTGTCATGGCTATGACAAGTTCGCCCGAACTTGACCTAACCACATTTGGAGCGAACTTGTTCAAGTATAAATAGGATAGTTGTGTTCTCATTTGATAAGATTCAGAGATTTGTGTACTGGACGGCGAAGCTCTGTCCAAGTGTTTCCAGGATCTGTAAACGTTTACTCATCAATGAAACAGTGATTAAACAGTAACAAACTTGCCTACAATGTCGCCTATGCAAACGGATTCTGCACGTTTACCTTACGTTTGCTAAATTAGGACTAGAACGATCCGTACAACAGACCTTCAAGTGCATTTTGAGGTGAAGCTTGCAAATGTGTATCATCTGAGCTATCATCTGCTGGTGAATTTGATGGTCCAGCCTCTGATTGGAATGGAGGTGGTGGTATGGGTGGTATGGTTGTGAGTGTTTGTTGATTTTTATCCATATTTGATGGATTTTTATCAACAGTGTTTTGATTCTGAGAGCAGGCAGAGGTATGGGAATTAACCACTGTTGAACCAGCTAAGCTGTCACCATTGTTACTAACATTTGCTCCTCTGCTTGAAGGACAGATCTTGAAGTTTGGAAGAATACAATAATATCCTTGCTCTTGTGGTGATGACTGTGATGTACCTGCAGTGTTAGACTTGACAGACATATCTTCAAATGTAAATTTATCTAGATCAAACAATTCAGCAGGATTTGCTGGGATTTTCAAATATGAAAGTTCATTGAACTTCACATTCAAAGTTTCTTCAACACACTTGGTCCCAGAGTTAAACACTTTGTAGGCTTTGGCAGTGGTTGAGTATCCCAGAAAATAACCACAGTTAACTTTTGCTGCAAACTTAGAGATAGAATCTTTTATGTACAAAATGAAACAAGGATACCCAAAAACTTTGAAATATGAGATCAGAGGTTTGATTTTGTAAAGCAGTTCATAGGCAGTCTTTTGATGCCTGGGGTTAATCAAAACTTTGTTTTGAACATAACAAGAAGTGTTTACGGTCTCTGCCCAAAAGGACAAGGGTAAACCAGAGTCTGCTAGCATGGTTCTTGCAGATTCAACTAGAGTTCTTAGGAAACTAAGTTGCCTGGCAATCCCTTTTGACTCACAGAAGGCATCTAACTCCTTATTTCTAAACTCTGTCCCATTATCACTCCTAAAGATTTTTACCGGAAGGTCATATTGCTTTTCAACTTGTTTGACAAAGTTTTGCAATATACCAGTTGTTTCATCTTTGGGGTGTAAAAAGAAGATGTAAACCTTGAAAAATCATCAACAATGACTAAACAAAACCTTTTCTTCATTAAACTCATGATTTTTACAGGGCCAAACAAATCCATGTGCAGCAATTACAAACACTGGGTTATTTTGGACTCTTCAATTGACTTGTAAGAACTTTTATGTTGTTTACCTTTTAAACAGGAAGCCCAAGGTTCTTCACAAGTAAATTGTTTATGTGGTAAACCTCTGACAAGACAGTTTTTAGAGAGTGTGGTGATTGTTTTCAGATTTGTGTGCCCAAGTCTTCTATGCCATACTCTGTTTCTTTGCTGGAAGCAACTGAGAACAGGAATGCATTAGACAAAGGGTTGTCTTTCAACATATCAACCACATACACATTGCCACTCCTATGAGCAACAAGTTGTGCTTTGCTCTCAGCAATAATCTGATCAATCTTTTTAACAACCTCTGGTCCTACAATTTGACAAGTTTTCTTTGTAAAGAAGGAACCATATCCTCTGTCACTCATTGTGAGACACTCAGAAGATTGAATTTTAGATTGTCAATTAAATTAACATTTTAAAATTTGAGTTTCCCAGCCTGGACACACCCTGAACCTAACACTTTCCCTTTTGAATTGTTACCAAAAGATATATCACCCCTCCATGAGCCAAGAAGTCTTTGAGAAGGGCTCTACATCTTGTCATGTGCCTGGAGCCTCCATTGTCTACATACCATAAACTATCTAGGCAAGTAGAAGCTCCCTGCACAGAAGTAAACAATTAGTTTAGATGAGATTCCAAAGCCAGGATGGCTTTGGATAGGTTCACAGATTATCCACTCTCAAATCCAGGAGTATGGTCAGTGGTTTGAGTTTGCCTTTGTATCCACTGTTGTGAACCATTTCCTCTTAGATGTTGGTAACCATGAGGATATCTATTCACTTTGGGCTTTGAAGGTTTTTTGTAACCTTCATAGCTTATAGGAACCTTTTGATAAACTGGTTGTCCATGTCCTCTTGGATACCTGGTTGTAGGTGGAGCATCTGTCACTTGTACCTCTCTGTGAACAGAGGTTTTGTTAAATGCTTTTGTGACAGATGTTTCAACAGATTCAAAGGTCTGCTTAGATTTATTTCAAGCAGAGCTTGAACTTTCTTTCTCAAGAGCTTTTGCTTTGATCTCTTTTACCTTTTGATCATAGGTTTGAAGATAACCACACTCATGAGTTAGATTATTTGTTTTCCCACAGATAAAACATTTTGAATCATTTAGGATTACATGTGTTTAGTTTATGTCATATTCTTTTAAAAGAAAACAGTTTTTTGCTACATGGTTTCTTTTGTTGCAAAATTCACAAAACAAATGTTTGATCTTTTTTCTCTTCTTTCTATCAGATTTCTTCGCAACAGATGTTGTAACCTATGCTGGAAGGTCTTTGATGGGAATGATTCTAGCCTTTGGTGCCTTGACACCTTCATTGGTTGAGAAGTCCAATGGCTTGAAAATTTCAAGAATATCACATTCATCTGACCATGTGGGTTTTGATTGGTATTTCTCAATTTCTTTAAAAGTTGAAGACCCTTCATTTTTTCAAGAGAAATTTTGTTACCATTTTTATCACTGATTTGTATCTCATTTCCAGCCAAATTTGTTGGAACTACTTCAACCTATCCAGAATCAATTTTTGTAACATTTTCAATGGCTTCTTCTTCAGTTTCAAAACCAATGCCAAATTTTATGTTACTCTTGATCTGTTTTTCTAGCATAATTTCAAAACCTTTTGAAGATTCTACCCATTTTTCACATGTGATCTGGGTATCTTCTAACTCCTTTTTGCAAACTTGGTATTTATCTACCATAGTTTGGAGTTGGTCCTTGGTTATGCAAGCTTCATGCTTCAGGCTACTTATCTCAGAATCTTTTTAAAATAATTTTGATTTTAACTCTTTGATAAGTTTTTCAAAATTAAGTTCATTTTCTAACATTTTGTCCCTAAGATTTTCATTCACTTGTTTAATGTTAGCAAAAGCTACTATACATTTTTTCTGAACAGAGATCCTTTAGGATCTGAGGTGATACCTTAGAAGCAGCCATAAGAGCACATCACAATCATCTTCACCATCCTTTGAATCCCATGGATCAGATAGAGAGTTCTTTTCTTCATCAACAGTGTTTTGTGTAATCACTGGTGTAACCACTGCTTCATCTCAATTTTGAATTTCATCAGACTTTGACACTTGTTCCACAGACTCATCACCTTCCACAATTGTCTCTAATGCCATTAAACAAAATTTTCATGTTCTAAATCATTTTTGGCCATAAGAGCAAAGTTTTCATCAGTTAATTCCTCAGGAAAACTAATCCAGTCCACAAAGCCTTATGTGAAAAAGCTTTGCTGATTAACCTCTGCCTGAGCAGTGGTTTGAGTAGTTTGAGTGCTTTGTGGTGCTTCTTGCACATGCACTTGAGGTGGTGATGTTTGGACATACTGAATTTGTGGAACAATAGTTTGGACATAGTGTACAGGAACAGTGGCAGCAGGGTGTGCATAATGAGCAGTGTTTTGCACTTGATGAACAGGGGTATATTGGGAATATTGGGCAGTGCTTTGTGTATGCTGAGGTCTAGGGCCAGGATGAGTTACAATAGGTCTTGAAACATGAGATCTACACTTTCTAGCAAAGTGTCCTAGCCTATTACAATTATAGCACTTGATTTTAGATTTGTCTAACCCAACCTTTGCCCCCCCCCCCCATGCAACCCTGGATATTTTCTACCAGTTCTTTTGTAAAACCTGCTTGCTCTCATGCTTAGCAAGGCAACTTGACGTAAAATGTCCATTTCTTCTAACTCATTTGGATCAAAATGTTGGAGGTCATTTAACTCAAAAGAGAGATTATCAGAGGTTTGGCATTCCCCACTAGCAGTAAAAGCATAGTTTGGTGGATAAGAATCAGAGCTAAAGCTTCCTCCAGAGGTTATATCAATAAAATGATCATAGCCCTGATCCTTTCCATTGCCAGAACCCTCTTCATGACTATAAAGAGCAGTGTTACCCAAGGTATAGTCGTCTGTTACTTTCCCTGACTCTTGCAACTTCTTTTTCTGGTTCAACTCTCTCTCATATGTGAGGAGTCGAACATGAAGTTGTGTGAGGGTCATTTCTTTAAACCCAACAGATGTTCGAGTAACATAAGCTACAGTCTCCCATTTTTCTGGTAACGATCTTAAGAAACGACTATTGAAAGTCGAATTAGGAAATTCCATGTTAACCAGTTTCAATTCACTGATGAGACAGCTAAAACGTTCGAACTGTTGTGTTAACGACTCACCCTTTACGTGACAAAACGTTTCATACTGTTGATTCAGAACTTCTCTATTGTTTTCGATCACTGCTTCAGTTCCATCAAATTACTCTTTTACTGCGTCCCATAACTCTTTTACACTATTGCAGTGGAGCAGACCAGCATAGATTTCGTTGGGTAAGGCAGATGCAACAATGCTAAATGTCTTAGCATCCAACTCTATTTTCTAGAAATCCTGCTCGGAGTAAAATCCAGCACTTTTTGGCACTTGAGTATTGGGATCCTCTGTACTGGGAACAATAGGAACATGTGGTCCATATACACTGATCGCCAGCAACCGGTGCTTTGTTGAGCTAAAATGTGACCCATCCGACGCTGCTATATGAAATATTCATTTCGTTTCATCATCGGTGGTTTGAACATAGATCCAAAGTTGGAATCCTGTGTGTTTTGAGACATTTCTGCTTGTTTATAACAGATTTGTGTTTTAAAAACTTTGAATGTAATAAAACTCTGTTTTCAAGTAAAACTATCAAACTAATTTGCAGGGAGAGCTGATCTTTCAAATCAAATTGATGTTAATCAAATTTTGATTGACCAAGCTCTGATACCAATTGTTAGGATCTGAGTTTGATTTACATGTAGTTTTTGTTTCATAAATGGAAATATGATTGAAAGTGAAAGTAAAAGCAGCGGAATAGAATGGAAAACTTTTACTACAAGTAAAGGTTGTTTGTTTTCATCATCATCTTGCTTTCAATTTTATAAATGTTGGTACAGTTTTGCGTCTGTAGCTTGTTCTTAGCTAAACGGTAGTCTGTACGGTCTTTGTTTAGTGTTTGTATAGTTTTGGTCAGGTCGGCCAAGTCAAGATATCTTCCTATCTTGACTTAGCACGACGTTTGGTTTACTGGCGTGGTAAAACAGCTGCATGTTGCAGTCTGTGAATTTTTAGTATGTGTCTTCTTAGTGAACTGTTGGTTTGATAGTTTCTGATATAGGTCCCTACGAAGAATCCCTGTTTCTTCGTAGGAATGGTCATCAACGAACACTCATTGTTCGTTGTCTGTATAAGCCACGAAGAATCAATCTTCGTTGGCTGAGTTGTTTGTAGGTGAGTCCAACGAAGAACCATTCTTCGTTGGACAGAGTTTTGTTCATTGGGCTGCTGGTTCTTCGTAGCCATGCAGTCCAGTAGGCCTATATATACAGAACCTTATCTCACAGTTTCACTAAGAGAGTCCTTAGAGAGTTTACACTGTGTGTATGTGTATGTACTGATTCTCTTCCTGTTAATAAAAGATAGTTAATCTTTTGGTTACCTTGTGTTTGCTTATACATTGTTTTGCTACGGTTTGCATACACACTTGGATTCCGCACTCGTGTGTGTGTTTGACAACAAGGAAGTAGGTTATCTTGATACTCCAAGTGGACCTACAAGTGGTATCAGAGCTTTGGCTCTCTTCCTTGTTCAAAACCGAGGAAAATCTTGTATGTGAGCTTGTTTGTGAAGTGTTCTTGAAAGATTTTTGAACTTGAAGACTAGAAAACTTAGTTTTTCCAGAAATATTGCTCAAAAAAATCTGGGTTAAACTTGATACTTGAAGATAATATTTCTTAAAACTTGACTAAAACAAGTGTAGACATGTTTAGGTTTAGTTTTTCTTAAGATTCCGTTCAAAGTTTGTGGTCGGAAGGTTTTCCGGCAAAGGTTCGCCGGAAAAACTCACCTGAAAAGTTGGTAGAAAGACTAACCTCTGGACAATAGCTTGTTTGAAAACTTTTCTTTTTTACTAAAACTGGAAACAAAATCTTTACTTTATTCTCTTTCAGAAAAAGGTGTTTCTATTTTAGGAAAAAGTTCACCAACCAAATATCTGCGAAGATTCAGTATCTACGAAGAATTCAGTATGTACTAACCATTTTCTGCGAGCAATAACTCAATGAAAGATAATCCTTCGTCGATTCCTTTCTGACGAAGAATCCTTATTCTTCGTTGATCTAGTCTCCAACGAAGAATCAGTTCTTCGTTGGACACTGATCCTTCATAGACCACATCGTTCGTAGACCACATTGTTCATCGATCATATCCTTCTTGTAAGTGTGCCAAATTTTTCACAGAGAGTTTATAACTTGCTCAAATTTAACAACTTTGAATTTTCAAGTTAATAGTTTGTTTTAACTAATCAAAATGAGCTCTAATCGTTGGGATTGGGGCAGTATGAGTAGTACAGGTCAAGGTACTTCACAATCAAGCCCCGACATGTCATGGGTCAAGGGACTTGTGCCTCAACAAGCCTTAGTGATTACCGCTAGTCAGTGGGCTTGTGTCGCAAACCAAAACCTAAGCGTTCAAACTTTACTGATAAGCGAGAGTGAAGCGGGTAGTAACAATCGTCCACCAAAACTGAATCATATGAATGATTATCCCGCATGGAAGGGACGTTTTCATACATGTGTCGTTGGTCAAAACACTAAATTATGGACACGCTTTACCACGCCTTACAATCACACTTGAAGAAGCTAGTTCCAACCCAACTACTTTAGCAAGCATGACCGAACTGGACAGAAGGCTTATGATCTCGAGAAGAAGGCCTTTGGAATTCTCACACAAGCTCTTCACAAAGACATTTATCATCAGTTCATCTATTGTACTTCCACCAAGAATCTGTGGGATACATTAGAAGCAAGAGGTGAGGGAAATGCAGCTACACGAAAAGTTCGACACGATCTGCTGAAAAAGGAGTTTGAAGGTTTCTTGGTTCTGGAAAATGAGACTCTAAATAATATGACAACTCGATTCTATCACTTGCTAAGTGAAATGTATTCATATCATGTGAATGCATCTCAACAAGAAATAGTGTCAAGGTTTGCTGATGCGTTGCCACCAAAATGGGGTTAATTCATAGATTTGCTCAAACACACTGGAGTGTTAGATACAATTACAATTATGAATTCATTCAAAAGTTGGAAAAAAAGGATGAAGAGGAAATTCGAAAAGCAAAAAGGGTTCCAGTTCCTCAGAATCCTGAAATGTATTTGGAGGCATTAACGCAGGTGTTGGTACTTCCTCGCAACCGAAATTACAAACGGCATTTGTATCAAATGCATATCCGTTCATACCACCACCACCAAAACCAGATCAATCAACCCAATCATATAGTCAAGGATTTGATCCTAGTGCCTTCTTACCAAAACCTCAAGATTTTGGTGCTCAACAAGCAACACAACAAGCTTGTTATGGAAACAATTTCCAATCGCAAAGTCCCAACACTGTTAGATTTGATACCTCACATCTCTCCAAAGTGAGTGTAGAAGTTGCTAAGCAACACATGGAACTTCTAAACGCCATGGTTAATGCTTATTGTGGCTTGGTGGCTGGTCAAATTGGAAACATTAATTTGACAAATGAGGACTACCAACAAATCGACAAAGATGAGATGGATCTTATGGATATCAAATGGGCTTTTGCAAGCGCAGTTCGAAGAGCAAAGGATTAAATGGCTAGAACATGGAGAACAAGTCTGGAAAGCAAAAAGGATACTAAGTACGGCTTTGATAAGGATGCCGTTACTTGTTTCAATTGTGGTGAGAAAGGGCATTTCAAATGAGAATGCACAAGACCTTCGAAGCAAGGAAACCAAAACCCTTTCAGAAATCAAACTACATCCAACACCACCCAAGTCAATAATGAAAGAGGAATAGTGGCTCTCAACAACCCAAATCAAGCAGGGTCTTCCAATACAAACCGAGCATTGGTGGTACAAGCTGATGAAGGATGTGATTGGTCCGTTCAATTGGGTGATGGTAATCAAGGGGATACTGCATGCTATGCCAAAGTCATCAATCATGTGCAATCGGTCCAAAGGGATGAAGCTTCCGAAGATGATGACAACTCAGGTTACAGCGGTACTTCAGATGAAGAAAGTTCAAGTGTTAGAGGGTATAGTTCGGATCTTGAAGTAAAATTAGATGTAAATGCTGAGGTTGAGGGTCTGTTGACAGAAGCTGAGAAGATGAACAACCAGAAATCAATGCTAGTCAAGAAGGCTGAAGTTGCAGCAAGGGAAGTTGAAAAACTGTTCAACAATGATGGATCGTTCTTTTGCAACACCACATTTTTGGCAAATGTGTCAATCTCAACCAGTCAGGTACAATCTGATACTACTCAAGTATGCAATGATTGCTCCGTTCTAAAACAGAAGTTTGAAACAACAAATCTTCATAATCACAATTTAGTAATTGAACTATCGAAATGCAAAGAAGCTAACTTGGCCTTAACAAGAAACGAAAAGGATTTCAAAGATGTAATTGACAATTTAAAAAGAAGCATTTCTGAGTTAATCAAAATGGTTTTAAACAAACAAAAGGGTATTAGTAACTATATTAATATCATTGAAGTAACCAAAAAGGAGTTAGCAATTGCAAAACGTGAATATGAAGCAATCAAGCTCAAACTGGCAAGTTATTCAAACTCTCAGTATGTGCTTGATCACATCATCGATGTTCAAAAGCTAAAAGGGAATGTGACATGCATCGGGTATCAGTCGTGTCCACCCCTTTAAAACACAACTATTCCAAGATGCCAGACGAAGAGGAAATGCCTCGATTTGAACCTTCTGTACCACTCAATCCTGATGAGTTTGCAGCAGGATTAGGGTTCAAATTAGATGAGGTTTCAAATGAAATTAAATAGTCTAATAATTCATCCTCTGAACAAAGTCCTCCAGTAGTTGAGGATGCCAAAACATCAGATGATGAATCAGACATGATCGAGCAAGACCAATCTCTTGACAACAAAAAGGGAGTGGAAATTCCAGTTGAGAATCACATCTTATGTGATCCTCTCACTCCAATTGTTATGCCTGTTGTTATACAAGAGATTAATCCTGCTAAGTCAGTTGAAGCACTTATTGCTACCTTTGAAAGTAACAATCTGCTCTATACGTTGGTTGATGATGAGAGTGTTTACTCAAACAAGGACTTCCCTATCAGAAATGTCAATCCAGCTTTGATTGATCAAGTTTTTGAAAACTCAAAAAATAAGTTTTTGGGAAAGAAAAGTTCGAATGTTATTGTGACTCAATGCGAAAAATTACCTCTCAAACCTCAACAATCAACAGCTTCCAAAGGAAAGCAACAAGAAAATGGAGTCGATAACTCTAAGGTCTCAAAACCTAAGGACAATCAGAAATCGACTTGAAACAAGAAGAAGCAAAAGGATGAAAATTTGTGGGTTCAACGGGTACTGATAAAATCGAGACTTTTGAAAACTTATCTAACATGGATTTTGTTAACAAAGTCAAGATTTTGAAACGAAATGCACAAAACAATTACACTCAACATACCAACGGGTGTGATAGTGAACCAAGTACCTCACGTCCACCAAGTTCTACATCCAGTCAGAAAAATTCATCTCCTAAGTTTGTTGAGAGGAGATCGTGTTTTAGATGTGGTGAGTTTGGTCACATTATCAAAAATTGTACAAACTCACCCAAACCAAAGTTTGTGGATCATGCTCCACCTGAGAAAGTAGAACAGCGACGATCGATATCCCCTAAACAAGACAAAAGGGTCGTTAAAGAACAAGAAGCTAAACAAAAATGGAAAAATGTTAAAGCTCTTAAGAAGGCATTAAAACCGGAAATTGTTAAAAGGGAACCAAGTCCATCAAATGTGTCAAAACCAGAATCTTCAAAATCTGTAAATAATACAAATAAATCTGGTAAGTCACAAAAGTCATCTTGGAAACCTAAGTCAGATACAGTCTCAGGGGGAGGTATTTCATTTCCGAATCATCAAGAAATTGAAATTACATTTCTTGTTGATAAGGGGCGACCCAAGACCACTAAGGCTTGGGTCCCATCTCCAACTAATTGTGTAACCTCATGTGCAGGGTGCTTCAGGAGGAACTATTAACAGTCATTGGATCATTGATAGTGGGGCATCTAGGCACATGACAGGCGATCTTAGACTTCTGTATGATGTGAAAAACATTAGAGGAGGCTATGTCGCTTTTGCTTGAGACAAAGGTGGATACATCACTGGAGAAGGTATGATCTCTAATGGTGTGGTGAGTTTCGACAAGATCAATTTTGTGCAACAAATTGATCACAATCTTCTTAGTGTGTCTCAAATTTGCGACAAGAAGTTTACGGTGCATTTTGATGATGTTGGCTGCTATGTGTTGAAACCCGGTTTTAAAATCCCAAAGGAATGGATTCTTCTTTCGGCTCCAAGGATTAATGACTTGTACATCCTTGATATGAGCCAACCGATTACGACAACTACACAAGTTACCTGTTTCGTTTCTAAAGCTACCGAGAAGGAGTCTATATCATGGCACAGACGAATGAGACATATTCACTTGAGGAAGATGAACCATTTGGTGAAAAACAATCTTGTGAATGGTGTGCCCGTTAAAAACTTTCATCTTCAAGATGTCTGTGTATCATGCCAGAAAGGAAAGCAAGTTGAGAAATCACACCCTGTCAAGAAAGTCAACACTGTTAACATGCCTTTGGAACGTCTTCATATGGACCTTTTCGGACCTATGAAACACAAGACAACCTTTGGTGATGCTTACTGCTTGGTAGTTACGGATGACTACTCAAGATTTTCATGGATAGCAGTGATGGCTCACAAAAGCGAGACTACAGATATTCTCAAGAATCTCTTTACCCTCATTGAAAATTTGTACAACTTGAAGATAAGGAGAATTCGAAGCGACAACGGCACTGAGTTTAAAAATAGGGTTATGGATGAGTATTGTGTTTACAAAGGTATTTTGCATGAATACAGTTATCACTATACTCCTTAACAGAATGGTGTTGCCGAAAGGAAGAATCGGACGCTTATAGAAACTGCTAGAACTACGTTAGTGGAATCACAACTTCTAGTTCAATTTTGGGGGGAGGCTGTGGCAACTGCGTGTTATACACTCAACAGGGTTCTTACAGTAAAGAGACATGGTAAAACTTGCTTTGAACTGTTGTATCGACGAAAACCTGATGTGTCGTATTTGGAACCTTTTGGAGCTCCATGCACTATGATTGATCCGGATGGTAAGTTTGGGGCAAAGGCGATCGAAGGTTTCTTTCTTGGGTATGCTACTCCAAATTTTAGGGTCTGGGACTTATCTACTCGGAAGATAGAGGAATGGGGTGAAGTTAAGGTTCAACGATACACTGAGTCTGTTAGGGCTCCAGGAGATCCGTGGATGTTTGACTATGATGGTCTTTTTGGTTCCTTTAATCTGCCAACCTTTAATGAAGCTTCTGCAGCAGCACATATGTTATTAGAAAGTGATACTGCGATTTATTCGTCATTGGTGAGACCTATTATTGTTACTCCTCAAGCTTCGGCATTGGTTAACAATATTGGTCAAAATGAGGTGTTTGAAGATGCCGCTAATTACAACGTTTCGTCTGAAGATGAAGAATTTCACGATGCAAATGAAGCTACATCAGTTCCTGTACAAGGTGTCTCGGAAGTTGTGTATGTAGATAACAATGTGGGTTCTGGTGAAGGTGATGCTTCAACGTCTTCGGTGATCCCAGATATTGATCTGGTAGTTTATTTGAATTTCAACAATTTGGGTATAAATGCTCGTGTTTCTGATGTACCAGAAACTCGAATTCATAATACTCATCCTCAGCATAATATTATAGGAAATGTTCAAAGTAGTGTGCAGACACTTAATCAGCTGAGAAACAATCAGAATGCGGGATTGTATGCAGCTATAGAGAATCCGGGCAGCAAAACGATTGGTCTTTCGCATGCTATGTTTGCCAAGTAGAACCAAAGTCTTGGAAAGAGGCATTGAAGGAAGATTCATGGGTGGAAGCCATGCAGGAAGAACTTCAACAGTTCCAGAAATTGGGAGTATGGAAACTGGTTGACAGACCTGAGAACTACAAGAAGATTGGCACAAGATGGGTGTTCAAGTGCAAACGGGATGACCGTGGTGTTGTTGTGCATAACAAATCAAGATTGGTTGTTCAGGGCTTTGCACAGGTAGAAGGCATTGATTACAATGAAGTTTATGCACCAGTGGCACGTCTTGAGGCAATAAGGATTTTCTTAGCTTATGCGTCCTACAAGAAGTTCACTGTGTATCAAATGGATGTGAAAAGTGCATTTCTTCAAGGTGTGGTTGAAGAAGAGGTATATGTTGAGCAACCGCCTGGTTTTGAAGATCCAATGCATCCTGATAAGGTTAGGCTTCTAAACAAGGCGTTGTATGGTCTTCATCAAGCTCCGAGGGCTTGGTATGAGACTTTGTCTTCGTATCTTCTCAAGAATGGTTTTCGAAGAGGTTTGATCGACTGCACTCTTTTCATCAAGGAAAGGGGTGAGGATTTGTTCTTGGTTCAAGTGTACGTTGATGATATTATCTTCGGGTCTACAAATGATGATATGTGCAAAGAGTTCGAACGCGTGATGCAAGAGAAATTCGAAATGAGCGCAATGGGAGAAATGAACTTTTTCTTAGGTTTGCAGGTACATCAATCTAAGGAAGGGATCTTCATTCATCAGAAAAAGTACGTTGGGGATATTCTCAAGCGATTCCAGATGGAAGATTCTAAGCTCGTTGGAACTCCATTAGCTCAGAATCATGGGATTACTCCTGAGGGGTCGGGTGATAGTATGGATCAATCTCTCTGTAGTGCAATGATTGGATCTCTCATGTATCTCACAGCTTCAAGACCTGATATTATGTATCCAACATGTCTACTTGCTCGTTATCAATCAAATCCAAAGTCTTCTCACTTCATCGCTATCAAGGGGATTTTTCGTTATCTGAAGGGATGTCCAGACACTGGTCTTTGGTACCCTAAGGATGATAACTTTGGTTGATCGCTTTCAGTGATTCTGATCACGGTGGCTACAAAATTGATGCAAAATCAACATCTGCAAGATGTCAGTTTCTTGGAAATCGTTTAGTCACATGGCAATGCGAAAAGCAAACCTGTGTGGCTACTTCAACTTGTGAAGCCGAGTATATTGCAGCTTCTAGTTGCTGTTCCCAGGTTTTATGGATCCAACAGCAGATGCACGACTACGGTTTTGAATTCTAACTACTCCTATTCATGTTGATAATGAAGCTGCTTTACATATTACCCATAATCCTGTACAGCACTCGAAAACAAAACACATCGAAATTAAGTATCATTTCATACGAGATTGTTATGAAAAGAGACTTATCAATGTTGTTAAGATCCACACCGATCACCAATGTGCCGACTTATTTACAAAAGATTTTGATAAATCTCGATTTGATTATTTGCTCTTGATAAATGGCATTAAGGTGAAACCCGAGTAAATCATCATCGACTGATCGTGTTTGTAAATTTTTTCTTAAAACATCAAAAAGACAAAAAGATTTTCATTTTATTTATCTTTCTGCTTTTAGGGGGAGAAAATTTCAAGAAAATACAAAAACATGAGAAAATCTCAAAAATACAAAAATATGTCTTTCTTTTATTTACTTTCTGCATTTAAGGGGGAGAAAATTTCAGAAAAACACAAAAACAATAGAAAATTGAAAATCCAAAATGAGTTTCTTGGAAAGATATGAGAAGAGGATGATACACCGGTGGTTAGTCAAGTGCGGTCAAAAATATAAAATGAAATGATAAGTAGCTTTACTAACGATGTACCGGTAGACTCACAATCAGATTAAAACGTGCGAGTTGATATAAACTTAACAAACTAAAAGTCAGGTGGGAACCATTCATTGGCATATAGTCTTGGTACCGAAATTTCGTTTGATAGTATACCAAGTTTCTGAAATGCGTGGTGCTTATGTTGTTTATCATCTGGGTATCATGGTTGTATCTTTTATCAAAAAATAACGGGGACGCAAGTCAAGAACTTCCATGATACCATACATACGTGTAAAAATTGCATAGGACCATCAATAAGTGATAAACATCTCACATCCACCAAATTCGAATAAGTGATAAAATATCACAGTTTATTGCGGGTGTCAAGTTCGTCTCTTTGTCGGTACGATGGTACTAACCTGTTCACGGACTTGCACCTGTGCCCTGCATGCATCCGAAAATCAAGTTCCTCATAAATAAGTGATTCTATCACATAGGGCTTGTTTTCATTCAAAAATAAGTGAGTATCTCACATCATATACGTTAAAACAGATGATAAGCGGAATTCTCGCCGGTAAGACGAATTCTTGTGCATGTCTTGATACGGGAATGTGTCGTGAAGTGGATGAACAACGGCTAGTAGGTATAAATCATACATTAAATCATATCTCTCAAACGTGATTACATCTGATAAGTTGAGTTTACGTGGACAACAATAATGGTAATCGAGGTAAAATGCTTATCGAAAGTAAAAATGAATTTAGAAAATCGTGCTTGACCAAACCGTAAGCTGGTATGATTCTCTCACCTTGAAACTCGCAAAAGATGTTTAAGTAGTGTACAGTGTAGTTCGTAGTTATTTAACATAGATTGTTTTGTTATTTTTAGATATTTTAGTCCTTTCATTAATTTTCGTTTAGTCGATCTAGGAATGGTTTCTACCGTTGAAGTCCTAAAATCAACCTTGCTTAAACAACACAACTTCATAAAGGTCACAATGCATTTTGATAAATCCAAGATATTCAAAATTTGTTCTGCTAAAATAACTTCATAAGTTAGTACTGGTAGTCGATGAAGAATTCAGCTCTACGAAGAATGGGATCAACGAAGATTCAGATCGACGAACAATGGATTGTTCGTTGAAATGAGTTGGGCCCAGGGTTTGAGTCCAAAATCTGATTGTTCGTTGGCCCAAATTGGATTCTTCGAAGAAACCCTCTATGAAGAATGATTCTTCGTCGAGTGAATCATTTGTTCGTCGAACAATGGATTGTTCGTTGAAAGGCGGTGGGACAGAGACAGTTAAAAGGCATTGTCCCTCACCAAACCTCAACACTTTCGACTTTTCATGATATCTTTTTCTCTTTCAAAGATATTGTTCATCGTCATCTTTATTATTAAGAAACACAATCAAAACCTTGGATTCTTCTTGTTAAACTCTTGTAGTGATTTTGGTTTTAGGTAAAATCAATGTTACAATGTTGGTTAACCCATGAAACATTAACTAACAAGGTGTTTTGATTTTGAGAAGGATCAAAGTTCATATCAAAGAATACCACTTTTCATGAGAAACCTTCAAAACCATGAGTCTTTAATGAGTCATGTTTGTGTTTGAGTGAAATATTTAATCGTAAACACTATTTTGATGATTGTTCTAACAGTCTAGGTTAAATGAGTAACTAAATGTATTCAAAATTTTGTGAATATCAGTGCTTTTGGGTTTTTACATGAATGTGGGAATGTTGATTAATGAACTGGGTTTTGATCTTCTTTGTCAGATATTTCTTAACACCTGTCTGTTTGTCTCTGACATGAAAGTAACTGTGGCGAAGAATCCGCTCGGCGAAGAATCACAGTCAACGAAGAATGGATTCTTCGTTGATCATGATAGTTCGCTGGTATGTTGCAGACGAAGAATCACAGTCAACGAAGAATGGATTCTTCGTTGACCAGGATTGTTCGTTGGTAATATGTGGACGAAGAATCACTGTCAATGAAGAATGGATTCTTCGTTGAACGTGATTGTTCGTTGATTATGTTTGATTGCTCGTTGATTATGTTTGATTGTTCGTCCAAACCTTTGTTCGTAGGTGATTCTTTGTGGAAAGGAAAATATTCACAGTGAACAAGAATTGTTCGTTGGAACACTTTGAGTTTACAGTGAATTCATATCTTTACAGTTAACATGTTATGAGTCTGCTTTCATCATTTTATGTTTCTTTCTTCACATTATGGGTATGTTTTTATATAGAATGGCTCCTAAAGGTCAAAAGCGAAAGCCCGCAACAATGAAGGAAGATAAAAGTGAGGTTCAAATTATGTCGGAATCTCGACATAATATGGTCGCATACTTGGATCCGGAGAACAAACTCGCTGATTACGCTGGAATTATGAAGTGGCTAAGGGAATCAAGAATCAATCACGCCATTACTCATCAAACGGTGACATACAAGTCCCTGATCAAAGCGTTTTGGGATTCAGCAAAAGTTGCAGAGATATATGGAAAGGAAGTTATAAGAGGGAGCATGAGCAATCAAGATGTTATGGTTTCACCTGAGATTCTCAACTCTGTATTACAACTTCGCGATGACCCTGATGCGCCACATTCAGTTCCAATAATGTGTCAAAGAGGTTGTTTGCTGCGTATGAAGTGTACTAGAGATATTTTTGGCAATCAGTTTAACAAGTCGGGCTTACCTCTTCGTTACAAGTTTTTGTTGCATGTGCTGATTACAATGTTTGAGCAATCGACGAAGCGGTTATGATATGGCGAATCCAGACTTAGTTGGGTTGATGGTGGCTTTGGTGTTGAACAAGCCATTTAGCATATCTAAGTACATTTTCTCTAACATGAAAGAAAACTTATCAGAATAGGAGCAGTTACAACGGGAAGCAAATTCTGGATGTATCCCAGATTTCTGCAGATTGTGTTAAATGCTCAACATCCTGATATACCTAGAGAGGACAATGAAGTTCTGAAAATGGAACCAATGACAGAACGTTCATTGAAAGTGTTTAAAGGATATGCTGCAAAGAGTTACAAGGAAAGCGATCCTCCTTGAAGGCTATTTGGATTTCTAGAAAAAGATTCATATGTGGCACCGGAAAATGACAAGTGGCGACATGATGATAGTGACTCCGACAACGAAGAGCCTGCTTTAAGAAAGATGCTTGAAGATAGGTTTGGGAAAAAGGATGATGATGATGATAGCAATGGTGATGATGGAAATGATGGAGATGGTGGTGATGGTGGTGATAGTGGTGCTGCATCAACCGGAGGCAACTTAGAAAAGCAACCGGAAAGTACTACAGACGTGGAAGAAGAGGATAATCCTTCAGAACCTGGTTATGAGTACTATCTTGACGATCGTGGTGTTCGAAGGGTTAGAAGGATTAGCACTGAAAGAACTGAAGCTGACCCTGATTATGTTCCTTCTGACACTGAATCGGAGAAGGGTCGAAAGAAACAAGTTGCTCTCCGTCGCAAGAAAAAGAGTCGGAAAACAATTGGTTCCTCGGCAGCCCAACCAGAGTCTGTTCCTCAACCAGATCCTTTGACATGACCTATACCAGAAGAAATCTTCACTGCCGAGGAGACTGAAGCCCTGGTAGCTTCTCCCGGTAGGTCATCAGGGACTACAACTGCTACAGTTAGTCCACAACAACCTCCTCCCCAGTTTATAACTCCTGCTGCTACTAAGCTGCTCGTGAGAGAACCCGCAAGCAAAGTTCAGATTCTCTTGAGGATAGGTTTTCAAGGATGTCTGAAAGCGAGCGATCTAGGTTTCTATTTCTACAACTTCAAACAGCACAGACTCAGATAGACAGACACATGGACTTTATGTCTGCTACCAGGAATGAATCCATTAAGCAACGATTGGAGATCAACACCCTGACTGAGACTGTTAAGAAGCAACAAATAGAGATCAATCAGTTGAGAGCCGAAAATGCTCAACTGCGAGCTGCTGATGCCGAAAGGTCTACTCAGTTACAGGAAATGCGTGCAGCTGACAACAATCAGGGTATAGAGATGAACAGGATGAAAGAACGGAGCACTGAGTTACTACGTTCTAGCGAGAAGCTCTCTGGGAAGTACACAGAGATAACCAACTGGTATGATACGAGAAACAAGACAATAGCTGAGCATGTGAGACAAATGACTGCTAGCTTTGAAATGACAAGAAAACGGGTCAACACATTGTGGGCTGATAGATGTAAGACACAGGAGATTCTACAAAAGCAATCCTGGAAATCCTGATGTAACTGCATCATCTGCTCAACCAGAAGGTTCTGCGTCTACCCCAGCTGGTGCTTCAAGTTCTGTTCAAGTTGTTGTCGGCTCTGGAAGTGTTCAAGAAGCCTTGGACAACATAGATTTGCAAATGGTTCTTGTGGAAGATCAAGATGATGTGGTTGTTGCTGAAAGTTCAAAGTCTGGTCAGGTTATTCCTACATCTGTTGGTTTTTATGTTGCGCCGCTACAGTCTCTACATCCTGTTACTGATGAGGAGTTAGAGGAAGGGGAGTTTGTTTCTGAACTCTCGCATGAACAGATTTTGAAACTCAAAGAATTGAAAGAGGTAGACGAAGCTACCATTGATGAAATTCCAAGTGAACCCGAGGTAGAAAATGTCAAAGGGTTGGAAGAAATTGTGTTTGAGGGAGATGTTGGAAAATCAAAGTATGTTCGTGATGATGGGTATGTGTTTGAGCCTTTTGACAGCAACTGGCTTCGTGAGAATGTAGATGATATCGATGAAAAGTTGAAAAGTAGAGATACATCTGACATTCCAGCTGATTCTTTTGAAGAATGGCGGAAGCAGTTTCTTGCAAAGGCGAAAAGGCCATCTCCTCCTCCTGCTCAAGTTGATTACTTTAAGTACCAGAAGGATCCTGAGTTGGATGTTTGTGAAAGACATTCACTGCATGGCGGTGAAAAGAGAACATAGAATCCAGTACTTTAATTCTTTGCTGAGCATTTTAACGTTGCCCTTTTATGATGGTGCAACACTATCCAGGTTAAATCTGATCAACAGATCCAACTACGAAGGAGCATCGTTGTTTGCAAAGAAGATCAGAATCGAGCGAAGACGAGGATGGAAGGATGAAATGTACAAGCCTCAGTTTCCGATGCATGAGCAGATAAAGTACACATTGGATCCGGATACTAACACAGCTCATTACAAGCTTGTGTACCAGCCGGTGAAAGCTTTGGAGAAGATTCTTCTCATGCCCATGCCTTAAGATTTTCTTGGAAACATGAAGCTGTGGTGTTACGACTCCGACACTCAAAAAGCAGTTATTGTGTTCAAGGAAAATGAAGACAAGTTACGTATGCTTGATCCGATGTGGATCGTGAACATGTCATCCCGCGACATCAAGACCCTCCTTCAACATGATATCTTCTATGAAGACAAGGACGCGTACCAAGCTTTGCTATTTAAATGCGTCGCTTGTTTTTGTTTCTACCGAGGCATTCATGCCGGAAGCACATGGACCGAGGCACACAAAGAATGATGACCGAAGACCAAGCTATAGACAAGGGGGAGTTTGTTGGTACAGTTTTGTGTTTGTAGCTTGTTCTTAGCTAAACGGTAGTCTGTACGGTCTTTGTTTAGTGTTTGTATAGTTTTGGTCGAGTAGGCCAAGTCAAGATATCCTCCTATCTTGACTTAGCATGACGTTTGGTTTACTGGTGTTGCAAAACAGCTGCATGTTGCAGTCTGTGAATTTTTAGTATGTGTCTTCTTAGTGAACTGTTGGTTTGATAGTTTCTGATATAGGTCCCTACGAAGAATCCCTGTTTCTTTGTAGGAATGGTCATCAACGAACACTCATTGTTCGTTGTCTGTATAAGCCACAAAGAATCAATCTTCGTTAGCTGAGTTGTTTGTAGGTGAGTCCAATGAAGAACCATTCTTCGTTGGACAGAGTTTTGTTTGTTGGGCTGCTGGTTCTTCGTAGCCATGCAGTCCAGTAGGCCTATATATACAGAACCTTATCTCAGAGTTTCACTAAGAGAGTCCTTAGAGAGTTTACACTGTGTGTATGTGTATGTACTGATTCTCTTCCTGTTAATCAAAGATAGTGAATCTTTTGGTTACCTTGTGTTTGCTTATACATTGTTTTGCTACGGTTTGCATACACACTTGGATTCCGCACTCGTGTGTGTGTTTGACAACAAGGAAGTAGGTTATCTTGATTCTCCAAGTGGACCTACAATAAACTTTGCATGTGATTCACAAACTCCCCCTCAGCCTATTGTATCACAGTTTGATAGTACACAAACTCCACCTCAGCCTATTCCTGGCACAACTCCTGTTGCGAAGGCTCCCTATCGATTAGCACCCTCGGAAATGCAAGAGCTACCGAGCCAGCTTCAAGAACTTCTTGATAAAGGCTTTATACGCCCTAGAACTTCTCCTTGGGGCGCTCCCGTTCTTTTCGTCAAAAAGAAAGATGGATCTTTCCGCATGTGTATTGACTATCGTGAGCTCAACAAGCTTATAGTCAAGAACCGCTATCCACTTCCTCGTATTGACGATCTCTTTGATCAGTTGCAAGGCGCTACGTGCTTTTCAAAGATTGATCTCCGCTCAGGTTATCATCAACTTCGAGTTGTCGAAGAAGATGTGCCTAAAACCGCTTTCCTCACACGATATGGACATTACGAGTTCGTGGTCATGCACTTTGGTTTGACCAACACGCCCGCCGTGTTCATGGACCTTATGAATCGCGTGTGTAAACCGTTCCTCGGTCGTTTCATCATTTTATTCATCGACGATATCCACATCTACTCCAAGATGAAGGAAGAGCATGGACGACATTTGCGTCTCATTCTTCAGCTTTTGCAAACCGAACGTCTTTATGCCAAATTCTCCAAGTGCGAATTTTCGCTAAAAGAGGTTCAATTCTTGGGTCACACCGTCAATGAACTCGGTATTCATGCTGACCCCGCAAAGATAGAAGCGATGAAGAATTCGATCGCACCTAAGTCGCCTTCTGAAATTCATTCGTTTCTTGGCCTAGCTGGGTATTATCACCGTTTCATCTCGAATTTCTCAAAGATTGCCGTTCCATTGACTTTGTTGACTCAAAAAGATAAACCTTTTGTTTGGGGTCCCGAACAAGAGGAATCTTTCCAAACGCTCAAGGATATACTCTGTAATGCTCCCATCCTTACTCTCCCCGATGCGAATGACGACTTTGTCGTGTATCGCGATGCCTCTAACCAGGGTCTTGGTTGCGTTCTCATGCAACGAGACAAAGTTATCGCTTACGCGTTAAGGCAACTCAAAATACATGAGCTTCACAGTTACAAGTCATTTTCTCATTACTTTAGGTATCTCATTTTATATTTTTATTGGGGCCTGTAGCTCGATATAATTTAGGCCAGTTGCGTAGAAAACCTAAACTACTCACGGCCTTGAACTTTGTGCAGTTGTTTTTGCATTAAAGATTTGGCGACACTGCCTTTATGGTACAAAGTGTACGGTCTTCACCGACCATAAGAGCCTCCAACATATCTTTGAGCAAAAGGAATTTAACATGCGTCAACGTCGTTGGGTAGAATTGTTAAACGACTACGACTGTGATATTCGCTACCACCCTGGTAAGGCGAATGTCGAGGTCGATGCACTTAGTCGTAAGACTCATGTTAAGAGTGTTCGTTGCTACCAAATTGTGGGAACACTCAACGAGTTGATTCGACAAGGACAATTTGCCGTCATTAACAAGGGTAACCTCGATAACGAGTTGAATTGTGGAGTCGAAAACCCACTCGCAACTAAGCCCGATGGTAGTCTTTACTACCGCAGTCGCATTTGGATTCCCGATCGTCTCAATCTTCGAAACGAAGCTCACAAATCCCGATACTCCATTCATCCTGGGGTCGACAAGATGTATCATGATCTCCGAGCATCTTATTGGTGGCCTGGGATAAAAAAAGATATCGCCCTTTACGTCTCAAAATGTCTTACATATTCCAAAGTCAAAGCCGAACATCAACGTCCCTCTGGTTTGCTCGAACAACCAGAAGTCCCTGTCTGGAAATAGGAGAGCATTGCCACGGATTTTATCACCAAATTGCCTCGTACCTCGTCTGGCTATGACAGTATCTGGGTTATCATAGACCGATTGATCAAATCCGCTCATTTCCTCGCCATTCGTGAAGATTACAAAGTTGAGAAATTGGCTCGTATCTACACGGATGAAGTCATCAGTCGTCATGGTACACCTCTTGATATTATCTCTGATCGTGACGCTCGTTTCAACTCTCGCCTCTGGCAAACTTTTCAATCCGCCCTTGGCACTCGTCTTAACCTTAGCTGTCACACCCCAACCGATGGCGGAAACATCGGGATGAGCCGAAACGAGATTGCTCATTGCTCATAAATACTAATGGTGACAATATTTAAACAAAACCCATATTTCATTCATAATAACATTGTCAAGTACATCATTTGAAATCAAATACAACAATAACAAGTCAAAATTTGATACAACATTTCATAAACCTAACGTCTATATGTGTATCTAAGCATCATCTCTACTCCAATTTCATGGCAAAGCTTCATCAACCTGTAACATGAGTTCAATGAAAAGGCAAAGGCGAGTACACAAGTTTTGTGATACATAGCATAAGTATAAAAGTGTAACTCGAATCCACGTGGTAATCGTAAGCAAAGATCATACTAATCATGCAATACTAGATCAAACCTCGAGTTTCCACAAAAGTTTTATGAGATCGAGCTTCCCTTGTCACAAAAGCGACAAGACTAAAATGAGTATGATAATCTTAACATAACCCCGACGGGTGGTGTGCTACTCCTATAGCGCTATATATGATAAGTTGGCTAGCTAAGTTAATGATCAAGCATGAATAAACGAGCATGTATCTAGGCATAACAAGTATTCATGTATAAGGATTGAGCATGTAAAGCATGAGTTTGTGATAAGTGAATTTTGATAAGTAAACATGTTACAACCCAAAAGTGGTTAAAACGGTAAATGGGTTAAGTGTAGTCACGGTTTTGCCAAGTGTTCCACTTAAGTAGTCCCGGGAGCTTTGTTGTGTTGATTTAGAGTTTGGCGCCTTGTCCTTCTACAAGAAGAAACTAGGTATTAGTTACGAGTGCAACGGTGGATTTGGAGTATTCGAGCGAGATTACGGATATAAGAATTAAAGTATTATGTACGAAAATATTCACTAAGACATAGCACTTGTTCTTGACACTATGATAACCCGAAAGGGTTAATGTGGTTTCATAGGTTCGAGACCTATTATAATCATGACAAGGAACTACATACTTTAGTGATAAACTTATTAACTCGATAGATGATTACTTAGTCATTATCAAGGGTTTGGTTTTTGGTTTATTATATAGTCCATAATATATATATACATGGTAATATAATCATGTAGGAGGTGGGAGGATGAACCATCCACTTTGTACCTCTAAGTATCATGTAAGTCAAGCATGAGGTGGGAGGTTTAACCATCCACTTTGGAACCTCTTATGATGTTCACCACTTTACAAGTCACCAAATGTAACGAGGAGGGTACTAGAACAAGAATATAAACAAGAATGTAATTGAGAAGAATATAATGTGTGTCACCATGATATTAAGTAGCCAAGTGAAATGCAACCTGGAGAGCACACAAAGACACATGTCAATGGCTTGGCGGGGTTGTGACACTTTAGGACTAGCAAACTACTTGAGATGATGATGAAAATCATCAAGTGATGTGTGGTCTCAATGTTTAGGATAGCCAAAGCTAACCTTGGTGGACACACATGAACAAGTCTATGAACTTGTATCACTTGTGAGCTAAATGCTCTTATGAAACAGAATTATTGTGAGGATAAATCCTCTTGTTTGAATGTCTCAACCTTGTTTTTAAGCCTAACCAATCACAAGAAGTGTTGTAAGCATTAGGACATAGGTTTGAGATGAGATTAACTCAAGTTGGATGAACATAAACAAGTTTTGAAAAGTTTTGATTCAAACAGAAAGTTTATGGACAATTTCGGGGCATTTCCAGGTCGGCTTCTCCATAGAGAACCCTAGGAATTCAACCCAGAGATTATCCAAGTAAGTAGGAAGAAGAATCAAGGGAAAAGACCAAGTTTTGAGCAAGTTATGCTCACTTTTGTGAAGAAGGTATAATCTGCCCGAAAATTCTGATGTGGAGTGTTCTTGAGGTGATTTGAGAGTGATTAGATGGAGTTGTGAAAGTGTTTTAGGTGTGGGGAAGCCGGGTTTGTATAGAGGAGAAGTTAGGAGGTGGTTTGGGGGTCTTAAATGGGGTTAAAAGACCATTGGGTGAGACCAAAGTGTGTGGATTCGTGCATAATTCGTGAGCCAAAACAATCTGTCCCACCCAGACACCCTTACGGACCGTAAGGGTATCCCCTTGTGGTCCGTAAGGACCGGGCCGGGACACATCCTTTATATTTTGTTGTTTTAATTATTTTGGAAGGGTTTGGACCATTTTTAAGGTTATTTTATGGACTTGTTAAGTATTATAAGGTATCATAAGCATAGGTAAAGTGTTATAATGTATAAGTATGCATCAAATGGTCGAGATCGAGTATAGGTATCATGTATAAAGCATGTATCATGTATGAATGTTGCGTATCATCAAATGTAACACGTATTCGAGTCTGCGTATCATGTATAAGCATTGTATGAACAAGTATAAAAAGTATAGGGTATTTCCATTATGATTCAAGTATCAATTAAAACGATTACAACGAAATGAGAAGTACGAATACAAAGACTTCCAAAAATAGAATTACAACACGAGCTTGCTATAAATAGAAAGTATGGAAAACGCGAGGCGTTACAGTCTCCCCTACTTTAGGAAATTTCGTCCCGAAATTTAGGAAGATGCAACGAAGAGATGCGGATACTTAGTCTTCATATCACTCTCGAGTTCCCAAGTAAACTCGGCGCCACGTTTCCCTTCCCAACGAACTTTTACGATAGGGATCCGACTGCGCCGTAGTTGCTTGACTCCTCGGTCCATGATTTCGACTGGTTTTTCCACAAAATGCAACGTCTTATTGATTTGAAGATCTTCGAGCGGAACTTGAAGTCCTTCGTCGGCTAGACATTTCTTGAGATTTGAAACATGAAACACAGGATGAACATTGTTGAGCGTTTGAGGTAGGTACAGTCGATATGCTACCTTGCCAATCCTTTCCAAGATTTTGAAAGGACCCACGTAGCGAGGAGCGAGTTTGCTTTTCTTACCAAAACGAACGCCTTTCCAAGGGGATACCTTGAGAAGTACATGATCACCTATATTAGATTCCAAGGGCTTGCGTCTTTTGTCAGCGTAGCTCTTTTGTCGGCTTCGTGCTTTGAGGAGATTATCAGGTATTTGTAAGATCTTGCCCATTGTCTCTTGTATCAGTTCGGGATCGGTGATTTGTACGTCTCCAATCTCGTGCCAATAAATAGGCGAACGGCAATTGCGACCGTACAATGCTTCAAATGGAGCCATTTGAATACTAGCATGATAACTATTGTTTTACGAGAATTTAACCAAGGGTAAGTGCGAATCCCAATTGCTGCCAAAATCGATTACGCATGACTGAAGCATATCCTCCAAGGTTTGGATAGTACGCTTGGTTTGACCATCGGACTGAGGATGAAAAGCGGTGCTAAGATTTAGCTGAGTGCCGAGGGCAGATTGAAAAGTTTGCCAAAGGCGAGATGTGAAATGAGCATCACGATCAGAGATAATATCAAGAGGAGTACCATGGCGGCTAATGATTTCATCCGTGTAGATACAAGCCAATTTCTCGACTTTGTAATCTTCACGAATGGCAAGGAAGTGTGTGGATTTGGTCAATCGGTCAATGATGAGCCAAATGTTGTAATGACTAGACGAAGTACGAGGCAATTTCGTAATGAAATCCATGGCTATGCTTTCCCATTTCCAGACAGGAATTTCTGGTTGTTCGAGCAAACCAGAGGGACGTTGATGTTCTGCCTTGACTTTGGAACACGTAAGACATTTGGACACGTAAAGAGCGATATCACGTTTCATCCCAGGCCACCAATAAGATGCACGTAAATCATGATACATCTTATCAGCGCCAGGATGAACGGAGTACCGGGATTTGTGGGCTTCATCCATCAAAGTAGACCGAAGATTGAGACGATCGAGAATCCAAATACGACTATGGTAGTAAAGAATACCATCAGGTTTAGCTTCGAGCGGGTTTTCGACTCCACAATTCAATTCACTATCGAGGTTACCCTCGTTAATGATGGTAAATTGTGCTTGTCGAATCAACTCGCTGAGTTTTCCCATGATTTGGTAGCAACGAACACTCTTAACATGAGTCTTACGACTAAGTGCATTAGCCACGACATTCACCTTGCCATGGTGGTAGCGAATATCACAGTCGTAGTCGTTTAACAATTCTACCCAACGACGTTGACGCATGTTGAGTTCCTTTTGATCAAAGATATGTTGAAGGCTCGTGTGGTTGGTGAAGACCGTACACTTCATACCGTAAAGGTAGTGTCACTAAATATTTAATGCAAAAACAACTGCACCAAGTTCAAGGTCGTGAGTAGTATAGTTTTTCTTATGAATTTTGAGTTATCTCGATGCGTAAGCGATTACTTTGTCCCATTGCATGAGAACGCAACCAAGACCCTGGTTAGAGGCATCGCAATACACGACGAAATCGTCGTTCCCATCAGGGAGAGTGAGGATAGGAGCATTACAAAGCATGTCCTTGAGTGTTTGGAAAGATTCCTCTTCTTCGGGACCCCAAACAAAAGGTTTGTCTTTTTGAGTCAACGAAGTCAAAGGAACGGCGATCTTGGAGAAGTTCGAGATGAAACGACAATAATACCCAGCTAGGCCAAGGAACGAACGAATTTCAGAGGGCGACTTAGGTGCAATCAATTTCTTCACAGCTTCTATCTTTGCAGGGTCAACGTGTATACCGAGTTCATTGACGGTGTGACCTAAGAATTGAACCTCTTTTAGCCAAGATTCACACTTGGAGAATTTGGCATAAAGACGTTCGGTTTGCAAAAGTTGAAGAATGAGATGCAAATGTCGTCCGTGCTCTTCTTTCGTCTTGGAGTAGATTAGGATATCGTCGATGAATACAATGAAAAAATGATCAAGAAAAGGCTTACACACGCGGTTCATGAGATCCATAAACACTGCAGGTGCGTTGGTTAAACCAAAAGGCATGACCACGAACTTGTAGTGTCCATAACGTGTGCAGAAAGCGGTTTTGGGTACATCTTCCTCGGAAACCCGAAGTTGATGATAACCAAAATGGAGATCAATCTTTGAAAAGCACTTCGCGCCTTGCAATTGATCGAAGAGATCATCGATACGAGGAAGGGGGTATCGGTTCTTGACTGTAAGTTTATTGAGTTCACGATAGTCAATACACATGCGAAATAACCCATCTTTCTTTTTGACGAAGAGAACGGGAGCGCCCCAAGGGGAAGTACTAGGGCGCATAAAGCCTTTATCAAGAAGCTCTTGAAGTTGGCTTGATAGCTCTTGCATCTCCGAGGGTGCTAACGATAGAGAGCTTTCGCAACCGGAGTTGCGCCAGGAATAAGATCAACATGAAATCAACAGCTCGAGGAGGCGGAGGACCAGGAAGATCCTCAGGAAAAATGGAAGGAAACTCACAAACGACAGGAACATCACTTATGCTTGGACCTTTGTCTTTCTTTTCCACAACATGGGCGAGAAAGGCAAAGTACTCCTTACGCAAGTACTTATTTGCTTTGATGCATGACATAAGCTTGAGACCTTTAGAAGGTTTCTCCCCATAGACGTGTAGAGAATCACCTTGAGGAAGAGGGAGGCGAATAAATTTTTCGGAACACACAACTTCGGCACGAACTCGCATAAGCCAATCCATGCCTACTATGATGTCGAAACTACCCATTTGCATGGGAATGAGGTCGATGGAGAATGAATGATCATTAAGAATCAAAGAGCAACCAGAAAGAACGGAATCAACAAAGATGGTTTTACCATTAGCGACTTCGATAGCGAAAGGATTAGGCATTTTAGATCGTTCGCACTTAAGCAAAGGTTCAAATTCTAGCGATACAAAACTCCTATCAGCACCAGTATCAAATAGACAAGTAGCATAAATATGGTTCACAAGGAACGTACCAGTAATGACGTCATTAGAGCTCTGGGCTTGAGCAGAGGTAAGCATGAAAGCTCGCCCCTTTGCAGGCTCAGGCTGCTGCTGATGCTGGTGCTGCTGGTTGAGAAGAGGACATACATTCGCAATATGGTTGGGATCGCCACATTTGTAACATGCTCGCACACGAGCATTTTGACGCTTGGGTTGAGTTTGGTTCGGGTTAGGGTTAGGGACAATGGCTTGGTTGCTTTGGGTTTGGCGACAATGGCTAGCGAAATTCCCCATCCTGTTACAGTTGGCACATTTCCGACACGGGGTATTAGGGAGGTGGTGATAGGTGCAACGATCACACTTAGGCCAAGTGCTGGTGTAGTTTTGTTTGGGTGGATCGTTGTTTTGGGTGGAGGAGATGGCATTTAGAGGTGTAGGGGTAGGCGGAGTGACGACCGCGTTGTTTTGAACAGGAGCCTTCCGCTTCTTGTTCTTGATGGGGTTCTTTTTGGCTTGAGGGGGAGGTTATATGGTAGTTGTGGTGGCGTTGGTTGTGGCTTGGTGTCAATGCTTCATAGGAACCTTATCGTAGGCCCCCTGAAGCATGCAATTATGGTTAAGCTCTATGATGGTGCTATAGGCTTCTTCGATGGTTTTGGGGCATGCGGTGGCTACATGATTCATGATCACAGGCAAAAGCAAACGGATGAGCTTAGCTATCGCTTTGGGAACCGTATCCACCTATCTAGGACAGACGATACTCAATTGTTTGAAGCGTGCGATTAGTCCTTCAGCATCGCTCCCCTGCTGGGTGAGGTTCCAGAATTCGTTTTCGAGCTTCTGGGTCTCGTGGGGAGGATAGAACTGATCTCTCATGAGCTGCTTGATCTCTTCCCAAGTGAGAGCGTGGGCTGCTTCATTGCCACGCTTGTTACATTCCGTAGTCCACCACTCGAGGGCTCTCTTGCGAAAGACCCTGGTAGCATTGAGGGTTCAAAGTTCATCAGGGCACCTGCCTAGAATAAAGGTAAGCTCCATTGCGTCAAACCAGTTAATCATGGCGGTGACACCGTCCATGCCAGTGAATTCTACCGGTTTACAAGCCATGAAATGCTTGAATTGGAAGGACGCTTTGGGGTTGTCTGTCTTAGAGTCGGCAGAGGATTTGGGTGTGCCTTCGGTATGGATGGTTTGAAGCTGGCTAACGATATCGGGTATGACACGGGCCATTTGATCGACCATTTGCTCGACGACAAGACCGACGAGTTCTTGCTTGGAGATGGAGTCTTCATTGTTGTTGTTGTTGTTGGAACCCTTGTTGGACCTCTTGGATTTCTTGGATGAGTTAGGAGAATTCATCTAGAGGTTCAACATAGAAGAAAAGGGATGAGACTTGAACATAATACGGAAAATAAACAAGTTTTGCATGAATAAGCATGTATAAGGTTCAAGCATGGTTCACAAAGTTTGCATGGATTTGTAAAGTATGGTTCACAAAGTTTGCATGAATTCATTAAGCATAGCATGTAATATCACGTATGGATGCGAATAAGGAGTATAAATTTAGTGTGTTCACGAGGATTAGCATTGTTTTTTATTGCGATAAACGTGCAAAACGTGTAACGGTTCGAAACGAATAAGGTAACAAGTATAAAATCACATATAAATTGAGATGACATAAAAGATTGGCTCAATAAAACATGGGATTTTCGGGTAGAGAAACGTCGAAAATTCCATAGTGAATCGAAGATCCTTTCTAATTAGAGAAACTTGCTTTGGCCTATAGGTAAAATACTCTCATCGAGAAGCGACTAACGGTATTTTACCCTTCTAGTTACTACACGTCTCTAATCGATTAGAAAATCAAAACTTTGCCGAGAGCGAAAATCGAGGAATGAGACTTAATCGAAAAGGTGCGGGTTTCACCCCTAACTTGAAGATTTCGTACCCTAAGTGTGGTTGTTTCTTACTAAACGAGGAGCATATTCCGACTCGTTTGTAAGATCCACTAGAACATGAAATGGAAGTTTCCATCAAGATGTGGATATCAGTCCTAACTTGATGGTATAACTTCGTGAAAAATGGAATACGCGGAATGAGGGATTTCACCATAAATTGTAAGTCATTGGACCTATCTTGGTGCAAATCGCCTCATGAGTGTCTTCAAGTCTCCAAGTGTATTGTGTAAGATGTCTTAGGAAAGACATTATGTAAACTTTAAGACCAAAATATAAGGAAGAAGCAATGAGGGAGAATAAAGTATTAAGCATGATATAAGAATGGTCAAAATGGACACTTAAACTATAGACTAGGTCGAACATGGCAATTCTACCTAATTCCCTATAGTTATGGCTCTGATACCAATCTGTCACACCCCAATCGATGGCGGAAACATCGGGATGACACGAAACGAGGTTGGCCATTGCTCATAAATACTAATGGTGACAATATTTAAACTAAATCCATATTTCATTCATAATAACATTGTCAAGTTCCGCTCGAAGATCTTCAAATCAATGATACTTTGCACTTTGTGGAAAAACCAGTCGAAATCATGGACCGAGGAGTCAGGCAACTAAGGCGCAGTCGAATCCTATTGTCAAAGTTCGATGGGAAGGAAAACGTGGCGCCGAGTATACTTGGGAACTCGAGAGTGATATGAAGACTAGGTATCCGCATCTCTTCGTTGCATCTTCCTAAATTTCACACTTTCTATTTATAGCTAGCTCGTATTGTATTTCTTTTTTTGGAAATCATTGTATTCGTATTCTTCATTTCGTTGTAATCGTTATAATCGAGACTTGAATCATAATGGAAAAATAGATTTTGCCCCTATGCTTGTTATACATACTCATATACATTTATACATGATACTCATACTCAAAACCGTGATATACTCGTGATGTTTATACTCGATCTCGATCATTCTCTACATACTTATGCAATATGACATGATACTCATACCTATAATACCTTACTTGTTCATAACATACCTTAAAAATTGCACTAGAACCCGTCACCCTTGAACAAATAACAAAAATTCAATTTTTGGCCCAGCCCAGGCCCCATGCGGAGCACATGGGGATGTGGTTACGGTCCGCAAGGGCACCTGGGCGGGACAGCAGGTTTCAAACTCGCGGGTTTGCACGAATCCACACTAATTCTCCTCACCCCAATCACCTCTAATGCACCATTCAACACCCCCAACAAACCCTAAACTCATTCCCTATAAATACCACACCTCTTCCACACATTTTACACTTTCTAATCCCCATCTAAACACTCTCAAACACTCTCAAATTGTTCCAAGTTAGTTGCAACATCATAAATTCGGACATATTCATGCCCTCTTACAAAAGTGACATAACTTGCTCAAAACTCAACTGAATCACTTGATTCTTCTTTCTTTTTACTTGGATAATCTTTAGGGTTGTATCCAAGGGTTCTCCATGGAGAATCCAGACCTGGAAATGCCCCTAAAGTGTCCCAAAACTTTCTGCTTGTTTCAAAATCTTTTCAAACTTTGTTTATACTTATCAAACTTGAGTCTAACTCATCTCAAACTTATGTCCTAATGCTTACAACACTACTTGTGGTTGGTTAGGCTTAAAAAAAAGGTTGATACATTCAAAATAGAGGATTCATCCTCATAAACTTTATGTTTTCAAAGAGCTTTAAGCTAACAAGTGATGCAAGTTCTTGAACTTGTTCATGTGTGTCCACCTTGGTTAGCTTGGGCTATCCTAACTTTGGGACCACACATCACCTAATGATTTTCATCATTATCCCAAGTTAGTTTACTAGATTGAAAGTGTCACAACCCCGTCTAGCCTTTGACGTGTGTCAAAGTGTGCTCACCGGGTTGTATTTCACTAGGCTACTTGGTATCGTGGTGACACACTTTACATTCTTCTCATTTCCATTCTTGTCATATTATTATTCTAAGACCCTCCTTGTTACCTATGGTAACTTGTGTAGTGGTGAACATCATACGAGGTTCCAAATGGAGGGTTAATCCTCCCGCCTCCTACTTGACTTACATGACACCAAGAGGTTCCAAAGTGGATGGTTCATCCTCCCACCTCCTACATGACTATATCTCTATATGTAACAATCTATGAACTATAATATAATCCTTAAAACCGAACCCTTGATAGTGACTAAGTAATCACCTATCAAGTTAATAAGTTTATCACTAATGTGTATAGTTCCTTGTCACGATTCTTGTCACACCCTCAATTTCCACTTGCGGAGTTTTACCGCGAGGCGTGTGAACAAACCAGAATCTGAAACACTAGTACGTCGAACGACTCTATATGATTTGATAATACGTTTTCCAAAAATCCTTTGTTTAACCATTCATCGTAGATCTTATATTGTCTTAGTTAGTTACCAATGTTTAGCGGAAGCATTAGTTTTTATGGTTGAAGGGAAGCATAAAATAAGTAGGGAAACGGGCGCCAACACAAACGCCAAAACCAAAGAAAAACCCAAAACAATGTTTATAAATGAGACTCGATAAAAGATGTCTTGATCAATGCAAGTGAGTGCACCTAGAGCTCCTAACGTCCTGAGAAACATGTAAAGAAACAAGTGTCAACATTAAAGATGAGTGAGTTCACAGGTTTTCATAAATTCGTTTGTTCGGTTATGAGTTTGTTTCCCCCATTATCCCTAACCCAGGATAACGATTTATTTCCATTATTCCCAACCCGGAATAATACCGATAGTTTCATTATTCCTCAACCGGAATAATAATGATGTTGGTTCCATTATTCCAAACCCGGAATAATATAGTTGTTGTTTCCATTATCCTCAACCCGAGATAATATAGTTGTTGTTTCCATTATCCTCAACCCGGGATAATATAGTTGATTCGTAATTAAGTTCAATGTTAACATATATAGGTAGCTAGCCTAAAGTTATGTCACGTAAGTGTTCACGATCGAAGCTGACTGTTGTGCCTCCGTGTTGCCAGGCCTATCACTGACCATGGCGAAGTTAGGCCAAATTATTCACCCGTTGACCATACCCGGTCGGCTAGCGCGACTAGCTCGGATGGGGCTTGTCGGGCCCAGTAGTACTACTTATAATTTCCCCGCTATTAAAACCCAATACTAACGATCCGAGAGATTGTCGAGGACTTATGTGATATAGCTGCTTAGTGACCATAACATTACATTAACATCAACTTAGTTACCGAATAGTTATGTGACGTTAATTTCGTATAACGTAAAGAGATTGAGTTTGAAGAGTGTATACATGTTTCTCCCCCTATTGTTTAAAAACCGGATAAAGTTAGGGGCCGTGAACTCACCTTTAGTTGCTCGGTTAGTGTAACACAGAAGCTGCAAATGATGGGACCGCTAATTGCGTCCTAATAAACCAACTGATTCCAAGTCAGTGTGTGAACACACTAATACAAATTCTACACATAATTTACGCACAAAGTGATACACACAATCAAAATTCCTAACACTCAAACATGCATGCAAGTATCCTCATGTGAACATAGTAATCAAAACAATTTATCATGAACATAATCCAATCCATGCAACACTTTGGTGCACATATTCACAAGTTATCAAATTTCAGCTTACATACTCATAATTCGCCTGTTTTCTAGGATTTTTATATAATAGTTCCAACGTTCCAAAAATTCTAATTATTTTACAGCAGGTGAAAATCATACTGTAGAAATTTATATAAATTTTTCAAGTCCTAATACTTTACCAATTATCCATAAATATTAACATACTAGGCTGCAGTCAGATTCGTCGCTTTCTGACTGCAGTCCACGGAAGAATTTATTTAAAAATCACTGATCGTCCAACTAACAAAATTCCAGTGGGAGTTGCCCGGAAATTTCCATACCTAATTGCTGTACAAATTTCATGATTCAACTCCCTACAGATTATAAAATCCAACTCGATAAACAACTAACAAAATTTCAGGATTTTCACAGCTTTAGTCACTGATCTTAATTGACCACTTAAAAATATCAAACGACTTTAGAAAAATATGAATCCAGCGCCATTAGATTCGTTAGTCAAATCTCTATGTTTTAGACTTCAGAAAATCCGTTTTTCGACAACTAACGACCGAGTTACAGCCAGTTGAAGTCGGCTGTAACTATCATTCAGCAAACTGTTTCAGCATTTTATTACAACTAATTCGCAATAACCGTCGATACAATGAACCTAGGCGATCAAGAACTGATTTCCAATCATAGATCAACACATATATCATATCCATGCAAACCCTAATCATAATCTCTAGTTTTTATAAGCAAAACACAGCCTATATTTTCCAGATTTCGAACAAACATCAAACTTTCAATCTAGCATTAACAATCCGAAAACAACACAATCACTTCATTCAAACACCTATATCCGAATATGATCTTGTAAAAATGATAAATTCTAATCTTTAATGATAAGGTAAACGAACCGTGAGTGAGATGAGGAACCGATTGATCAAAGATAATTGCGACCGAGAAGATGAAGATGGAGTTGTAACAAGCTGCTTGCGGTCGAGGGATTGAAAGGAGGGCTGCTCGCGATCAAAGGGACAAGCGTAAGGCTGTCGACGGCTGATTAGATGCTAGGGTTTTGTGTGTTGTGAAGAAAGCATGCATGTGTTTGTATATATAGGCGCAAGAGATGAAGAGGTTACGGTTTGGGTGTCTCGCGGCCGAGGGCTTGGGTGGGTCGGTTTGGGTTGTTTGCTCGCGGCATGGTTTGGGTTTAAGGTTTGGGTTCTAAACTTGATCCCCAAGTTTAGTTCCTTGAGTCGCAAGAAAAAGAGGCCGGCTCATGTCGCGGTTCGGCTCGATTCATTTGTTTATTTATTACGTCTATACATTATAACTAACATAAAGCACGACTCGGATATCACATAATAACGTAGCACATAATTCATTCGACAAGTATTGCGTTTAAGTTATCCGAAAAACCGGGATGTCACATTATCCCCATGTTGAAAGAATTTTCGTCCCGAAAATTGAGTAAACGCGGTTTAGAATGCAGCGTACATGTTTAGAGTGCCACGCACAAAGAGTTAGTTCATTAACGATGGTACGCGAAGTTACAAGAAGTTCCCAAGTGCCATGCACAAGGATTTAGTTAACAATGGTACGCGAAAGTATGAGAAATTTCCAGGTTGTCACATCATCCCCATGTTGAAAGAATTTTCGTCCCGAAAATTTAGTTACTGGTATCGTTAGTTTCCTGCTCAGTTGCGAAGAGGTGTGGGTATTTGCTTTTCATTTGGTCCTCTCTTTCCCACGTGAACTCTGGTCCACGCTTAGAGTCCCAACGAACCTTAACGATCGGAATCTTGCTGTGCCTTCGAGTCTTGATCTCACGATCCATGATCTCGATAGGCTGTTCCACAAAGTGCAGTTGTTCATCCACTTGGATCTCATCCAATGGAATAACTAGGGTTTCATCTGAGAGACACTTCTTCAGATTTGACACATGAAAAACGTTGTGAACTCCACTGAGTTCGGCAGGAAGGTCTAATTGATAAGCTACTGGTCCAATACGTTTCAAGATCACAAACGGACCTACGTACCGTGGGTTTAGTTTGCCCCGTTTTCCGAAGCGGATTACACCCTTCCAGGGTGACACCTTTAGTAGGACGCGGTCGCCTACTTGAAATTCGAGCGGTTTGCGTCGTTGATCAGCGTAGCTTTTCTGTCGATCTCGTGCCGCCGCCATGCGGTTTCTGATTTGTACAATCTTTTCAGTAGCCTCAAGTATTAACTCAGGACCTGTGAGTTGGCTGTCACCGACTTCTGCCCAACAGACGGTGATCTACATTTACGACCGTATAATGCCTCAAACGGTGCTGCCGAAATACTCGTATGATAACTGTTGTTATATGAGAATTCTACTAAAGGCAGGTGGATTTCCCAACTACTTCCAAAGTCTACTACGCATGCCCTAAGCATGTCTTCCAAGGTTTGTATGGTCCTTTCGCTTTGACCATCAGTCTGAGGGTAATAGGCTGTGCTCATATCTAAGCGTGTTCCCAACGCTTTCTGAAGTGACTGCCAAAAGTTGGATGTGAAGCGAGCATCTCTGTCTGAGATGATGGACGTTGGCACTCCGTGCCGAGAAACTACTTCCTTAATGTAGATGCGAGTCAACTTCTCCATCTTGTCTGTTTCTTTAATAGCTGGGAAGTGTGCGGACTTAGTTAAACGATCCACAATCACCCAGATGGTATCGCAACCACCCAAAGTTCGCGGGAGTTTAGTGATGAAGTCCATTGAAATCTGATCCCATTTCCACACTGGGATCTCAGGTTGTTGGAGTAGCCCCGATGGTTTTTGATACTCTACCTTGACTTTTGCACAAGTCAAACACTTACTCACGTAGGTGGCTATATCAGCTTTCATGTTGGACCACCAATACGCAGCTTTAAGGTCTTGATACATCTTATCCGAACCCGGATGGACAGAGTATCGGGATTTGTGAGCTTCGTCCATGACTAGCTCTCTGAGGTTTCCGTAGAGAGGTACCCATATGCGATTCATGAAATACCGGGCTCCATTGGGTTTTACTTCCCAATCGCGTTCCATTTTTCCCACCGATTCGGCCTTGATGTTTTCCTCCTTAACTGCTTCTAACTGGGCGTCGCGTATTTGTTCGGGTAGCCCCGAATGAATAGTGAGTTGTAATGCTCGTACACGACGAGGTTTCAAGTGTTCCTTCCTACTGAGGGCATCAGCTACCACGTTAGCTTTACCCGGGTGATACCGAATGGCACACTCATAATCGTTCAAGAGTTCGACCCAACGACGCTGTCGCATGTTCAACTCCTTCTGATCAAAGATGTGTTGGAGGCTCTTGTGGTCTGTAAAGATTGTGCACTTCGTTCCATAGAGGTAGTGTCTCCAAATCTTAAGTGCAAACACTACTGCTCCCAATTCCAGGTCATGCGTCGTGTAGTTTTTCTCGTGAACCTTCAATTCTCGCGACGCATACGCGATGACCTTATCGCGTTGCATGAGTACGCATCCCAACCCCTGAATGGAAGCATCACAATATACTACAAAGTCATCTGTCCCTTCCGGCAAGGACAGAATGGGTGCACTGCAAAGTTTCTGCTTTAGCAATTGAAAGGCTGCTTCTTGCTTGTCACCCCAAGCATACTTGATGCCTTTCTGGGTGAGGGTAGTAAGCGGTTGTGCGATCTTTGAAAATCCCTCGATGAAGCGTCTGTAGTAACCAGCCAAACCCAAAAATTGGCGGATCTCCGTCGGTGTCCTGGGTGCTTCCCAGTTTTTGATAGCTTCAATCTTGGCAGGGTCGACATGGATACCCTTTTTATTTACGATATGCCCGAGAAACTGAACTTCCCGAATCCAGAAATCACACTTCGAAAGCTTGGCATATAGCTTCTCCTATTGAAGTAATCCTAGCAGTAATCGTAGATATTCAGCATGATCTTCTTCACTTTTGGAGTAGATGAGTATGTCATCGATGAACACAAAGACAAACTTGTCGAGGTATGGTTTGCACACGCGGTTCATGAGGTCCATGAACACCGCGGGTGCGTTGGTGAGACCGAAGGGCATGACCAAGAACTCATAATGGCCATACCGAGTACGAAATGCCGTCTTAGCGATATCCTCCTCCCTGACGCGTAACTGATGGTAACCAGACCGTAGATCAATCTTGGAGTAGTAGCTTGACCCTTGAAGTTGGTCAAAGAGATCGTCGATGCGAGGTAACGGGTATCGGTTCTTGACAGTAACCTTGTTGAGTTCCCTGTAGTCGATGCACATGCGGAAGGTCCCGTCCTTCTTCTTGACAAAAAGGACTGGAGCTCCCCATGGCGAAGCGCTTGGTCGGATAAATCCCTTTTCTAACAGCTCCTGAAGTTGGGTAGACAGCTCCTGCAGCTCGGCTGGAGCTAGGCGGTATGGAGCCTTGGCGATAGGAGTTGCATGGTTCGCCAATTCAATTTCAAACTCCAATTGTCGATGGGGTGGAAGACCAGGTAATTCCTCTGGGAATACATCGGAAAAATCACAGACGACAGGGATATCTTCTATACGTTTCCCGTCCTTAGGCTGTTCGGTAACCAGTGCGAGTAAAGCGAAGGAGTTCTTTCTCCGAAGATACTTCTGCGCTTGCATGTAAGAGATGATGTTTGTGATGGCGCTTGCCTTATCGCCTTGTACCGTCACGATTTCGTCGTTAGAGAGCGGAATACGGATAGATTTTTCGAAGCAGAGAACTTCAGCTCGGACGTCGGATAGCCAGTCCATTCCGACTACCACGTCAAAATTACCCAGGGTAGTTGTCATCAGATCAATGGTAAAAGTGTGACCCGCGAGTTTGAGTTGACAGCCGGATACTATATGGGTCACATCTACAGAATTACCATCGGCTAATTCTATAACATAAGGGGTCTCTAATGGTTTAGGCGTGAGATTTAGGTTCTTCCTAAAAGACTCAGATATAAAGCTCCTATCCGCACCCGTATCAAAAAGCACAGTAGCAAAATGTTCATTAAGGGGAAACTTACCGGTGACCACGTTCGAGTCGTTTCTGGCCTCTCCGCGGCCCAATGTAAATGCGCGACCTTTGGCACCTCCTGTGCCGCCATTTCCATTGTTGTTGTTGTGGTTATTGTGGTTGTGGTTGTTCCCACCATTGTTGTTGTTGTTACGCAGCTGTGGGCAGTCTCTTTTAAAGTGGGCAGTGCTACCACACTGATAGCATCCCCGGTTAACACCCTGTTGTGGGCCTTGGGGTTGATTTTGGTTCTGTCAGGACATGATTTCCCCACGACAATCCTTTGCCGCATGTCCCACCTTGCCACATCGTTGGCAGCGATTTCCGGCACAAGGGCCATGATGATGAAGATTACAGCGATTGCACTGCGGCTTTCGACCTACATAGCCGCTTGCGTTCTGGTTGTTGTTGTTGTTGTTGTTGTTGTTGTTGTTGTTGTTGTTGTTGTTGTTGGCGGGCTGATTTTGGTGACCCCGATGGCTGTTGTAATGATTGAACCGTTTCTGGTTCCCCTGTTGTGGCTGAGATGACGAAGACTGTCGAGCAGACGAGTCTTCAAACTTTCTTTTATTGTCAGGGGCAACTTCAGTCGTACCCCGAGCTGGCAACTTCTTTTGTTCCACCGCCTTATCGGTGAGTTTGTGCGCCAATCGGATTGCTTGATGTTCAGTTGCAGGGTTACTAGCCATTACCATACCCTGAATCTCTGGAACCAGACCCCCGAGGTAAAACTCGAGTCGTTTCTCCACAGTGTTGGCCAGATCGGGACATAGAAATACCAAGTCATGATGTTTTGATGTGTATGCTTCGATTTCAGATCCCACCATTTTGTGGTTCCATAAAGTTTGCTCCAACTGTTGCACTCTGTCTCGCGGACAGTACTCCTCTTTGATTAGGGCCTTAAACTCGGCCCAGGCCATTGCATTTGCAGCAATAAGTCCACGCGTTTGGACTTGTGCATTCCACCAAGTTAGTGCCCCATCTTCCAGTGTTGAGGCTGCATACTTGACCTTGTTGGCCTCTAGACAGTTGCACATTTCAAATACTGATTCAGATTTTTCGATCCAGCGGACCAGTCCAATGGGTCCTTCTGCCCCCGAGAATTTGCTTGGTTTCGCGTCGAGGAACATCTTGTAGGGGTTAAAACCCCCTCCTGCTGACAGAGGATAGGTAGTCAGCGAGGAATTCTACTAGCCCAACTATTAGATTTTCACATGAAAATTTAATTATGGTTACCTGCCGGTTGGTTCTGAACACCCGCTAGAGCTGCATTCACGTGCTCTTGAATCATTGCAGCTAGTTCTTCGGGCGTCATGTTAAGGTTTCCACGTCGTCCAGTTGCCATTTAGATCTTCGAAAAACAACATAAACACACCCCGATAAGTCTATATATCCAATATAGTTATCCTATTTCGTACTTTAATAATTCTCAAGTTATGTCAGCTCAAATATATTAAATAGTCAAAGGAAATACTTGATTAAATAAAGTTTCAACGTCTTACAAAGTGCCAACCAAACATACGAATTCACTATAAAGTCTCAAGTTTAAACACAAGTGGGAAAATAATTAGACTGAAGGAAAGTAAATAAAATAAGCGAGACGTGCTAGTCGTCTACGTCTCCATCCCCCAGATCACTATCGTTGCCGTCATCCTGCGCGGCATTTCCGGCTTCTACAGCTGGGTCCTCCTCCGGATCCTCCTCTGGATCCTCCTCTGGGTCCTCCTCTGGGTCCTCTTCAGGGTCCTCCTCTGGATCCTCTTCCGGATCCTCCTCTACCGGCACTGGAGGGGCCGGTGCTGGTGCAGGTGCTTGATTTTGCTCTAGCTCCTGAATTCTCCAACTAGATTCCAGGACTCTGTCTTCGAGCCAGTCGGCTCTTATCTGCTCAGCACGCAGATCTCTGGCTAAAGTGTTACGAGCTAACTTACTCGTATGTTGCTCTTCCTCGAGCGAGCCAGTTTTACCTGTCAGTTGTCGGATCATCCATCCCTGTGCTAGGATGGTTTCCTGAATTCTTTCTAATTGTCTTTGTTGTTTCTGTATCATATTTCTAAGTAGGTCATTTCCTACTTCTACAGAATTAACCGGTTTGACCGGCACAGCGATGATTGGGCGTGATGACGACTCCTCCCCCAGAGCGAGCCTTTTCCTCGCAGCTGAGCGTGTCTCCACGCCATAAGATGGTAAGGGTTCCACCATAGGTGCCTTTCCTAGCGCTCTTGGTGGCGTAAGTTTGTCGGATGATGATGACGATGATGATGATGACATTGCCTGTTCGGTTATGTAGTTAGTTACGAGTTGTTTTCATTTCTTATTATGAAATCATAATCTACATAACACAGTTGTGGTACATCTCATAACAAGATATAACAGTTCGGTGCCAAACTACGTCTAGTGTCGTGTATTCAGCTATAGTTTAGGTCTACTTTTAATGCAAACCTGGTTCTCTATAGCTAGTGGCTCTGATACCAATCTGTCACACCCTCAATTTCCACTTGCGGAGTTTTACCGCGAGGCGTGTGAACAAACCAGAATCTGAAACACTAGTACGTCGAACGATTCTATATGATTTGATAATACGTTTTCCAAAAATCCTTTGTTTAACCATTCATCGTAGATCTTATATTTGTCTTAGTTAGTTACCAATGTTTAGCGGAAGCATTAGTTTTTATGGTTGAGCGGAAGCATAAAATAAGTAGGGAAATGGGCGCCAACACAAACGCCAAAACCAAAGAAAAACCCAAAACAATGTTTATAAATGAGACTCGATAAAAGATGTCTTGATCAATGCAAGTGAGTGCACCTAGAGCTCCTAGCATCCTGAGAAACATGTAAAGAAACAAGTGTCAACATTAAAGATGAGTGAGTTCACAGGTTTTCATAAATTCGTTTGTTCGGTTATGAGTTTATTTCCCCCGTTATCCCTAACCCGGGATAACGATTTAGTTCCATTATTCCCAACCCGGAATAATACCGATAGTTCCATTATTCCTCAACCGGAATAATAATGATGTTGGTTCCATTATTCCAAACCCGGAATAATATAGTTGTTGTTTCCATTATCCTCAACCTGGGATAATATAGTTGTTGTTTCCATTATCCTCAACCCGGGATAATATAGTTGATTCGTAATTAAGTTCAATGTTAACATATATAGGTAGCTAGCCTAAAGTTATGTCACGTAAGTGTTCGCGATCGAAGCTGACTGTTGTGCCTCCGTGTTGCCAGGCCTATCACTGACCATGGCGAAGTTAGGCCAAATTATTCACCCGTTGACCATACCCGGTCGGCTAGCGCGACTAGCTCGGATGGGGCTTGTCGGGCCCAGTAGTACTACTTATAATTTCCCCGCTATTAAAACCCAATACTAACGATCCGAGAGATTGTCGAGGACTTATGTGATATAGCTGCTTAGTGACCATAACATTACATTAACATCAACTTAGTTACCGAATAGTTATGTGACGTTAATTTCGTATAACGTAAAGAGATTGAGTTTGAAGAGTGTATACATGTTTCTCCCCCTGTTGTTTAAAAACCGGATAAAGTTAGGGGCCGTGAACTCACCTTTAGTTGCTCGGTTAGTGTAACACAGAAGTTGCAAATGATGGGACCGCTAATTGCGTCCTAATAAACCAATTGATTCCAAGTCAGTGTGTGAACACACTAATACAAATTCTACACATAATTTACGCACAAAGTGATACACACAATCAAAATTCCTAACACTCAAACATGCATGCAAGTATCCTCATGTGAACATAGTAATCAAAACAATTTATCATGAACATAATCCAATCCATGCAACACTTTGGTGCACATATTCACAAGTTATCAAATTTCAGCTTACATACTCATAATTCGGCTGTTTTCTAGGATTTTTATATAATATTTCCAACGTTCCAAAAATTCTAATTATTTTACAGCAGGTGAAAATCATACTGTAGAAATTTATATAAATTTTTCAAGTCCTAATACTTTACCAATTATCCATAAATATTAACATACTAGGCTGCAGTCAGATTCGTCGCTTTCTGACTGCAGTCCACGAAAGAATTTATTTAAAAATCACTGATCGTCCAACTAACAAAATTCCAGTGGGAGTTGCCCGGAAATTTCCATACCTAATTTCTGTACAAATTTCATGATTCGACTCCCTACAGATTATAAAATCCAACTCGATAAACAACTAACAAAATTTCAGGATTTTCACAGCTTTAGTCACTGATCTTAATTGGCCACTTAAAAATATCAAACGACTTCAGAAAAATATGAATCCAGCGCCATTAGATTCGTTATTCAAATCTCTACATTTTAGACTTTAGAAAATCCGTTTTTCGACAACTAACGACCGAGTTACAGCCAGTTGAAGTCGGCTGTAACTATCATTCAGCAAACTGTTTCAGTATTTTATCACAACTAATTCGCAATAACCGTCGATACAATGAACCTAGGCGATCAAGAACTGATTTTTCCAATCATAGATCAATACATATATCATATCCATGCAAACCCTAATCATAATCTCTAGTTTTTATAAGCAAAACACAGCCTATGTTTTCCAGATTTCGAACAAACATCAAACTTTCAATCTAGCATTAACAATCCGAAAACAACACAATCACTTCATTCAAACACCTATATCCGAATACGATCTTGTAAAAATGATAAATTCTAATCTTTAATGATAAGGTAAACGAACCGTGAGTGAGATGAGGAACCGATTGATCAAAGATAATTGCGACCGAGAAGATGAAGATGGAGTTGTAACAAGCTGCTTGCGGTCGAGGGATTGAAAGGAGGGCTGCTCGCGATCAAAGGGACAAGCGTAAGGCTGCCGACGTCTGATTAGATGCTAGGGTTTTGTGTGTTGTGAAGAAAGCATGCATGTGTTTGTTTATATAGGCGCAAGAGATGAAGAGGTTACGGTTTGGGTGTCTCGCGGCCGAGGGCTTGGGTGGGTCGGTTTGGGTTGTTTGCTCGCGGCATGGTTTGGGTTTAAGGTTTGGGTTCTAAACTTGATCCCCAAGTTTAGTTCCTTGAGTCGCAAGAAAAAGAGGCCGGCTGGTGTCGCGGTTCGGCTCGATTCATTTGTTTATTTATTACGTCTATACATTATAACTAACATAAAGCACGACTCGGATATCACATAATAACGTAGCACATAATTCATTCGACAAGTATTGCGTTTAAGTTATCCGAAAAACCGGGATGTCACAATTCTAATAGGGCTTGAACCTATGAAATCACATTCAATCCTTATGGATTACTATAGTGTCAAAGACAAGTGCTAATACTGTAGTGACTATTTTCGTATAATATACTTTGTCATACTTTGAATCTCCATTCTGAATGTTCCATTATCATCCTTAATCCTCATACCCTTTGTTTTCCTCTTTTAGGATAACTCGGCGTTCATCCCATCAAACAACTACCTTCACGGACTTGTCAAGTTAGAAGACTAGCAAAACCGTGAGTACACTCGACCCACTTTCGTTTATAACACTTTTGGGTGTAACGTGTTTACCATATACAAAATCACAACACTTAAACTTTATGAAATGCATAAACAATCCTATATCCATGAATACTTGAATCGTTTACTTGATGCTTATATCTTGGACCATTCTTATGTAATACGATAGTCATTAGCTTATCTTAAGCCTCCATTTGACATGCATAGCGCTATAGGAAGTAACGCATCCCCCTCCTCATGAAATCTAGAGGCCATGTTAAAATATCGTGTTTGCGTTAAGGGTTTGACTAGTAGTATTGCATGCCTTGTATATTCTCTTGTAAAATCATAGTTCCCATGAGGATTTGTTTAAACTTTATTCGTATACGTATGCTATGCTTAAACTTGTGTACTCACCTTTGCTTTTGCATTGAATTGTTATTTTAAAACAAGTTACAGGTTGATGGAGATGATGCTATGAAATCAAAGTAGCAAGGACTTGTATCAAATTTTGCCATATTAATGTTGTTATTTGAATTTCCCTTGTATTGTAATGACTCTTGCTATGAAATGAAATTTGAATTAAATTAAATATTGTCACATTTAGTTTTATGAGCAATGAGCAATCTATTTCGTCCCGCCTTGATGTTTCCGCCATCGGTTGGGGTTTGACAATAGTCCACCGCCACCAAGATGCACATAAACCCATTCGAACTCGGGAAAGGACCCATAAAGCTATACCCCACACATCAAATATTTCCACCAATAAAATGGGTTGCACCAACATTTCATCTCTCTTCGAAATACTACCCACCTTTGGTAATTTAAACAATGTCGGGCAAACTCACATGCATCCTTGAAACTTGTAGGCCAATAAAGCCCATATGTGAGGACACGGTATCCCGTATTTTGACCACTAAAGTGACCCCCACAAGCCGATGCGTGAGCATGGGTCAAGACTTCCAACACCTTCGTTTCGGAAATACACCTCTGAATAACTTGATCTGCCCCGATCTTGAAAAGATCCGGTTCATCCCAAATGTATTGTTTGACTTGGGCCATGAACTGTTGTCTTCTCTTCTTTGTCCAATGACTTGGAATTACACCTGTGGCTAGGTAATTAACATAATGATGATACCACGGTGCGGTGGAGACGGCTAACAATTGCTCACCGGGAAACCTTTCGTTGATCTCGGTCGTATCATCAACACCTTCCAACGGAATCCGGGACAAATGATCCGCCACTACATTTTCACAACCTTTTTTATCCTGGATTCCAAATCAAACTCTTGTAGAAGTAATACCCAATGAATCAACCACGGTCTAGCATCTTTCTTCTCCATCAAATAACGAACCGCACTATGATCCGAATACATGATCACCTTGCTCCCCCAAATGTAAGACCGAAATTATCCAAGGCGTACACCACCGCAAGCAATTCCTTTTCCGTGGTGGTGTAATTAAGTTGTGCCTCGGATAATGTCTTACTCGCATAGTAAATCACCATGGCTTTTAATCAACTCTATAACCCAAAACTGCTCCAATAGTGCTATCACTAGCATCACACATTCTCTCGAACGCTTCGTCCAATCCGGTGGTTGCAAAATAGGAGCTTTCACCAATTGATCCTTCAAAATGTTAAAAGCTTGAAAACACTAATTAGTAAAATCAAAAGAGACATCTTTTAATAGTTAATTACATAAGGGTTTGGTAATGACACTAAAACCCTTGATGAATCTCCGATAAAAACCCGCATGTCCCAAAAATGATCTTACCCCTTAACATTTTTCGGTGGAGGCAAAGATGAAATCACCCTTATTTTTGCCTTGTCTACTTCCATTCCCCTTTCCGAAATGACATGACCCAACACAATACCCTCTTGCACCATGAAATGACTTTTCACCCAACTTAGAACCAAGTTTGTCTCAACACATCTTTTTAAAACTTTTTCTAATTCGTCAAGACAAGACTCAAAAGTTGGGCCAAAAATGGAAAAGTCATCCATAAATACTTCAAGTGAATCCCCGACTATGTCCGAAAAAATACTCATCGTACAACGTTGAAAAGTGGGCGGGGCATTACACAACCCAATGGCATTCGCTGAAAAGCAAAAGTGCCATAAGGATAAGTAAAGGTGGTCTTGTGTTGGTCAACCGGGTGAATTACAATTTGGTTATACCCCGCATACCCATCGAAAAAACAATAATTTTTTGACCCAAAAGTTTTTCAATAATTTAGTCAATGAATGGTAATGGGAAATGGTCTTTGGAGGTATCGGCATTCAATTTTCTATAATCGATGCACACTCGCCACCAGGTGACCGGTCGGGTGGCGACTTGTTCACCGCTTTCATCTTTTAATTATCTGAATACCTACTTTCTTGGTACTACTTATGTAGGACTCGGCCAAGCACTATCAGAGATGTGGAGATGATCCCCGCATCCAACCATTTAAGTACCCCTTTCTTCACAACTTCCCTCAAATTGAAATTTCAACCTTCGTTGTGTCTCCCGGGTTAGCTTTGCATCCTCGGTGGTTATGATCTTGTGCATAACTATAGATGGACTAATACCTTTCAAGCTGGTAATCGTCCATCCTATAGCTGCCTTATTAGCCTCAACACCTTCAATAAACCTTGCTCTTGATCCGCATCCAAATTAGAGGCAATGATGACCGGTAATGTCTCATTGTCCCCCAAAAATGCCTATTTCAAATGACTCGGCAAGTCCTTCAACTCCACTTTCAGCGGACACTCCAATGAGGGCTTCGTGTCCGAGTTAATTTCAGCCGGTAGATTTCCAAATTGGTGGGTCCATGGTGGTCGGCCGTCTCGCACCGCCAATGCCTCTTGCTTTTGGTCCTCCACTATCAATGCACATATGTGTACCTGTTTATAAACATCACCAACACAAGTGTTCAAGGCATCTTCCTCATACTCGTGTGGGTCACACCTGTCAACTAAATCTGCCATGAAACACTCATCACCACCCAAAGAATTAGAAACGTTAGTGAAAACATTTAAACGCATTTTTCTATTTCCAAATGACATATCGACCGTACCATATCGACAATCAATAACGATGTCAGCGTTGTTCAAAAATGGTCGATCCAAAATGTCATTTTGTTGTTGAATTATGTCAACCGATGAGTAGTCCAAAACCAAAAAGTCAACAGGATAGTAAAATTCTTCCATTTTTACTATCACATCCTGCATAATCCCTCGGGGGAGCTTATGAGACAAATCGGCTAAAACAACCGCTGTCTCAACCCGTTTTAATGGACCAAAATCGTATTGGTCATATAACCCCCCCCCTGTAAAATACTTACTCCAGTTCCAAGATCTAATAACGCCCTCGACATTTGAAAATCACCAACTTGTATGTTTATTAAAGGTGTTCCCGGATCTTGGAGCTTAGGAGGAAGATCCCCTTTCAAAACCGCACTTACCCTTTCGGTTAAATCGACCCGTTTAGGCACTTTTTGTTGCCTCTTTTGAGTACACAATTCTTTTAAAAATTTGGCGTAAGCGGGGTACTTGTCTTATTGCCTCGAGTAAAGGAAGATTCACTTTTACTTGTTTAAAGACCTCCCACATTTCTTTCTTTTGAGGACCCCTTTTTGAAATAATATTTTTCCTACCCGGATCGACTAAAGCTGAAGGAAATGAGATTTGACTTGACCCCACTCCCTTGTCTTTATTATTTAAAAGTTCATTCAAACCCGGATATTCAATTATTTTCTCAAAAGTTGGTTCTTTAGAAACATTAATGGGTGAGGCATCTTCTCGTCACTTTCCACCCCTGTAATATCCTCAACCACCCCATCAACCAAACCCGGTGCAGGGTTAGTTTTATACTCTTTACCACTTCTCAAGTCACATACATGGTTAATTGGAATATTACGAGAAGAGTTATGGGAAGGATTTACCTTAGTGTCACTTGGCAATTGGCCCTTTTTTCTTTTTCAAATTTGCTACTTCGGTTGCAAGTTGACCCATTTGAGTGGTCAATGATTGGATAGCTTTATCACGGATTCATCTTTTTGCATGCGAACCTCATCAAGCTAATTTCTCCTTTGCATGTCTTGTTGCATAATCTTTAGCATATCCATCACTTCATTTCCACCCGATGCAACTTGACCCGAAGACCCACTTTGATCATTACCCAGTTGAAATTGCTTTTGAAATCCTGGCGTGTTCCCGTCCCGATGCGTACCTTGATTGTTGAATTGTTAGCGAGGAACATAATTTCCTTGGAAATTAGGATTGGCTTGATTAGCCAAATTTCCATAAGGAAAATTGGGATGATTTCTCAACCCGGGGTGGTAGGTGTTCGAATTCATATTAAAGTTCCTACCACCTCCCCTTTGAATTGAATTTACCTCCTCCACTTGCTCTTGAAACCCCAAACAATTATCCGTTGCATGACCAACTCGTTACAATTAATACACACATCGTATACTTGATTAGTGGTTTGCACTCCTCCATCATCCACCGCATGTACTTGCGGCCTCGTGATAACATGCCTTGCTTTTCGTGATGATTGCACTTTCCTTTTTGATGTAACCAACATTTGCTACAAGAAGGCCCAATCATCTTGCTCATAGTTGGTACGAATGTACAATTAGTGATCGACATCAAATCACGAGCATCCTCCAAATTAACCCCTCATTAAAAGCATTCAACAATTCCCAAAGAGCAATACTATGATGAGGAAAATTTTTTTAATCATCGTATTATACCTTTCGAACGCCTCATGAAACATCTCCCCCTAGTTGTTGTTGAAAACTTCTCAAACTTCATCTTGCATCATTGGTCTTTTGAGCCGTGAAAAACACTTCCAAAAACCTTTGTTGCATTTCAGCCCAAGTATATATGACGCGGAAGGCAATGTATAAAACCATCGTTTTGCTTTATTTTTCAAAGAAAATTGGAAAAGCACCAACTTGACATCATCCCATGATAAGCCTTGCCCTCTAATAGTGTTGCAAATCGAATCATAAGCTTCTAGATTGAAGTATAGTTCTTTCGTGGCCAACCCCTATACTTTGGTAAGCTTTGAAGCGCATTAGTACAAACCTCAAACGTTCCTCCATCTTGATTTTAAGGGATCACCACCGGAGAAGGGTTGTTAGTAATAACGAGTCAAAAATGAGCTTCAACTCCCCATACCATTTCTCTATTATGCCTTCTCGGGACACCCAAAGGCACTCTTGGTTGACCCACTTACCTTGGCATTTGCCTTTGAGGTGAAAATTGTTGAGGTGGTGGTGGAGGCATTTGTTGTCGTGGCATTTGTCTTTGAAATTGTTGCCCTTGTGGAGGAACTTGTTGTTGGAACACTTGTGGTTGTTGTCTACAACCTCTTGAACATGTTCCGATTGTTGCCTTTGTGCATAGACAAATCCACCTTAAGTTCCCATTTGAGTTCCGTCACCCCCCCCCCCCATAAATCAACCTTCCTCATCATACCCTTCGAATTCATACTCAAACCCATCACCATAACCATCTTGTCGCGTACCCATAGGTTATATAAAGGAATGTTGTTGGTATTGTAACCTTGGTTACGATTGTGGTGGTTGAAAACGTGGTGTGGCATGGACTATTGGTGGGTTTTGTTGAAACAAGAGCGGTTGATTATGTTGGGATGATGATTGACCAGATGTTGGGAAAATTGGCTAAGAGGTGGAACGGTGGATGAAGGTTGGTAACTAAAAGTATGTTGGGTGCTCATAGGAATTATGGTGTTGGTAGGTTTCAATTCGCTTGATGATGTAGAAATGGTTGTAGAAATTGGAGAAGGAGTGGTTGGCATTGTTTGACCCGTAGTGGGAGTTGGTGGATCCATGGTATTTTTCGGTGTAGTAGGAGACCCAATGATTTTGTTCTCCCGAAGTAAGACTCGGTTTCTTCTCAACGTTCGTTTAATCGCAGGATCAAATGCTAGTGGTGATGACTTGTGAGAGCCATGCATACACCAGTAAGTACCTGCACACTAACACAACTAGCGTAAACCCGAAAATAACAAACAAAAAACTACAAAAGTTAACACACGTTGCGCACTACTCCCTGGCAATGGCGCCAAAATTTGACGCGAGGTCGAAGTCTAACTTACACTAAATAGATAGTGGTGAACGCAGGGAGTTTGTGGAAACTTTGTTTACTATGCAGTTTGCGAATTAACTAAATTAAATCTACAGTGCAGAAAAGTAATTTCAATTATTTGGTTGTTTGGTTTTTAAAACTAGAGTTAACTAAAAAGCACTTAACAAAGTTTTGATTCAGAGATGAGAGGATATGTTCTCCCTCGCTTTCAGGTTTCTAGGAATGATAATGTGAAAGTTTAATCTAAGATGAACTACATAGACATAGTTAGTGAATGTGTGTTTGATTGTGATAAAAGGGGACTAAGTACTTGGATTACAATAATGCAAGGTAGTCACCCAATAACCAGTTTATTATAGCCACCCCGAATCCCTCCCAATAAATCCCGATTGCCTATGGCACCAAGAACTGATGGTTTAGAATACGATGTTCAACAATATAAAAAATTACAAATCAAACACATAAACACCATAGTAATATAATCAAACTAATTAAACACTGTCTCAGAAATAACATAAACAAACACAAAACATTCAATTCGAAACCCTACAATCTGAGGGAAAACATACAAGAACTTAGCCACACATTGTTCGGTTGATCATCACTTCAATTTCGTTGTTCATACAAATCATATGTGGAATAGCTATGTAGAAAAGCCCAAAATAGTGTTTTTGACACCCCAAATTCGCCCCCAAACTGCTCTGAACCGAAAACAATGATAAGATGTCCAAAGGTCACGACCACCAACAATCGAAATGGGAGTTACACTTTTCCCGTCAGGCTCCACCGTAAGCTACGGTAGCCACCATAGATTACGATGGACATAAGGATGCCTACGGTAGTTTCCAACTGTCTTACGGTGAAAAATATTGACTCAATACCTACCGTAGCTTACGGTAGCTACGGTAGGCACCATAAGCTAGGGTAGTGCCTAGCTCAGCCTCCTTAGTTTTCTTAAAGACTTCCATCTTTCCCTTCTTTCATCCGCTAATCTTTTATACCTTGTGCACCTGAATTGATAAGTAAACTGTAGTTATCCAATTCTAGATAATAACCCAGTTAAACATGTGGTTTTTATACCATTTAGAGTACTTAAGGGTTGTCCTACGGTCCACCCGTCAGTTCAAAAACTAGAAAAAAATAAGATGAAGGAGTCAATGTTGCAGGGATATCTACGAATATTATTTTAATATTTATTTGAATTTTGTTTTCCATATGTATCTCTTTGATAGTTTAGCATATATATATATATGTATATTGTATATATAGGGGTTTTAGGGTTTATTGTTGGTTGGTTTTTGAGTATTGATTATTATAAAGAACACCTATGAGGTTTCTTGAAGCTTTTGATTAATCTTTAGGTTTTGAGCCATTAGATCACTATCGAAACTGCATCACTCAATTATTAGGAGGTTAAGCAACCACTACATGGAAGGGAAGGAGGTGATCTTTAGGTTAGAATGATGGAGGATTAAATTTCAAACTTTTAATTTACAAGCCAATATATAATATCATCTCCATATCTCGCGTATTAAATTTGAAGCTTTCACTTTCTAACCCAATATACCATATCATTTTAATATCTCGTATCTTAATATTATCTTTATATCGCATCTTAATACTGCATAAAAATGACATTTTTATCCAAAAATTGTATTTTAATTTAGTATAGATGATATCACAAGACGTAAAAATACCCAATAAGTGTTGTTTCAGTACAAACATCTTATAATTAAGGCCCAAACCCCACTAAAAAGTGTATATGTATCAAAACTAGTAAAAGTACTAAATACATAGCTTATGACTTAAATACATGCTCTATTGTGAATGTTACACTGCAACATCGAGAAAACCACAAAAACGAATATGAAATGAAACCGGCACTTACTTGGCATACCAACCGCAAGATATAGCAAAGAAGATATTGACACATATTTTACTTAGATCTCGAAAACCATAAAATGAAATTTGAAGACAGTATCATGTGATGCGTAAAAAAATAAAAAATAAAAGTAAATGTTTTCAAAAGTAAAATGAGTAACCAAAAAAATAGTAAAGTTGAAGCTAACGTCACCACATACTAAAATTAATAGTATCAAAACCCTCATCCCTGATATTCTATTAATTAAAAGCAGCACTGCTGGTTTTTCTTTCGTCTTTGACCAACTTGACCACTTGTGGAATATGTCATAAAAATCTATCAAGCATTAATATTCAAGTTGTGTAAGAAAATGATATTTTCTTGAAGGTATTCCTTGAAGCTACATGCTGAAAGCCATTTAGATAAATTTCTTTTTGATCTTGGACTATTAATAAGTCTATTTTGAGTATACATATCCATTCAAGATCCACTTCAGTGTATCATGATTGTTTTAATTACAAAAACTAAATATCCCTAACTTATTCACAAAATAAAAAAAATGCAAAACTCCATTAAGCCTGCACACACCTATGGCAAAAAGACACTCCTCTCTCCAACCAAACACCAACCCCTCCACCTCCACCTCCACCGCCACCATCAATGACATTGGATCCAACCTTATTTTGTGGGTTCACATGAGTTTAGAAAAAAAAATCGAATAAGTTAGTGAGAAGCTTGTATGATTTGAAAAAAATTAGAGAAAATCTATCAAAACGAACCTACTATAAAAAGTTCCTGGATCTACAACTACCTACCGTCTTTTCTTCTACGACAGCCACACCCGCCCCCACCACTTTAAAGACAACCCATCACCTCACTCTCACTTTGTGTCTATAGTACCTCTCTCTTCACAAAGTCGTCGGAAAACTCCAACCGGTTTCTTCTCCTTAGTCCAGATTTGTGATCATCGGGGTTTGAACCTTAGATCAATACCGGAAGGGCTGGCTCAACCCTTTTGGGGCCCATGGCAAAGTAAAAAAGCAAGTCTTTTTCACATGTTTCTTACCAGATGGTATATGATCAAATGACTCCGATGATTGGCAGTACAAAAATCCCGTCTATTCAGAACCAAAATTGTTTTTGCTGTCTCTCCGTAGAACAAATGTAACAAAGGCAAACATCCGTTTCTGTTGATATATTATCCTCACGAGTCAAACTGGTCCAAAAATACATGAAGACTTGAGGACAACAAGAAACTAACTATAACCATGTAATTAATCACATATATTCCATCAGAAGTTCATCACTTTGTTCAAAATGAATAAGTTGCAAATGAGCCAGTAGCAAGCACAAATATAATAAAAGACGCGAGAGAAATGATTAATATAAAACAATGTGTTACGATCCGATCCGTCAGTTGTGTGAAGCAACCTACGTTTGAATATTTGTTCTTTGCATTTGTGTTCCCATGTTCTGCATGTTCTCCCACGTAGTTATCTAGTTAATCTAGAATAGTTTAAGTTTAGATTTTTGTTTGCATGTTTAATTGTAACTATAACCCACGTTTCCTTTATTGTTGCTTGATGTTTGTATTTATACCCCTTCATTTAGTTAATGAAAAACAAAGAAAAATTGCAGAAGTTTCTTGTCTTTCATCTCTTGAATTCTTGGAGCTTGACCCCTCTAAAGATTATCTATGTTTGGAGCTTGATCCACTATCACAATGACCTGAGCATGCATTGATATATTACATTGTTCTTACAAGTTACTTCCTTTCTCGATGAGATTTTTTGAACCCTGCTTTTATATGCCTTATTAGCTAATGATGCCCTGATCACAGGGGCGGACCTACTAGTATGTGTGGGTTGGCGGCCGCACCCTTAAGTTTTCTTTTTTAGTGTTATACGCATAGTCACAGAATTCGCTAGGTTGCCCACGATTTGCGATCCAGTTCGCGCGATCCCTTTCGCGGTACGTTCGCGATCCCGGATCGCGATTTCGAAGTTGAAATTGGCGTTCCCAACTCATCAATTCAATCGTATTGGGATCGCGATTTGCTTGAATTCGAAGCGCGTATTCAAGTACATCGGAACATCGAACCGAACCGAAACTGGAAAGTCACTAATTTGTAAAGTCCCTCCAATCTCGATTCTGGATGTGTATTCATGAAATCAAGCCTTAGGATGAAGCATTTGATGAAAGAGATGAAGAACAGAGGTACTTGAGAGAGAGCGGCTGCAATAGGATGTAGTTTGAGAGTAAACCCTAATTTTTTGAGAACACGTCTTTTAAGTTATGATTGGTTTTTAGAATGGCCCTATAAGTTCATTAAGTTGGGTAATGGGCTTAAATAGTTTTTTTGGGCCTAGTTTTAACACCACACCTTAAGTTACTTATAAAAAATGATGTAAAGAAAATAGCACGAACTTTAACCGGTACATCGTACTATATTATATGGTACATCGTACCAGAACGATCCAAATGAACCTACCCACCCTCGTACCGAATTTTAGGGACCTAACGAATTCCGATCCTGTTCCACGTTCTCGTACCGGAGCGTACCACGAACTATGTGACTATGGTTATACGTACTGTGTGAACTCGCCAGATCTACATCATTGGTGGTCGGTGGCGGTGCAAGGATGGTCTGACGAAGTGCTCCGATAACTCAAAAGGCGACTAAGAATAGAGAAGAAGAAGATAATGAAACGGCTTGATATTTGTGTTTGGCTTTTTAAAACAAATGAAATGGTTGTGGGCTTTTGCTTTAAAACAAAACACCAAAAGCCCAATAATGACTTGGCTCGTGTTGCATGGGAAGGGGGAACTAGTCATTTTTGTTTTTTTTTTCTTTTCTTATTGATTATAGTTATTGTTTGTTTATTGATTTAGTATATCTTAGTTCATATATAGTATAATATTTTTACCGTACAGACTTACATAGTTGATTATTAAAGTTTAAAATATATTATTTAGTTTAGGATTTATTATTTTGGTTTTTCATAATCTTATTACTAATATTTATTATTATTTCTTATATGTATTAATTCATAACAATGAGCAATAGTAACTTTTTTTGTTTTCTTATGGTTTTGTCTTTTATGTTTTTTTTCATATATATTAACTTTAAAATTGTATTTATGTAATAAAACTTTGGTTTTGCTATGATTTTGTGATTAAGTTAAATTAGTTTAGTTTTTTTTTTACAAAAGTTAAATTAGTTTATTTTTTTATAATAGTTTTGTTTTACTTTTTCTTGGGTTTGGTTTTTGTTTAGTTGCTACTTAGCATGATGTTTGTTGGTCACATTAGGTCTGTTTTTTATACCCTCAATTTTTTAATATGTGTCCGTATACATATGCATTCGTCTACGGTTTATGTCATGTGGGTCACTAGATGTTAAAAAATCATGATTTTATTTTACGATTTTTCTTGATTTTGGTCTTCGTTTAGTTGATACTTAGCACGACTTTACACCTCTCGCCCCGCAACACTGGTAGCATGGTTTTACGCCCCCTACTCCGCAACGCGAGGGGTTATGACTAGTTATCATTATAGATAAAAAAAACTCAAACTAAACACTACGTTTTATTATTTGGGTTTGTTATAACTTATAACAACGTTTGGTGTACTTTTATTTGATTATATAAAATTTGGTTTGATGCATTTTTATATGATCTGACCCGATCCAACCCGACCGGGCAAACTGCATATATATATATATATAGGCTTAGGTTCAAGAGTGAACACTTGTGTATTTGCGAACTGTGCGAACTAATCCTGACCATACACATGTGTAGATCAATGGCCATGATTGATGATGAAATACACTAGTGTATTTTATGATTTGATGATGAAATCCTAGCCATACACTTGTGTAGATCAATGGTCAGGATTTGTTCACTCAGTTCGCAAATACACTGGTGGTCACTCTAGAACCCTACCCTATATATAGGTAAAAGATAAAACGAAAACTCACTTGAGTTGAGAAAACTCAAGAAACCCCTATGTAACATTTTTTTCTAGAAAAATAAGGAATGTAACATAAACGTACTTAAACATTTTTTTATAAAAAAATGTAAAAATCACCTACTTATTTTTTTTGTGTACGTATATATTATGTAACATCGAATTTTTAACATTGAAAAAAAAATTGCTCGTGCTTTTTTTGTTTTTCTTTACAAAAATGTTCAAATATATGTATGTTACATTCCCTATTTTTTAGAAAAAAAATAAAAATGTTACATGGGATTTTTAGAAGGGTTTCTTGGGTTTTTTCAACTCAAGTGGGTTTTCATTTTATTCTTCCCCTATAATATATATATATATATATATATATATATATATATAGGGGTAGAGGATCATGTACAAAGTGTGAGAAGTGTGAGAGATATTGTGGAGATGATATGTGTCCTCAATCTAAATTAATTTAAAAGGGTAAACATGTAATTTTCTCATTAATTTAATTAATTGATAACCTTCCATAAACGCCACCCTTCAATAACCGCCACTCATTGATTATTCGTATGGTGTTTTAAACTTGCATTCATGGTGTTTTAAACATGTAGCCCAGTATGTGTTCTTCGTATGGTGTTTTAAACCTGCATTCATGGTGTTTTAAACCTGTAGTTCAGTATGTGTTCTTCGTATGGTGTTTTAAACATGCATTCATGATGTTTTAAACCAGCAGTGCAATATGTGTTCTTCGTATGGTGTTTTAAACATGCATTCATGGTGTTTTAAACCTGTAGTTCAGTATGTGTTATTTGTAATTTTTTTTGTCTATATAAATATAACAATATGGTACTCATATTGAAGATAAAAAAAACTCGTTAATATGATGTAATTTATTTTTTTTAAACATTACGTATAAACAGTTATTGACGTTAAAAAATGGGTGGAAGTTACATGTGCATTAAAGTTGATGGCGGTTTTTTTATTTAAAAATACAATATAAAAAGACACTATTACCCCTAATCTAGCCAAATTAGTCAAAAATAAAATATAATTTACATTTTAAGCCCTTCTTGATCTCAACTATTAACTACAAGATCTAAGGGCTTAAAATACTTCTTACACTTCTCACAAAACCACCCTTTTTTACACTAACCCTACCCAATATATATATATATATATACACATATATATATATATATATATATATTGGGTAAGGTTCATTTGAGAACCACCTTTATTGCGAGAGTCGTGAGAATCATCTTTTTGCAAAATAAGATCTAAAAAAATCAAAAAAACACTTAAAAAAATTAATATTTTTTTAAAAAAAATCGCTATATTTCGTTTCCAATTTTTTCTTCGAGTAACAGTTATCCATGCACATGTGCATATGTATCATAACTTCGACAAATTCCGTAATACATTATCAATAGTAGACAATTACACTTTAATTTACAATATCATCCGTAATACACTACTTTTTTACATTATCAATATTCAAAATGCACATGTGATCATTATGTATAACCATTATATAACGTGTTTTGAATGATGAAGTAGGGCCAGATACATGTTTTTGGTTAGTTATATCTAGTGGTTGATAGTTTGGTTATAGTTGTCACTTTATGATTTAATATGTTGATTGGATGGTATAAAGGGTGTTGATATACATGTAATAAAATGAAAATATTGGTATTGGTATTGTATTATAGATGGTAGGAGGTAATGGTATTGTATTATGGATGGTAGGAGGTAATGGAAGTGTATTATGGATGGTATGATAGATGAAAGAGAAAGTGTATTCAAATTAATGTACCAAAACCCCTTATTTCGTGTTGATACATATAGATGCACATGTGCATTTCTAATAGTCGTAACGTAAAAAGTAGTGTATTACACATGGTAATGTAAATGAAAGTACAATTGTCTAATATTTGTAACGTATTACGGAATTTGTCGAAGAAATGATACATATGCACATGTGCATGGTAGTGTATTATGGATGGAATGATAGATGAAAGGGAAAGTGTATTCAAAGTAGTCTACCAAAACACCTTATTTCATGTTGATACATATAGATGCACATATGCATTTCTAATATTGGTAACGTAAAAAATAGTGTATTACACGTGGTAGTGTAAATCAAAGTACAATTGTCCAATGTTTGTAATGTATTACGGGATTTATCAAAGAAATGATAAAAATGCACATGTGCATGGATAATTGTTACTCATTTTAAAAAAAAAAATTATTGTTGAAGAAATATAGCGAATTTTTCAAAAAACTATTAAAAAAATAAAAAATTTTGGGTGGTTTTTAGTTTTTTTTTAGGTATTTTTTGATAGTTCTCGCAATAAAGGATGGTTCCTGACGGATCCTTCTCCTATATATATATATGGATTGAGTAAAATGTGAACCACATTGCGTAGTGAGAACCGTAACAACCAGTATTAACTATTGCTCAAAGGTTTTTAGATGGATAAGATTAAAAAGACAATAAAGTAAAGTCTTTATTATGCTTTAATTAATAAAATTTTGTTTTTAGTGAGATAAAGGCAATTAGGTATTTTACTATATATTAATGATTGGTCTCATTAATATGATTTATTTAATATGATTAATTTAATATGATTTAATTTTTACTATATATATTAGTAATTCATCAAAAACTTTGATTTAATTTTTACAATAAAATTTAATAAATAAAAAATATAATATAATTTAATTAATGTGATTTACGCGCTGGTGTAAAACTTTTTTTACGAACGGTTTTAATCTTTTTTTACGCGCCGGTTTTACACTTTTTTTACGCACCAGTTTTAAATTTTTTACGCGCAGTTTTAAACTTTTTTACGCGCCGTTTTTCAATTTTTTATACGCGCCGCTTTTTAAGTTTTTATACGCACCGGTTTTCAACTTTTTTACGCGCGGTTTTAAACTTTTTTTACGCGCCGGTTTAGAACTTTTTTACGCCCCCGTTTATAACTTTTTTTACTACCCGGTTGTAAACTTTTTTACGCACCGGTATAAAAGTTTTTTTACACGCGGTTTTAAACGTTTTTTTCGCGCCGATTTAAAACTTTTTTTACGTGCGGGTTTAAACTTTTTTTACGCGTCGGTTTAAAAAATTTTATACACGCGGTTTTAAACTTTTTTAGGCGCCGATTTTAATTTTTTTTTACGCGCGGTTTTAAACTTTTTTACACACGGTTTTGAACTTTTTACGCCCCGGGTTTTAAAAACATACAGAGTAAAAACAAATAGATAACATTTTCGATATTTTTTTTATTTTCTAATAAACATATAAGACAAATATAGGTTGCATTCTATAAATAGCTTTATGTCATAATTTGGGAAAATATAGCAAAAAGAAATAGATATTAGTTTTGATATTTTTGTATTTTCTAAATTTCGTAATATTTTTATTGTTCTAATGTAAAACCTAAGATATTTTTTCTCAATTTTAAATATAAAAAATTATAAAAGAGATGAAAGGAGAGAGGTATTATGATGTGATTTAGAGATAAGAGAGATGTTATATGATATTGAGAGAAAAAGACTGAAATATCCTTTTGAATTAAATTAATTATAGGTGATGTGTTAAAATTCTATTGGATGAGAGGAGTTCTCATAGTTCTCGCAACTGGGGTTGGTTTTCATTTGAACTTGTTCCTATATATATATATATAGGGGTCGGTTAACGTACAATTTTGCTTAACGTACGCTAAATAGTTTCAACATGCGAATTTGTTTTCTTAACATGCATATTTTTTTATCAACATGTGTCTTTTTTTCCTTAACATGCGATTCTTTATTTTTTCCCACATGCGATTTTTTATATTTTTAACATGTGGACTATCCTTTTCTTATACACTTGTAGATTTATCTCCCAACACAAATCCACATGTAAACCCAATATCTTTATGTGATATCTTTACAGTGCAAGTTAAGTAAAATTGTACAATACAATTTCTCTCTCTATATGTATACTATATTAATAAGCATATCCAAAGGGCAGAAATGGTCATCTGCCACTTTTCCAACATTTACAACCCTACAAGCTTATTGTACAACCTTTGATGCATACAACATCCACCAATCCATCAAACCAAAGAAAACAACACGGGTCATCAAAATAGGGATTCCTGGACAAAACCTACGCCGCTCCTCTCCTCATCTTCTCCCTTTTCTCTCCTCATCTTCTCCCTCTCTACATCCGACACCAGAATCGACTTCCTCATTATCATAACCACCATCTCCTTTCTTTAAATTGCATTTTGTCATCAGACATGTCTGGATCTATCTTATCCTTTAAAAAAGCAATTATTTTTTGCATATGGTTGTTACGAAGTCAGACATGTTTGAGATTTAATAAACGTGTAGCAAGTTGAAAAATGTTTGTCAAGTTTCTTCTGGATATGTGTTACCGGCAGGTTCGTTATATTGTAACAAAATGATAATATCTATACTATCAATAAGTGCAGATTTTGGTGACTATTTTTTTCCGATTTTGGCTCCAATGATGTTTGAAAATGGTCGTTGTTCGTTTTTAGACGTAAAAAGGGGAGGTATCTCCACATTTGGCTAATTGATCTACATTAGAGGGTATACTTTTCGGTCAATAATTTAGAATTTCAGATTAAATTTATTATTACACTTGCATGACATATGTTCTTTTACTTGCATGACATATGTCCTTTCCTTCAGCTTAAAATGTTATAATATGATGATCTGTAAGGAACGGTAAAGCTCTTCAAGTGAGGGTGCTAATCAAAACAGGCTGAAAGAATCCGAATGCCTATTCCATGAGGTGAGCCATGAGCATCTGGTTTAATTTTTAAAGTAGTTTTGTATAAATTTAAAGAGGATCGCCTGAATCTACGTAGGTGGCAGGTTTATTATATTTACCGATTTCAATTAGTCTTTCCAACCTTTCTGATTTAGGTTTCTTGCAGACATTCACTCGACTATTGTACGAAAGGTTGCTTCTAAGTATCCCGAACATCCCTGGATCTTGTCTGGAAAGTCATTAGGTTCAAGGTAACGGTTAGATGTTAAAACTGTTATTAATCGTGAGTTGCATTAAAAGTGTCACTAAAACGATGTTATTTGATCCGTTGCAGAGTCAGTTGTATGGTAGCTGCAGAGAAAGATATTGAGGCTTCAGCTGTAGTATGCTTAGGATACTCACTTAAGGTTCGCTACTAAACTGCTAATTAGGATTAATCTATGATAGGGATGAAATATATTTAAAATATAAGTGAGGATGGGTACAAGGTACCATGGGTATTAAAAAGTTGGCCTTTTTGTTTATGTTAAAATGGATGGGTTAAAATGGGTTTGTTTTTTAAGATGCATCAGATAACTAGAAATAATAATTACAACCATATTTATTGTTGTCGAAACAAGTGACGAGGGTTGGGTTGAATAGTGTTTGAAACGTCTTCAGGTCATAATGGTTTTTTTTAACTCGGATGAGCATAACTGGTGAAACCCTTTGGTATAAATCAGCTGTTGAACTCCATTCTGTTAAATATGGAGGAAACGTGACCCAAAAGAACCTGGAGGAAGTAGGGAGCGTGTTGATTGTTGACCAGTTTAGATCCAGGGTATTCCATGGTCACCGCAAAATCTTTTTCTCAAACGTTTAATGAACATGTTCCCTTGTAACGCACCTCCTATTCAGTTTTCTTCCTCGATGGGTGGTGGTTATTGTAATCCTATGTTTAATCTAAAAAACCATAAATGTTAATAATGATGATGTAATTGTAGTCCTCATCGCTCATTGTGAGACCCGCAGAGGTAAAGCTAAGGCATCAAAAGCACCAATCCCGAGGCCTCAGCTGAATTTTGATGCGGCACTGCGTGATCAATTGGTTGTGGGTAAAACTGCTGAAAATTTGGTTGCTGATGGTAAAGAGGAAGAAGCACAAGCCTAGTAGCATTTATATGAGCCATTTAAGGCGAAACATAACCCAAATTGACCCGTTTTCTGTAGCTATTTCTTGATGTGATATCTTGTGGTTTCATGTTTAATGACATGCTTGATTAGGGATGAGCATATGATACTGGGTACCGGTACTGAACCGTACCGGGTATATTCGGTACCGGTACCGGTTTCTATTTTCCCCGTTTTTTGGTAGCGGTACCGGTATTTACGGGTAAAACATCGGTAAGTACCGGTACCACTTTTTCCGATTTTTTCGGTACCGATTCGGTACCGAACGGGTAAGTACCGGTACCGGTACCACTTTATCGACGAAATATTGGTCAAATACCGGTCCCATACCGGTCAAATATCGATGAATATCGTGATATTATCGGTACTGATATTCTGACCGATATTTAACTACATAGTGTTCTGATTGCTTTATTTTCGTGTTTCGTTTTTGTGAGGTGTGAGTGTGTTTTCCTTTCTGGGGATGGGTTCAGGTTTAAGAAAAAACAGGTAGTAGTATTTTGGTTCGTATCAAGGGGCTGTTTTGTCAACTTTATGTAGGTCCCCTGATTTAGTTTAGTTCAAGTGGCCTTCTATATCTGTTTTAAGAGGGAGGCACTTTATGCATTTCATAGGTTTTGTAGTTACAGGTCAAGTTCCATATATGTGATGTCCTTCACTTGGTCGTTGGTGTTTCATGGTTCTATTGGTTCCTCCTTTCTTGCCGGGTGTGGATCTCTGTTGTATGCCCTATGCCTTCTTGTTATGTCCATAAGCTAGGATGTAGAGGTCGGCATGGATAGGTTTTGCTCTATACAGCTTGCTTCAGTATTATTTGCTTTTAGTGTAGGGGATTCAAAGGAAAATATCATGAAGATGGTTTCTTTGAGGTAAAATGCATAAAAAGGGTAAATTAGGGCATTTAGAAATATAATCCACAGAGGTGGTATTCTCTCCCTTCAATTATATAGACTTGTGTTGTGTTCAGGTTCATGTGTCTGCACCGCTATTGGGTTTTATCGTGTTTGGGGTTGTATCAAGTTTTGGGTTGTATCATGTATGGTGTTCGTAAACAAAACAATCTGGTAAAAAACTATAGATAACCAGATCGACCTGCAGATCTTGAAGAGGTACCTGCTACTTCTGCTGGATTGTTGATGCTGGATTGTTGAGGAATCACCGCATCCAAATTGCCATAAGGTAGTTATTCTTTTGCTGGATTGTTGACGAATCACCTGCTACTTCTGCTGGATTGTTGATGCTTGATAGTTATCCTTCAGTTGTGGTCTCATGATCTTGACAACTTATCTGCATTAGCAATATTAAATATTTACTTTTGGTCTCACACAGGCTAAAAAACCACATCTTTTTTAACATCACTAGGAGGGTATTGAAAATTTGCACTTTTTTTGTATTGTTACCCCTGGACTGGTAATTTCTTTTATTCTTGTAAACAATATGTATTTTTCACATCAAGTAACTCTGGCATTTTGGCTTCTTAACGTGTTTTCAGTCATGCATTTTGTTGGAAATAACTGGCTCAAAACCCTCAAGACACAAGGATTTTATGATCAACTTGATCAAGTACTATGAACCAAAACAAAACAACCAAATAATTACATAACCTAACTCATCTATTTATACTAAACTAATTACTTGCTAAACAAGCTATCCTAAACCAATACCAACTCTAATACTTATATAACCTGTTAATAAAATAACTAGATAAATATATCACTTCAAACTAATAATCATCTTTATACAATTATCTATTATTAATTATTTTCTTCTCTTTATCGGCTCGCTATCTTTATATTTTATTCTGCTTTATCTTATTACATAATTTTATCTCTAACCATTAGGATTAACTCTTCATTCTCCCCCTTAATCCTAATGTGTTCCTCCTAAATCTTGAATTCCAAGCAAGACCCGTCTTTGGTCCACTGACCTGTTAACGATCCTCGAGTTCTTCCACTTCACAGCCAAAACGTTTCCTTGCTTTTCATACTCTCTTGGCAACCCCGCTTCTTGCTTCTTCTCAAGACCATATGCTTCGACCATAATCTTGATAATGAAAATTATGAATTTCATCTTTCTTTTTCGTTGCTAATTTCAAACAATAGCAAACCTTTTTCCTTGCACAACTCCTTTTCTCTTTTCACTTTTGAATTACAGATCTATAACCGAGCCACTTTGGAAGTAGACTTAAATCTATTGACTTCCTTATCCATCCACCAATCTAATTACCAAGATTTCAATTAATTTGGAATTATTAATTACGAATATACCCCAAAAGCAATCTGTACTTGGTAATCCACGCACAATATTGTAATTCAAACACGATTCACCCGGTAGAACTTTCTCCTCCACCGTCCTTGTGTGCTTCTCTTTAATTTTCTTCTTCTATTTTACAGAAAATTAATCACACCAAAATACCGTACTTCTTTTGGTTCCTTCCTAAGATTGCTACCAATCTTTAGCAACTCATCGATTCACTCAGATTTCGACCGGTCTTGCTCGATTCACTAAGATTTCGAGTCTTCTTCTCTCTGTCGATCCACGAAGGTTTTCGACTTCACCGGGTTGATTTGCTTTAGTTCTTCTCACTCCCCCTTGATCGTTACACGCTCTTATACCAATTGTTGGAAATAACTGGCTCAAAACCCGCAAGACACATAAGGATTTTATGATCAACTTGATCAGTACTATTGAACCAAAACAAAACAACCAAATAATTACATAACCTAACTCATCTATTTATACTAAACTAATTACTTGCTAAACAAGTTGACGTGTGCGTGTATATACATATTTTTACAATGAATTTTGCACACGGTTCGGTTTTAAATTTATAAAAATGATTTATACTTCAACATTAAAACACACACGAAAGGGTAAGTGTACCCGGTCATATATGTATTAAAGTACCGGTAAGAACCAAGTATCGGTCCATGGATACGGGCGTAAGCAAAAGTACTAAACATTTGTCGTTACATTACCGGTAAAAATGAGATGTGGATAATTTGTTTGGAAAAATATATTTCTGAAAAAATAATAAATCATGAACATAATAAGTAAAAGATATAACCTTGCTTTACGAACAACTGAAACATGTTAACTAAGTCGGTTTTGGCACTTTAACACTCGGTCAATTTTCTATTTTTAAAAAGACAATTAGTTTCCCTTTCGAGAATCCTAACATGACAACTTTTCGGAAAGTTAAAACGATAGACACACTTTAACCACCTAAAATTGTTCTTTGACGCCCTTATTGATAAATGTTTATGAAAATCCCTTAAAAATAAGTTAGTCACCCGTTAAGAGTTTTCTAACCGCACTTTATCGAGGAAAGTAACACCGATAAACACAATGTGACCACCAAGAAAAGCATAACCTAGATTAAATCACAACCGAGCCCATTTTATAAACCTTGAACACGACTTTGTTTAGAAAAGCAATTTTGACCGAAACTACTAACTAAACTTAGATTATGACAAGAGTTCATTACGACACCATCCTACCCGTTAAGATTTTTACGTGAAGGAAAACATTCTTGATTAACCTTAATTACCTCTTATGAAACCAATTCACATTTCTAAGCTCATGGTGTAAACATTTTAACTAGTTAATAGTTTACTAGTAAGTGATTAATTAAGCTTCTTTTTGCAAATATCTTAACTAACCAAATACTAATTGTCACACCCCAACCGACGGCGGAAACATCGAGATGAGACGGAAACGAGATTGCTCATTGCTCACAACGCTAATAAATGACAATATTTAATTAAATCCAAATTTCATTTCACAACATTGTCAAATACAACATGAAGCAATACAATAAGTTCATAAAACATAACAAAATTTGGTACAACATTTATAAATCTAACGTCTAAAATGTGTGTATCTAAGTCCTTGCTATTTCGATTTCATAGCATCATCTCCTTCAACCTGTAACATGTTTTAAAATAAAGTAAATGCAAAACCAAAGGCGAGTACACAAGTTTAAGCATAGCATACGTATACGAATAAAGTTTTAACAATCCTCATGGAAACCAAATCTATACAAGAGCAATATCAAGGCATGCAATACTAATAATCAAACCCTTAATGCAATCACGATGTTTTAACATGACCTCATGAATAACACGATGGAGGTGGATGCGTGAATTCCTATACCGCTAAGCATGTCAAACGAAAGCTAAAAATAGTTAATGACTAAAGCATAGCATAACGAATAGCCCAGACAAGCAACAAGTATACGATTCAAGTAGTCATGTGTATAGGATTGTTTGTGTGTTTCGTAAAGTTTAAGTGTTTGTGATTTTTGTATATGGAAACATGTTACACCCAATAAGTGATATAAACAAAAGTGGGTCGAGTGTACTCACAAAATTGCTAAGTCTTCTTTGGAGATCCCACGACGAGTTGATGAGTTGGAGAAAGGGACACCGATGCCACCTTAAATGACAAACGAATGTGTATGAATAATCGAAAATACGACGGGGGATTCGAATCGGAGTTGAAAGTACATGTATGTATGTCACGGGATTTATGTAATGATTTCTAAAGTTAAATTCGTCAAAGGTGTCGTAAAAGTGTTATCAAAATGATACATTATATATATATATATTTTTGGCGAAAGGTGTAAAAGATAAACACGTATGTTTTGATCGGAAGTTTAATAGGAAAAATATGTATATTTTGGTCGAAAGTTTAATAGATACATTACCTTGGGCGAACGGTATGATATACCTATGTAATTAATCGAAAGGTGTAATATATATATATATTTTTCGTCGTTAAATAATTATATTTTTGTTGAAAGGTATGATGGATATATATATTTTGTCGATAAGGGAAATATATATGTGTATCTTGTCGTTTAGTTAAATACACGTTGTCGAAAGTTTAATAAATTTATTTGTCAAAAGTTTAATGAATATATTTTGTCGATAATGTATGATTTTGACGAAAAACGGGCAGAGTTTCCCCTTGTTTTTTGATGATTCCCGACAACCAAAGTTGTCGATAACGTTTTCAAAACTCATCAATTTAGATATAAATGATATACATATATTTGTCGTCAAATGCCAAAAACGTAGTTAAATGATTAAACGTACCGGTTTCGTGTAGACAATAATATATATAACAACGAAGTCACAATGAAAACAATATATATAAGTATTCTCGTTAAATACAAAAAAATGTAATAATTATTTAAAGGTATCGGTTCGAGTGGTTAGCGTAATAGGTATAAACAATATACTCCAAAGAATCGTGTCGTTAATGTTTTACCGAAAACCACGTCGACCCCGTTGACCACAGTTGAATGAGTTGACCGGGATCCGAACCGTGCTTGACCCGAACAAGATTTGAACCGAACAGGTGTATGACCCGATCTGACTCAACCCGTTCACCACTGCCGTGACGTACCTGAAACGAACCAAGCAAAGACCAACTTAATCAAACTGACCGGAGAATGAATTGAATAAACTTAAAACCTTACCTGAACAATACGAAATCAGAACCAGAAACTCGAACCGACACGAATCAGAACCGAGATTGAATCGACAAGACCCGAGCTAAATTTGAACCATTCGAAACCTAACCTGAATCGGAGCTAGAAACCAAATCCTTCGACCTGCATCGCGTCGCCGGAAATGACGCCGGAGCTGCCGTTGTTCCCGCGGCTTCTCTGCCGTGTTGTTGGTGTGCTGCCGCAACTGCGGCTTGGCTACTGGTGCACCGCCACCACAATGGTGGCCAGCGGTCCTGTTTATAGAGCGGGAGAGAAGAGCGAGTGTGGGTGCGATGGTGAGTGGTGGTTCTGCAGAGGAGGTGAGGTGTTGAGGGGGTGCGGCGGTGCCTTGCCGGCCGTCGGAAAAACGTGGAGAGGGAGAGAGAGAGCGGAGTGTAAGGTGTGTTGAGAGGGTGAGGGCTGCGTCGGAAAAGGAGGGAAGGGGAGTGAGGATAGCGCTCGACGTGGGAGAGGGCGAGAGGTAGGAGGAGGTGTGTCGCCGGAGAGATGGGGCCACCGGAGAGTCGCCGGAGTAGCAACTCCGGTCGCCGGAAATGGTGGAGGCAGAGAGTGTGTGTGTGAGCGGCTGGGTGTGAGTGTGTGTGTTAGCTTATATAGGTAGGGTTTAGGTAGCTAGGGTTTGATAGGTTGGGCCTAAAGCCCATTAGTCCGGTTCTCACGTTTTAGAGAGGCCCAATTATAGTTTTGTAATCCGTCTTCGAACCCGAATATTGTGAAACACAGTAGAATATTATTATTATTTTTATTTAAGGAAATTAAAAAGCGGGGCGTTACAGTCTCCCTTCCTTTAGGAAATTTCGTCCCGAAATTTATTCAAGAGGAAGACTCGAAAGGAATTGGCTAAAGAATGAGGGTTAACGATCAAAGCTTGGAGTTCTGCATACGTGAGGGATAGCATGAAGTTTAGAGCAACGAAGAGTTAGGTTTGCAACAAGAGGTGTTTGACTACAATGACTCGTGGCATCAGGCATAAGTAAAACGTATAAATGTGTATTTAGGCGAGTGGTTTAAACGAGTTTGAATGACTCAAAGGGTATGACATCTAAGCAGACAAGCTTTCATGCAAAACAGTATGCAGCTTAATGAAGAGGAGGTTGTAAGAAGGTCTTAACGGTTGAAGAGCACTGATAAGTCTTGGTTTCTGTAGAGAGTTGCTTATCGATGGAAGACGCGAAGGTTAGGTATTTAAATTAAGTTAGTTATCGAGGTAGCGGCCAATTAAGTGTGTTGTACCTCAACGAGAATGGAAGATAGCTTTAGAGTAAGAATGCATTTAGGGTTTGAATGTTTAACCCTTATGGTTTGTAAACGAGTTTGCAGAAAGACAAGGATAACGGGGGATACTGAAGCCATAAGAATGAGCGTTTGACTAAATAAACAAATACGAGTATAAGGATGACATAGGTATATGAACAAACGAAAACGTTGCGTTAGGGATTAAGACTCGTCGTGGATAATCGTGTATCGCGTACTTAGCAATGCAGTTGTGAGTTGTTTAAAGTTGCATATTAGGTCTTACTATGGTCTGTAAAACACCGAATTTCTCATGGTACGCTTTACGAAAGTTTGGCAACATGGTGAAAATACTTATATATAGGAAGTACCAGCGGCGTATCCACCATGTTTTGGCCATGTCGCGACCGTTCCGTTATTCGATGCAATGTTGCGTTCCGTGTCTTACCATACACGGTAGTACACTCTATGGTTCTCATGCGCTTATCGCTATAATCCCCGTGTGCACCCGTGATTATACCAATCGTCGCATGATCCGCATAGCTTGTATTAGCGGCGTATGGATTAAGGTGTTCATAAATTCTGAAAATGAGTTTGTGTGCGTGTAAGAATGTAGTATGTAAGCATGTTTGCGTGCAAATAAGCATGTGGCCCGCGTAAGCGAATCCTTCGGGTTTCGCTCGCGCATAGGCACGAATGTATTAATACGAGTACAAGTATAGGTATGTGTATGAGTATAAGCATAAGTATGGAAATAAGTATAAGCATGGATGTAAGACATATATGCATGAATGTGATGATAAGTATAACCATGAACGATGACACGTATGTTCATGAACATGAATATGTGTATAATTATGAACGTCAACAAGTGTAAAAGACGATGATTGTGCGTAAGCTATGAATTGTATGCAACGAATTTATTACATAAAATAGTCGAGAAATCAGGGTATGTAAAACGAATGATACAATTAAAATGTCATGCAACAGTTGACTAAACCATGTACGAGGATATGCATGTATAGTTGTTTGAGCAAAAACTTTGAGGTTATCGCTTCTAAAATAGGTTTAAGTTTGACTTACACGTAGGATCTAGCTTGTGAATATAAAAGAATATAAAGTACTTATTGATTTTGTGTTACGTATTTGTCGAGGACAGGAATGCTACACTTGTTTTAGAAGAACTTAAGTAAGTCGAAGATGGTTGGTCCTTATAAAGTTTTCTTGCCCACGTGTTTTGAAATTGAGGTGACATTTTGGGTGATGTATGATAAGGTCTTAAAATAGTAAGTTCGCATCGTTTTCAAAAGATATTACATCCAGATTAGAAACTAGAAATTTAGTGGTTCTTGTGAAACATTGACCCTTGAGAGGGAATCTGGAATAATGGATTTTAATGGTCGTTGAAAAGTGTCTAGCAAAATGTTTTATTAATCACGATAAGAGATTTAGAGGGTGTTTGGGGTTGAGTTTTGAAAATAGATTATGCGTTCTGAATAATCAAAATCAGATAATTAGTTGTAACAAAACTGCTGCAGGAAGATAGTGTTTGGATTTGATTATGTTATTTGATATCACAATAATCAGGTAATCAACTATTTGAGTGTTTGAAAATATATATACATGTATATATAAAGTTATAAATAGATGAGCTTTGATCTCTAAAATACGTAAAACAAATCAATTTTTTTTTTATTATTATATATTTTTTTATTAATTATTTACCAAACACTAAAAATAGATTTTTATTTAATTATTTATTTAATTTTGCGCTTTCAAACACAAAATAAAAATATTAGGTTGCAAAAGCAATCCCAAACACACCTTTAGTACAACGATCCCATAATGCCTATAAGATATTGGTTTGATTTTTTTGTTTACAAACGAAAATTCTTAACATAAAGTTATTGCGTGAGCGTGTTTTAGTGATTAAGTTAAACAGAAGACTTGTGGGCAAGGTATTCGTTAGACCGATTAAGTTGGTAGGTAGCATTCTGTCAAGTTTTGAAAATCGAGAAACAAAACGTTTCACGTGGTGACCAAGTATATGTATACGTGATTTGTATGAAACAGGTTGTAGGATAATAATTACGTTTGATAAAGTAGTACGTTTTGAAATTCGCTTAAGTAGGAATTTTTGACAATACGAGAAAAGATTTAGGTATACAATTTTAAACGCGTGGTTTACATAATAAAGTCTCCAAGAAGGAGGGTTGGTAACCATCATCGAGGTATGGCAATCACCCCTAACCCATTGGTGAGGTCGTTTTAAAGAAAGAAAGAAACGGAGTCTGACTGTCAAGGTAAGGAAATCACTGCTATCTCGACGGTGGGTCTCCATTTCAGGATTTTCTAGAAATATAAGTATAGTTGGTGACGTCTTGAATGTAACATCCGTCAAAAAAACGGATTTACCAAACCCGCTCCGTTTATCAACCGAACAGTCAGTCAAAAATTTTCGTTACGAATTAAATGCCCAAAATATTTTTAAACGATCCGTAATCGTTTATTATACGGGAATATATATTTAGTTTTTGAAAAACTGTCAAAAATCGCAAAATAAAAATGATTTGCTTCTGCCGGGTTTCGAACCCGGGTCTGTACCGAATCAGCAAACGGACTTAACACAAACACACAAACCACTGCGCCACTTGTTCTGTTTGATGAATAATAGAATCATTTAATTCATAAAGGGACGTTACGAATTCAAAACCGGCGCCCAAACAGTTCAGTCGTCGGAATCCCGGAAATCTCGCGAGTCTTAACTACAATTTACGTTATAACGTAAACCATTAACCAGACATCGGTTATAACCGATGTTTGAAGTCCGCGACCAAAACCATAACCGCCGGAAAATTTAAATCAATGAACCCAGTCGGAAATCAGACCAGATTCTTCAACGATCTGCATTATAAATTCACCCACAACCGACTGCAAACCTTTTCGCTCAAAACCACACCCTTTCTCGGCGAAAACTCCCTCGCCGGAACTTTTCTGTTCGTCGCCGGAAAACCGATTTCCTTATTTCTGAACCTCACTGAACCTCCTAAGTTTATACCGAAGTCACCCTTACCTTTTCCAAGCTTTCCGGAGACTCGCTGCTGCAAGACACCTGACGCCGGAGCTTATTGCTGTCGCCGGAGTTCTGCCGGAAAACAGAGGGTCCAGTCGGTATACCTTTTCGCTTATTTTCTTTATCTTTTCACCCTTATCTCACCTTAATGGACTGTAAATCGCTAATGAAACTTGAATAAAACTCGAAACAGTCAGATTTTACCTCTGGTTATATTTCAGTGAAGAAGACGATGTATTGGTTATCATATATGTTTAATATAAATCATGAAATTAATCGGGTTAGACACACAGTCCAGCGGTGGACTGTGTGCACATAAAACGCTAAACGTCTCAAGTTCGATTCCCGTCTCACACACGCTGCCTTAATAAAAATCATTTTTTTGTTAAACCGAACCCGGTGGCCACAGTTATATGTTAAGTATATTAATAATCGGAATAATAACCAAGTTAGACACACAGTCCAGCGGTGGACTGTGTGTTTGTTTATATCACAGGTCACGAGTTCGAGTCCGGTCTTCTGCACCGACTCGGACAATTATCTAGTCTTTTTAAATAAGGCAGAAAAGGAAACAAATAATTTGTATTTAAGTATAATAAAAATCGAATAATATAACATGTTGAACACACAGTCCAGCGGTGGACTGTGTGTTAGATTAAACCACAGGTCCCGGGTTCGAGACCTGTGGAGTGCATGTCCGAGTCGCTTAAACTGTTTTTAAAATAAAAATGATTTTCGGTTTAAACTAATTAATATATATATATAATTAAAATCAGATTTATAACGGGTTAGACACGTAGCTCAGTTGGTAGAGCTGCGTGCACGCGTACGGGAGGTCTCGGGTTCGAGCCTCACTCAGCGCACTTGTATTCCGAATTGAACCGGTCAACGGTCAGGTCAACGGTCAGGTCAAATGGTCAACGGTCAGAAAAAAAATCAATTTTTTTATTATTTTTTATTTAATTATTTTAATTAAAAATCAATTAAAAATACTTAAAAATAACATTTTTAAGGTTAGAAAATAGCCTCAAACTCACAAAAAATACACCCAACAATCCTACTAAAATAGATTAATAAAATCCATTTACTTACCAAACCATAATGCGATTATTCTAGGTTAAACTCACTCGTGGTTAAAACCACTTAGCGTGCATTCAACGTCATCAACCGGACGCACCCACTGTTAGTGAATCTTACAATTCCCCCTTTTAAATTACACGTTTTGGGGTGTGTCATGTGTTATGAAAATAATTAATTTATTTATTTAAACTTGTGCCATACCACATTATGACCTAAACTTAGATTTTTTTTATTGTTGTGATTTACTCATTTCCTTTTGTCAAATTATATGAAACTCATACATTAAGCCCATCATTCCTCGTGGGAGACGAGTAGAACATCGCGTGCTTCACATCAAATTCATTATTGTTCATGTGTGTATCATTGAGTTTATATTGTTTGTAGTTGTGTTATTCATATTATCATGTTTATGCAATTCATTCATCAGGCCCCTCAGTTCCTCGTGAGAGACGAGTTGAGCATCGCGTGCCTCTAATTGTTCCATTATTGTTCATGAGTGTTCCATTTAATATCTTATGATTGTTGATTAAGTTACATCTAATTTTACTCATGTTTGGTTATGCACATATTACATAATCAATTTAAATAAATTTGTTCAAATGTTTTCCTTAGGATTCACTCGCCAACATTATTGTTGATCCAAAAACCCTTTTACACATGATACAGGTGAACAGGTTGAAGCAAGGAAAACATAGGATATGCCTTAGAAGAGAACAAAGAAGTTAGATTGTTAGTTAGATCATGTTGTAACATTATTGTAAATTTCCATTTAATTTATATTAATGAATATGAAACGTTTAATAAATGTCATGAGCTTTGATGATAACCCAATCATGCCCCGATCACCTTTTCCGTTGCGGGTCGGGGTGTGACATTGAAATCATGCATGTAAATAGGTATAGATATATATATGAAAAAGTTTAGTATGATTTGTGTAAAAACCTTAAAATGATGTGAAGTGTAACAAGCATATATAAGGTTCACATACAAATTGAAATTTATAAAAATATAGATTGTTTCGGGTAGAGAAACGTCGGCTATTCCAAAGTGATTCAAAGATCCTTTCGAATTAGAGAAACGTGCTTTGGCCTATAGGTAAAATGCTCTCGTCGAGGAGCGATTAACGACATTTTACCCTTCCAGTTACTACACGTCTCTAATCGATTGGAAAGTCGAAACTTTGGCGAGATTGAAAATCGAGGAATGAGACTTAATCGACAAGGTGCGGGTTCACTCCTAACTTGGCGATTTCGTACCCTAAGTGTGGTTGGTACTCGTCGGGTCAAACTATAGTTCGACACTTTGTCGAGGATCCACTAGAGTTTGAATTGGAAATTCCCCGTCAAGGTGAGGATGTCACTCCTAACTTGATGGCGAATTTCGCGTAAAAGATTGGGTGGATTGAGAGTCATTCACCAAATTGTGGATTCCACGCCTATTTTGGTGGAGTCGTCTCGATTGTGCAATATGAGTGTTTTCAAGTTTAGTATAATCGAGTAAATGCATTAGGAAAGAGTATGATTGAGATAGTGTAACAAGTACGAACATGTAAAGCATTTCATGAATTTAGCACATAAGAGTCATTTCAAGAAATTAGCATGTGAATCACGTATGGTCGAATGTGGTGCTAAACTATAGACTAGGTCAAAAGCATGGCAATTTTCCTAATTCCCTATAGTTATGGCTCTGATACCAATCTGTCACACCCCAACCGATGGCGGAAACATCGGGATGAGACGGAAACGAGATTGCTCATTGCTCACAACGCTAATAAATGACAATATTTAATTAAATCCAAATTTCATTTCACAACATTGTCAAATACAACATGAAGCAATACAATAAGTTTATAAAACATAACAAAATTTGGTACAACATTTATAAATCTAACGTCTAAAATGTGTGTATCTAAGTTCTTGCTATTTTGATTTCATAGCATCATCTCCTTCAACCTGTAACATGTTTTAAAATAAAGTAAATGCAAAAGCAAAGGCGAGTACACAAGTTTAAGCACAACATACGTATACGAATAAAGTTTTAACAATCCTCATGGCAACCAAATCTATACAAGAGCAATATCAAGGCATGCAATACTAATAATCAAACCCTAAATGCAATCACGATGTTTTAACATGACCTCACGAATAACACGATGGAGGTGGATGCGTGAATTCCTATAGCGCTAAGCATGTCAAACGAAGGCTAAAAATAGTTAATGACTAAAGCATAGCATAACGAACATCCCAGACAAGCAACAAGTATACGATTCAAGTAGTCATGTGTATAGGATTGTTTGTGCGTTTCGTAAAGTTTAAGTGTTTGTGATTTTTGTATATTGAAACATGTTACACCCAATAAGTGATATAAACAAAAGTGGGTCGAGTGTACTCACAAAATTGCTAAGTCTTCTATGGAGATCCCACGACGAGTTGATGAGTTGGAGAAAGGGACACCGATGTCACCTTAAATGACAAACGAATGTGTATGAATAATCGAAAATACGACGGGGGATTCGAATTGGAGTTGAAAGTACGTGTATGTATGTTGTCACACCCCGACCCGCAGCGGAATAAGAGTCGGGGCATAATTGGGTTATCACCAAAGCTCATGACATTTACTAATATGTTTTATATTTAATAAAGTCAAAGTTACATTTTCAAATATCCAAACATGTTCATTCATTACAAAGAAAATAAACCAAACATAACAATCCCAACTCTAAATCGTTTTATTCTTCTAGTCCAAGTCCTATGTGTTCCTAGCTGCTGCCGGTTCACCTGTATCATGTGTAAAATGGGGGGTTTTGGGTCAACATAAGTTGGCGAGTGAACCTTATTAGATAAACATTTATTAAGGAATTACTTGTTAGTTTATCAATGAAAAATTGTGCATAATCATAGATGAGCAAATGTAAGTAATCAAGCAGTAGCAAATAGTAGTCACTACTATAACATACAATAACATATGACAGCATACATGAACATACCAACATCATACTATAAATAACATAAATGAAACTGTGCGATCAAGGCTCAATCAAACGGAGCCGATCGTATTGCATGTACTGAAAATGAAAATGTCTGTGCGATCAAGGCTCAATCAAACGGAGCCGATCGTATGTGGGCACGCCAGGTTCAACCTCATAATGAAATGGGGAACATGCTCAACGCTCATAATGTAATGGGGAGCGGCGGCCTATGAAATTGCATGTACTGAAAATAATAAATTGCATCTAACAATACAACATAAACAAACTGAATACACATGTTCATGATATGATGTATGCACAATGGTTTAACTATAATATATATACAAAGACACATGATACACCCCAAAACGTGATTAAAACGGGGAATTTGTAAAGATTCACTCACATTGGGTGCGTTGGATTGGAGATGGTGAGATACGCACGAATTAGATGAGCGGAAACAACGAGAAATACTAACCTAAATAATACGGAAAAATATATTAAATGAGTGGATTTTATTAAGGATTTTAATGAAATTTTTAGATATATTTTTGTGAGTTTAAGGCTATTTTCTATCTTTAAAAATGTTATTTTTAAGTATTTTTAATTGATTTTTAAATTAAATTTAATAAATAAAAAATAAAAAAAATTATTTATTTTGCGTTGACCGTTGACCGTTGACCTGTTGACTTGTTGACCGGTTCGGTCAGGACATGGTTTGCGCTGGGTGAGGCTCGAACCCGAGACCTCCCGTACGCGTGCACGCAGCTCTACCAACTGAGCTACGTGTCTAACCCGAAATAATCTTGTTTTTAATTATATTTATACACTTATTCAATTTAACCGAATTTCTTTTATTTGCAAAAACATTTTAATTCAACGGACCGGTGCTAGTGACGGGTTTCGAACGCGCGACGTATGGCTTAATGTTGCACACAGTCCACCGCTGGACTGTGTGTCTAACCTGGTTATTATCTCGGTTTTTATTATACTTAACCACTAACTGGGTTAACCCGGTTTAGTTTTTAAACAAAAAGGCATTTTATTATATAAGGAGTGCGTATAGCAGGAATCGAACTCGGGACGTGCGTTTGTATTTTGCACACAGTCCACCGCTGGACTGTGTGTCTAACCCGTTCATTTTACTAGTTTTAAATATACTTATAACTTAGTTAGCTTCGTCTACTTCATTCAAAATACAGTCAACTGATTTACTAACTCGTTCCTTGTGTTTACGATTTACAGACATTATTGAAGCTTAAATGAAAAGGCAGAGACGGTAATTAGAGGTGAACATACCGATGAACGGTTTATTTCAGATTTCCGGCGATGTGTCGGTTCCTGTTTTTATGCTCTTCAACTGAACAAGATAATTAACTATTTTGATTAGTCGAATGTGGAATTGAAGTGATAAACAAACGTTAACGATGTGTTTGAAGACCCTTACCGCTTCATAGACGGAAATAGAAATTTTCAGGGGAGTTCCGGCGAACTGGAATTAGTTGAATACAGCGCCTGAATTCGATTTCAATTGAGAGGTTTAAATTAGAAATAGTCTAATAATTGTTGAACTGCAATAATATTGAGAGAATTACCGTTTGAGGATGAATACGGTTTTCCGGCGGGATTTGCAGGAAATTCCGGCGAACTGATTTAAGTGTTCTGATGGTCTGAAAATGTGACGAAAATGAAATGGAGTATGGTTATGACGTTTCTGAGTCGCGAGAGTGATCTTGGGTTGAAGTATTCAGGATTTTATTGCTTTTCGGTTATGAAGACCGATAATGATGAGACTTGATGCTCAATCAATTCTGAATTGATTAAAGACATCGGTTCATCGGTTATGAACATGAATACGCGAGAAATCAAACGATTAGACGATTGATTTGCCGATTTCAGTTTCTCAGTTGGCGAAACCGGTTTTAACCAAGTTTGTGTATAAATTTCATTTATTTCCTACAGATAACAGAAAAACACAAAGTGGCGGAGTGGTGATGTGAGTGTATGTTAAGTCGTTGGGGTTGTCCTTGGCTGACCCGGGTTCGAGTCCCGGCAGCAACAAAATTCTTTTATTTATTTTGTTTTTAACTTTTTATCAAATATAATTTTTATAGTTTAGTTTATTTATTAATTATGGATCGTTTTAAATCAAAATAATCATAAATATTCAACGTAACTTTTATAACTTGATATACGATTACAAAACGGAGCGGGTTTTGAAAACCCGATTTTTACAAATGTTACAGTATCCCCTACTTTTAGGAATTTCGTCCCGAAATTTAAGTAGTTGAAGTAGTAGGAAAAAGATGCGGGTATTTTTCACGCATTGAGTCTTCACGTTCCCAAGTGAACTCAGGTCCCCGTTTCGACTCCCAGCGTACCCTAACAATTGGAATGTGACTCCGTCGTAGACGTTTCTCTCCGAAGTCCATGACCTCTACAGGTCTTTCGATAAAATGCATAGATTCATCAATCTGAATATCTTCCAGCGGAATATGGAGATTCTCATCAGCGAGGCACTTTTTCAAGTTCGACACGTGGAATGTGGGATGAATCCTGTTGAGTTCTTCTGGTAGGTCAAGCTTGTATGCTACAGGACCTACTCTCTCGAGTATCTTGAAAGGTCCTACGTAACGTGGTGCTAGCTTGCCCTTTTGACCAAAACGAACTACTCCCTTCCACGGTGATACTTTTAAAAGTACATGATCACCAATGTTAAACTCTAAGGGCTTCCGTCGTTTATCTGCATAACTCTTTTGACGACTTTGAGCCGCTATAAGATTGTTTCGAATTTGATGGATCTTGTCTGTGGTTTCTTGGATCAATTCTGGACCAGTAATTTGAGCTTCCCCAATTTCGTGCCAACATACAGGAGATCGGCACTTACGACCATATAAGGCTTCAAAAGGTGCCATGCCGATGCTCGAATGATAGCTGTTGTTGTACGAAAATTCAACTAATGGTAGGTGGGCGTCCCAATTTCCCTTGAAGTCTATGACACATGCTCGTAGCATATCTTCAAGAGTTTGAATGGTGCGCTCAGACTGTCCATCAGTTTAAGGATGATAGGCGGTACTGAGATCTGATCGCGTGCCCATAGCGGATTGTACTGCTTGCCATGTTCGTGAAGTGAAACGACCATCACGATCAGAAATAATGCTTAACGGTACCCATGTCGGCTTACGATTTCGTTGATATAAATACGTGCAAGCTTTTCGCTCTTGAAATCTTCGCGGATAGGAATAAAGTGAGCTGATTTTGTAAGTCGGTCTATAATCACCCATATAGTGTCATACCCACCAGAAGTGCGAGGTAACCCGGTAATGAAATCCATGGTTATATTTTCCCACTTCCATACAGGTATTTCCGGTTGGACTAGAAGTCCTGAGGGTCTTTGGTGTTCAGCCTTCACCTTGGAACATGTAAGGCACTTAGAAACAAATACAGCAATATCCTTCTTCATTCCAGGCCACCAATAGGTATATCGTAGGTCTTGATACATCTTATCGGCTCCTGGGTGTATAGAATATCGCGTTTTGTGAGCTTCATTCATAAGAGTTTCACGAAGATTGTTGTGGTTAGGAATCCAGATACGATCTAGGTAATACAGAATACCGTCAGATTTAGTTTCGATTTTTAACTCAGCTCCACAGGACATCTCCTTTCGCACATCTTCTTCCGTTATTGAAACGTGTTGGGCTTCTCGAATTTGATCTTTAATGTTGGTTACAATTTGCGAACATTGAACATGAATGGAGTTCGCATAACCCTTTCGACTAAGTGCATCAGCCACCACATTTGCTTTACCAGGGTGGTATCTAATTTCACAGTCGTAATCATTTAGAAGTTCGACCCATCTTCGTTGCCTCATGTTTAACTCTTTTTGATTGAAGATATGTTGAAGACTCTTGTGGTCAGTGTATATTTCACACTTAGTACCATAGAGATAATGTCTCCATATCTTAAGACGAACACAACGGCTCCAAGTTCTAGGTCATGAGTGGTGTAGTTCTTTTCATGTGTCTTGAGTTGTCTCGAAGCATAAGCTATGACTTTTCCTCTTTGCATAAGAACGCAGCCTAATCCTTGCCCTGACGCGTCGCAATAGACTACAAAATCATCACAACCTTCAGGAAGAGTGAGGATTGGTGCATCACAAAGTTTCTGTTTAAGAGTTTGAAAGGCTTCTTCTTGCTCGGGTCCCCATATGAAGGGTTTTCCCTTATGAGTTAAAGCCGTGAGTGGTACAGCAATGCGAGAGAAGTTTGAAATGAACCGACGATAATAGCCAGCTAGTCCAAGAAAAGACCTTACTTCAGTTGGTGTACGTGGAACTTGCCATTCTTGAACCGCTTTGATCTTTGAAGGGTCAACATGTATTCCCTTATCATTGACTACATGCCCGAGGAATTGCACCTCTTTTAACCAGAATTCACATTTGGACAATTTGGCATAAAGCTTTTCCTTTTCTAGAAGTGCAAGAACGAGTCGAAGATGACGCTCATGATCAGATTTAGATTTTGAATAAATAAGAATATCGTCGATGAAGACTATAACAAATCGATCAAGATAAGGTTTGCAAACTCTGTTCATTAGATCCATGAAGACAGCTGGTGCGTTGGTTAATCCAAATGGCATAACCATGAATTCATAGTGGCCATAACGGGTTCGAAAAGCAGTCTTAGGGACGTCTTCTTCATGCACTCTAAGTTGATGATAGCCAGATCGAAGATCGATTTTTGAAAAGCAGCTGGCACCTTGTAGTTGGTCAAGAAGATCATCAATGCGTGGTAAAGGATAGCGATTCTTGATTGTTAACTTGTTGAGCTCTCTGTAGTCGATGCACATACGAAACGATCCATCTTTCTTCTTTACAAAAAGGACAGGTGCACCCCAAGGCGACAAGCTAGGACGTATGAATCCCTTGTCAGTCAACTCTTGCAATTGGCTGGCTAGCTCTTGCATTTCAGAGGGGGCTAACCGATAAGGAGACTTTGCAACTGGTGTAGCACCAGGTATAAGATCAATATGGAATTCGACGTCTCTAACTGGAGGAAGTCCTGAAATGTCGTCAGGAAAAACTTGTGGGAAGTCTTTTACTACAGGAATGTCTTCAAGCTTCTTCTCCATGGTTCCCTTCTTGATGATATGAGCTAAAAACGCGACATAATTCTTGCGAAGATATTTTTGAGCTTGGAGACAAGACATTAAGCTGAGCCCTTTCGACGAGGTTTCTCCAATGATTCGAAGAGTCTGACCGTTTGAAAGAGGAATACGAATAAATTTTTCACGACATACAACTTCCGCCTGATGTTGACTGAGCCAATCCATACCGATTATGATGTCAAAACTTCCCAGCTTCATAGGAATAAGATCGACTGAGAAACCGTGGTCGTTTAAGGTGAGTGTACAGTTGCGTATAATAGAGTTTAATAAAACTGGTTTCCCGTCCGCAACTTCTACCGTTATGGATTCCGTGAGCTTATCCCGATTTTTGCTTAAGATAGGTTCAAATTCTAAAGACACAAAACTTCTATCCGCACCAGTGTCAAATAACATAGAGGCATATCTACCATTTATAAGGAACGTACCGTTGACCACATTGCCGTCAGCTCTGGCCTGGTTAGCGTTGATATTGAAAGCTCTCCCTCTTGCAGGTGGGGGAGCTTGGTTTGCTTGGTTCACTGGGTTGGATTGGGCCTGAGCATGAATAATATTAACCAGCCTTGGACATGTGTTTCTGAAATGACTCGGGTCGCCGCAATTGTAGCAAGCCCGCATTGGTTGACCCATAGGATAATTGGGCTGGAAATATGTTTGGGCTAAAGGTTGGGTGGGTGGTAATAGTAGGGGTTGTTGGGCTTGGCCCATTATCTGTTGGTGGGTTTGGGTTAAAGGTTGGTGGCGGTTCGTTCGTTGAGGCATGCGGCAAGTTTGAACAATATGACCTGCGCGACCGCAGCCGGTGCAATATTGGCAAGGATGATCAGGGGAATGGTGATATTGGCAACGGTTACATTTTGGTAACGGGCCAGTGTAGGGTCTTCTGTATGGTGCGGGTGAAGGAGTGACTTGAGTAATGGGTGCAGCAGGAATAGGGGAATTGGTTTGGGTAACTGCAAAATTTCTGATGTTGCGCTTCCTCTTGTTAGCAAACTTAGAGGAAGGAATGGGGTGGTTTGAAGTTTGTCCCTCAACAGGGGCTTTCTTCTTCTCTTCTTTGAACTTCCCGTTGCGAATTCGGTTTTCGGTCAGTTCAGTTGCTAACTCCATAGCAGCTTCAAGTGTTACTGGTGAAACGCTGAGAACTGAATCTTGGATTTTCGAGGGAAGTCCTCGAATATAATGCTCGATCAGACGATAGGTTGGGGTGAATAAATTTGGAACCATTTGGTTCAACTCCAAGAACCTCTTGTTATAGGTAGTGTGATCACCCTCCTTTTGCTTTAGAGCATGAAATTCATCCTCCAACTTCTTAATTTCACTTCTAGGACAGAAACGCCTAGTCATGATTTCCCTTAACTCCTCCCAAGTTAAGGCCATCGCATCTTCAGTTCCCCTCTTCCCTTTCTCAGTATTCCACCAAGTGAGAGCTACCCCAAATAGTCTCCCGGTGGCGTATCGAACCTTGCGATCCTCAGGACAATCGCAGTTTAGGAAGGTGTTTTCCATCTCCTCGAACCAATGTAGGAGAGCAGTGACACCCTCGGTCCCTTCAAATTTAGGAGGATCACAAGACTTAAAATGTTTGTAAGAGCACTTGTTGGTAGGAGGGTTGTCGATGTTCTGGTCCTGTTGTTGGGGAGGATTAGTAGGATTTGTAGCAAGGGCTTGTTGTACTTGGACCACAATGTCAGGCAGTATCGTGGCCATTTGTTTCGCGATCTGAGTGGCCAAACGTTCCTGAGACCTTCCCGATCTTTTACCCCTTCGTTGCTGTCTAGACGACATCTACAGGATCATACAATGAGAAGATTGTGAGTTTATGATGTCTTTTTAGGTGTCATGTGTCTTTAAGAAAATGAAAATAACATAAATATCAACAATGCAACTACATCCATAGGATGTCTTGGGTTCGCTCATGTTGGGCCTCAAATGTCCCCCATACCTGCACCTACATAGTCATGTGGGCCCCCATGGCTATTGGCTTGGTAGGATTCACATTAGTATTGGCAATTTAACACTCGCATCCCTCGAATGCAAACCACAAAATATGTTCATGAGATGTTTGGTCGGAACGTGTCCAGGTGTAGACACAGTGACAACTCAAAGTGGGGTTAGTTCACACGACGTTTGGTATAGCATGCTTTAGCCTAATAGGTACTTCGTACTCTCATCGTTAGTCCCCAGGTAGGCAAACTGGTCCTTTATTTTGGATTTATACGAATGCCAGCCTAGACAGGACGTTCCGACTACCGGTACTGGTACCCTTCCAGTTACTACATGCCCGTCATGAGAACTCACTTTGATGAGAGTTGAAAACACGAAAATCATTGTAAAAGCAATCATGATGTGGTGTGTGCTTTCATGAATGTGATATGTTATGAGTATACGATTCATGATAGGCATTATATGATAATACATACTTATGAACATGCTTGCACAATATTAAATGTAACATTTAACATAAAACATATAAACATCATGAAATTTGGCATGTAACACAAAAAAATCTTATAAGTTTCTAATCGACTATAGTATAGGCTCTAAGGGTCTAATAACCTATCCTATATCCCTATAGTCATGGCTCTGATACCAATCTGTCACACCCCGACCCGCAGCGGAATAAGAGTCGGGGAATAATTGGGTTATCACCAAAGCTCATGACATTTACTAATATGTTTTATATTTAATAAAGTCAAAGTTACATTTTCAAATATCCAAACATGTTCATTCATTACAAAGAAAATAAACCAAACATAACAATCCCAACTCTAAATCGTTTTATTCTTCTAGTCCAAGTCCTATGTGTTCCTAGCTGCTGCCGGTTCACCTGTATCATGTGTAAAATGGGGGGTTTTGGGTCAACATAAGTTGGCAAGTGAACCTTATTAGATAAACATTTATTAAAGAATTACTTGTTAGTTTATCAATGAAAAATTGTGCATAATCATAGATGAGCAAATGTAAATAATCAAGCAGTAGCAAATAGTAGTCACTACTATAACATACAATAACATATGACAGCATACATGAACATACCAACATCATACTATAAATAACATAAATGAAACTGTGCGATCAAGGCTCAATCAAACGGAGCCGATCGTATTGCATGTACTGAAAATGAAAATGTCTGTGCGATCAAGGCTCAATCAAACGGAGCCGATCGTATGTGAGCACGCCAGGTTCAACCTCATAATGAAATGGGGAACATGCTCAACGCTCATAATGTAATGGGGAGCGGCGGCCTATGAAATTGCATGTACTGAAAATAATAAATTGCATCTAACAATACAACATAAACAAACTGAATACACATGTTCATGATATGATGTATGCACAATGGTTTAACTATAATATATATACAAAGACACATGATACACCCCAAAACGTGATTAAAACGGGGAATTTGTAAAGATTCACTCACATTGGGTGCGTTGGATTGGAGATGGTGAGATGCGCACGAATTAGATGAGCGGAAACAACGAGAAATACTAACCTAAATAATACGAAAAAATATATTAAATGAGTGGATTTTATTAAGGATTTTAATGAAATTTTAGATATATTTTTGTGAGTTTAAGGCTATTTTCTATCTTTAAAAATGTTATTTTTAAGTATTTTTAATTGATTTTTAAATTAAATTTAATAAATAAAAATATAAAAAAAATTGTTTATTTTGCGTTGACCGTTGACCGTTGACCTGTTGACTTGTTGACCGGTTCGGTCAGGACATGGTTTGCGCTGGGTGAGGCTCGAACCCGAGACCTCCCGTACGCGTGCACGCAGCTCTACCAACTGAGCTACGTGTCTAACCCGAAATAATCTTGTTTTTAATTATATTTATACACTTATTCAATTTAACCGAATTTCTTTTATTTGCAAAAACATTTTAATTCAACGGACCGGTGCTAGTGACGGGTTTCGAACGCGCGACGTATGGCTTAATGTTGCACACAGTCCACCGCTGGACTGTGTGTCTAACCTGGTTATTATCTCGGTTTTTATTATACTTAACCACTAACTGGGTTAACCCGGTTTAGTTTTTAAACAAAAAGGCATTTTATTATATAAGAAGTGCGTATAGCAGGAATCGAACTCGGGACGTGCGTTTGTATTTTGCACACAGTCCACCGCTGGACTGTGTGTCTAACCCGTTCATTTTACTAGTTTTAAATATACTTATAACTTAGTTAGCTTCGTCTTCTTCATTCAAAATACAGTCAACTGATTTACTAACTCGTTCCTTGTGTTTACGATTTACAGACATTATTGAAGCTTAAATGAAAAGGCAGAGACGGTAATTAGAGGTGAACATACCGATGAACGGTTTATTTCAGATTTCCGGCGATGTGTCGGTTCCTGTTTTTATGCTCTTTAACTGAACAAGATAATTAACTATTTTGATTAGTCGAATGTGGAATTGAAGTGATAAACAAACGTTAACGATGTGTTTGAAGACCCTTACCGCTTCACAGACGGAAATAGAAATTTTCAGGAGAGTTCCGGCGAACTGGAATTAGTTGAATACAGCGCCTGAATTCGATTTCAATTGAGAGGTTTAAATTAGAAATAGTCTAATAATTGTTGAACTGCAATAATATTGAGAGAATTACCGTTTGAGGATGAATACGGTTTTCCGGCGGGATTTGCAGGAAATTCCGGTGAACTGATTTAAGCGTTCTGATGGTCTGAAAATGTGATGAAAATGAAATGGAGTATGGTTATGATGTTTCTGAGTCACGAGAGTGATCTTGGGTTGAAGTATTCAGGATTTGATTGCTTTTCGGTTATGAAGACCGATAATGATGAGACTTGATGCTCAATCAATTCTGAATTGATTAAAGACATCGGTTCATCGGTTATGAACATGAATACGCGAGAAATCAAACGATTAGACGATTGATTTGCCGATTTCAGTTTCTCAGTTGGCGAAACCGGTTTTAACCGAGTTTGTGTATAAATTTCATTTATTTCCTACAGATAACAGAAAAACACAAAGTGGCGGAGTGGTGATGTGAGTGTATGTTAAGTCGTTGGGGTTGTCCTTGGCTGACCCGGGTTCGAGTCCCGGCAGCAACAAAATTCTTTTATTTATTTTGTTTTTAACTTTTTATCAAATATAATTTTTATAGTTTAGTTTATTTATTAATTATGTATCGTTTTAAATCAAAATAATCATAAATATTCAACGTAACTTTTATAACTTGATATACGATTACAAAACGGAGCGGGTTTTGAAAACCCGATTTTTACAAATGTTACATATGTCACGGGATTTATGTAATGATTTCTAAAGTTAAATTCGTCAAAGGTGTCGTAAAAGTGTTATCAAAATGATACATTATATATATATTTTTGGCGAAAGGTGTAAAAGATAAACACGTATGTTTTGATCGGAAGTTTAATAGGAAAAATATGTATATTTTGGTCGAAAGTTTAATAGATACATTACCTTGGGCGAACGGTATGATATACCTATGTAATTAATCGAAAGGTGTAATAACTATATATATCTTTCGTCGTTAAATAATTATATTTTTGTTGAAAGGTATGATGGATATATATATATTTAGTCGATAAGGGAAATATATATGTGTATCTTGTCGTTTAGTTAAACACACGTTGTCGAAAGTTTAATATATTTATTTGTCAAAAGTTTAATGAATATATTTTTCGATAATGTATGATTTTGACGAAAAGAGGGCAGAGTTTCCCCTTGTTTTTTGATGATTCCCGACAACCAAAGTTGTAGATAACGTTTTCAAAACTCATCAATTTAGATATAAATGATATACATATATATTTGTCGTCAAATGCCAAAAACGTAGTTAAATGATTAAACGTACCGGTTTCGTGTAGACAATAATATATATAACAACGAAGTCACAATGAAAACAATATGTATAAGTATTCTCGCTAAATACAAAAAAATGTAAATAATTATTTAAAGGTATCGGTTCGAGTGGTTAGCGTAATAGGTATAAACAATATACTACAAAGAATCGTGTCGTTAATGTTTTACCGAAAACCACGTCGACCCCGTTGACCACAGTAGAATGAGTTGACCGGGATCCGAACCGTGCTTGACCCGAACAAGATTTGAACCGAACAGGTGTATGACCCGATCTGACTCAACCCTTTCACCACTGCCGTGACGTACCTGAAACGAACCAAGCAAAGACCGACTTAATCAAACTGACCGGATAATGAATTGAATAAACTTAAAACCTTACCTGAACAATACGAAATCGGAACCAGAAATTTGAACCGACACGGATCAGAACCGAGATTGAATCAACGAGACCCGAGCTAACTTTGAACCATTCGAAACCTAACCTGAATCGGAGCTAGAAACCAAATCCTTCGACCAGCATCGCGTCGCCGGAAACGACACAAGAGCTGCCGTTGTTCCCGCGCTTCTACTGCCGTGTTGCCGGTGTGCTACCGCAACTGCGGCTTGGCTACTAGTGCACCGCCACCACAATGGTGGCCGGCGGTCCTGTTTATAGAGCGGGAGAGAAGAGAGAGTGTGGGTGCGATGGTGAGTGGTGGTTCTGCGGAGGAGGTGAGGTGTTGAGGGGGGGTGCGGCGGTGCCTCGCCGGCTGTCGAAAAAACGTGGAGAGGGAGAGAGAGAGAGCGGAGTGTAAGGTGTGTTGAGAGGGTGAGGGCTGCGTCGGAAAAGGAGGGAAGGGGAGTGAGGATGGCGCTCGACGTGGGAGAGGGCGAGAGGTGGGAGGAGGTGTGTCGCCGGAGAGATGGGGCCGCCGGAGAGTCGCCGGAGTAGCGACTCCGGTCGCCGGAAATGGTGGAGGCGGAGAGTGTGTGTGTGAGCGGCTGGGTGTGAGTGTGTGTGTTAGCTTATATAGGTAGGGTTTAGGTAGCTAGGGTTTGATAGGTTGGGCCTAAAGCCCGTTAGTCCGGTTCTCACGTTTTAGAGAGGCCCATTATAGTTTTGTAATCTGTCTTCGAACCCGAATATTGTGAAACACAGTAGAATATTATTATTATTTTCATTTAAGGAAATTAAAAAGCGGGGCGTTACACTAATCTTCCAAGACAATTAACTATAATCAAGAATCCATTATCAACAAACAAGGTTGCAAACTAATCATCAAGGATTAACATAAAAAGTGCTAAGTGTCATTACAACATAATTAACATACTAATGGTTGTTTATGAAGCAAGTAAACAATGTGTTTTTACCCTTAGGCTACAATAATCAAAATAACATCATCTCAATGCTTGTATATAAGATCAAAATACATGTTAAGAACAAGAATCAAACCATAAACAAGCAAGGATTTGATGGATTGGATGCTACGTAGGCTCCTTGCAACTTTGAGGCTTCAAACCATCATCTTCAAACTGCTCTCGGACTTCAGAAATCGCCCAGAAGTTAGGAAAATTGACCAATGTTTCGATCAGTAGCTTCTGCCCTGTTTTATAGCGTTTTTTTAAGTTGGCACGGTCGTGCAAGATCTGCACGGCCATGCACTATTCCCGCAATCTAGTGACGTCAGCTTATCCATAACAGTAATGTGAATCGACACGGTCGTGCATATCCGATGACCAGGCAGTTGTTCTCGGTGAAATGGATTGGCACGGTCGTGCCAAGTGATGCACGGTCATGCATCTCCGACGAAATGAGTGGCACGGTTGGCTGCACTGCTCGTGCGACCCACTTTCTCGAACATGCACGGTCGTGCCATATAAGGCACGGCCGTGCCAATTGATCTGCAGCTCCATAGAATCTTCGTAACTTCGCCGTTTCGCTCGGAAAATCCATTTTTTCTTCATCCTTCGTTCCAATACGCTGTTTAGGGCCTGTAAACCAAAACACACCTGATTAAGTACCAAAACCGAGGTTTTATGACCGAAAATGCGTAAAACAAGGGTTAAACGAGGGACTAAAACGTGTATATTTTAACATATATCAAACCTTCCCACACTTGAACTTTGCTTGTCCTCAAGCAAACTAAGATAAAAAACTAAGTTTTTAACGAAATAAAATAATTTACAATTACATAACTACTATACATGCAAAACGGTTATCCGGTTTCTTTCGAAAGGTATCTTCAAATAATTTTAAACCAAACAAGCACATGTAAATATATGTAAAGATAAACCAAAAACCGCAATTCCACTTTCGATCGACTTATCATGCTAACCTTCACACATCTCACAAGGTTCACTCACACTCGGCTATATCTGTGAAACATACATAGAATGTGTATGTGTAAACTCTCAATGCCTAGACAATGAAACGTGTAATAACATAAGATTGTCAAAAGATCTCATCTCCACCATCTGTCATGCGCAAAAGTGTAGATCAAGAGGTCTTCACGGGTTGTAACGAAAGGCTATGGTGAAAGGTGTGGAATGGATATTTACAAGTGACTGAATGGTTAAAACTCGGTAGTCGCCTTTTAACAAGTGCAAATAAAAGGGAACTATACATGGTATAGCACATAACTACAATCTACGTAACTTTGAGCTAATCGTTGATATTTACTCTTTTGGTGCTCAAAATTGCTCAAATTTCGTTTCGTCTTCCCAATTTTGGGGTATTTTATTTTCTCCGTTTCTTTTTCTTTTTTTTTTCTTTTTTTTTGCAAACTAATTAGGAAACTATTTACAACGAATGCTAGTTAAATGGTGACCTAACCGAGTTTTAACACTAAGGTTAAAAAGAAGAAGGCTAATTTGGCTAAGTGGTTTACTTGGTGTGGCTAAAGAAAGCAAAACACGGGAAGGCTCAACATGGTTATTCCTAATGGATGATTAACACACAAATGAAAAAGGCTACAACAAACGGTTCTCTAGGTGCCTCTATCATTTCTACACATTCTTACATGTTTATGATCTCGACAAGCATGCTTAGGACAAGTTCTAAATTACACGAGACATCCGGCTCACTCCTAATCCGAAATGAACAATCATATAAAGAATATAAGGCTCAAAATAGTGCTCACATAACGGAGGGAATGGGTAAAAGTGCGAAAATAAACATGTAAGTTTTTTCTTTGTTTGTCGCGTTTTTTATTATCTTTTTCAAAGTTGATTCGGCTTGTTAATTTAATTTTTTTATTATATC